>CAWZYM010000199.1:0-193336 GCA_963966185.1 Rhabditoides inermis | reverse complement strand
GAGTGAAATTCGATACATGCTGCTCATGCGAGTGAGCGAAAAAAGAGACTGTGGCGGTCAACGCCCAGTCGACAAACTGCGAGAAAGAAAGGATAAAGGTGATGAGAGAGAGAGAGAAAAGTTTCAAATTCCGAACAACTTCATGAATCTTTTATAAACTGGGCCTCTCACGTTGGATTGACATCGATTGAGTGGATAGTATGCATGCACTTCAGTGCCCTGTTTTAATGTAGCGTTTTCACACCCCTGTGGGGACGCATGCTGTTTACCATTGTAAATGATCTCAAAAACTCTTTCTAAAACTGTGTTACCATACGGAGTGAAATTCGATACATGCTGCTGATGCGAGTGAGCGAAAAAAGAGACTGTGGCGGTCAACGCCAGTCGACAAACTGCGAGAGAGAAAGGATAAAGGTGATCAGGGAGTGAGAAAAGTTTCCAATTCCGAACAAAGTTTTGATTCTTTTATAAACTGGGCCTCTCCCGTTGGATCGACATCGATTGAGTGGATAGTATGCATGCACTTCAGTGCCCTGTTTTAATGTAGCGTTTTCACACCCCTGTGGGGACGCATGCTGTTTACCATTGTAAATGATCTCAAAAACTCTTTCTAAAACTGTGTTACCATACGGAGTGAAATTCGATACATGCTGCTGATGCGAGTGAGCGAAAAAAGAGACTGTGGCGGTCAACGCCCCAGTCGACAAACTGCGAGAGAGAAAGGATAAAGGTGATCAGGGAGTGAGAAAAGTTCCAATTCCGAACAAAGTATTGATTCTTTTATAAACTGGGCCTCTCCCGTTGGATCGACATCGATTGAGTGGATAGTATGCATGCACTTCATTGCCCTGTTTGATGTAGCGTTTTCACACCCCTGTGGGGACGCATGCTGTTTACCATTGTAAATGATCTCAAAACTTCTTTTCTAGAACTTTGTTACCATACGGAGTGAAATTCGATACATGCTGCTCATGCGAGTGAGCGAAAAAAAGAGACTGTGGCGGTCAACGCCCAGTCGACAAACTGCGAGAAAGAAAGGATAAAGGTGATGAGAGAGAGAGAGAAAAGTTTCAAATTCCGAACAACTTCATGAATCTTTTATAAACTGGGCCTCTCACGTTGGATCGACATCGATTGAGTGGATAGTATGCATGCACTTCAGTGCCCTGTTTTAATGTAGCGTTTTCACACCCCTGTGGGGACGCATGCTGTTTACCATTGTAAATGATCTCAAAAACTCTTTCTAAAACTGTGTTACCATACGGAGTGAAATTCGATACATGCTGCTGATGCGAGTGAGCGAAAAAAGAGACTGTGGCGGTCAACGCCCAGTCGACAAACTGCGAGAGAGAAAGGATAAAGGTGATCAGGGAGTGAGAAAAGTTTCCAATTCCGAACAAAGTATTGATTCTTTTATAAACTGGGCCTCTCCCGTTGGATCGACATCGATTGAGTGGATAGTATGCATGCACTTCATTGCCCTGTTTTGATGTAGCGTTTTCACACCCCTGTGGGGGACGCATGCTGTTTACCATTGTAAATGATCTCAAAACTTCTTTTCTAGAACTTTGTTACCATACGGAGTGAAATTCGATACATGCTGCTCATGCGAGTGAGCGAAAAAAGAGACTGTGGCGGTCAACGTCCAGTCGACAAACTGCGAGAGAGAAAGGATAAAGGTGATCAGAGAGTGAGAAAAGTTTCAAATTCCGAACAAAGTCATGAATCTTTTATAAACTGGGCCTCTCCCGTTGGATCGACATCGATTGAGTGGATAGTATGCATGCACTTCAGTGCCCTGTTTTGATGTAGCGTTTTCACACCCCTGTGGGGACGCATGCTGTTTACCATTCTAAATGATCTCAAAAACTCTTTCTAGAACTTTGTTACCATACGGAGTGAAATTCGATACATGCTGCTCATGCGAGTGAGCGAAAAAAAGAGACTGTGGCGGTCAACGCCCAGTCGACAAACTGCGAGAAAGAAAGGATAAAGGTGATGAGAGAGAGAGAGAAAAGTTTCAAATTCCGAACAACTTCATGAATCTTTTATAAACTGGGCCTCTCACGTTGGATCGACATCGATTGAGTGGATAGTATGCATGCACTTCAGTGCCCTGTTTTAATGTAGCGTTTTCACACCCCTGTGGGGACGCATGCTGTTTACCATTGTAAATGATCTCAAAAACTCTTTCTAAAACTGTGTTACCATACGGAGTGAAATTCGATACATGCTGCTGATGCGAGTGAGCGAAAAAAGAGACTGTGGCGGTCAACGCCCAGTCGACAAACTGCGAGAGAGAAAGGATAAAGGTGATCAGGGAGTGAGAAAAGTTTCCAATTCCGAACAAAGTATTGATTCTTTTATAAACTGGGCCTCTCCCGTTGGATCGACATCGATTGAGTGGATAGTATGCATGCACTTCATTGCCCTGTTTTGATGTAGCGTTTTCACACCCCTGTGGGGACGCATGCTGTTTACCATTGTAAATGATCTCAAAACTTCTTTTCTAGAACTTTGTTACCATACGGAGTGAAATTCGATACATGCTGCTCATGCGAGTGAGCGAAAAAAAGAGACTGTGGCGGTCAAGGTCCAGTCGACAAACTGCGAGAGAGAAAGGATAAAGGTGATCAGGGAGTGAGAAAAGTTTCAAATTCTGAACAAAGTCATGAATCTTTTATAAACTGGGCCTCTCCCGTTGGATCGACATCGATTGAGTGGATAGTATGCATTCACTTCAGTGCCCTGTTTTGTTGTAGCGTTTTCACACCCCTGTGGGGACGCATGCTGTTTATCATTGTAAATGATCTCAAAAACTTTTTCTAGAACATTGTTACCATACGGAGTGAAATTCGATACATGCTGCTCAAGCAAGTGAGCGAAACTAGAAAAAAAGAGGCTGTGGCGGTCAACGCCCAGTCGACAAACTGCGAGAGAGAAAGGATAAAGGTGGTGATCAGGGGAATGAGAAAAATTTCAAATTCCGAACAAAGTCATGAATCTTTTATAAACTGGGCCTCTCCCGTTGGATCGACATCGATTGAGTGGATAGTATGCATGCACTTCAGTGCCCTGTTTTGATGTAGCGTTTTCACACCCCTGTGGGGACGCATGATGTTTACCATTCTAAATGATCTCAAAAACTCTTTCTAGAACTTTGTTACCATACGGAGTGAAATTCGATACATGCTGCTCATGCGAGTGAGCGAAAAAAAGAGACTGTGGCGGTCAACGCCCAGTCGACAAACTGCGAGAAAGAAAGGATAAAGGTGATGAGAGAGAGAGAGAAAAGTTTCAAATTCCGAACAACTTCATGAATCTTTTATAAACTGGGCCTTTCACGTTGGATCGACATCGATTGAGTGGATAGTATGCATGCACTTCAGTGCCCTGTTTTAATGTAGCGTTTTCACACCCCTGTGGGGACGCATGCTGTTTACCATTGTAAATGATCTCAAAAACTCTTTCTAAAACTGTGTTACCATACGGAGTGAAATTCGATACATGCTGCTCATGCGAGTGAGCGAAAAAAGAGACTGTGGCGGTCAACGCCCAGTCGACAAACTGCGAGAGAGAAAGGATAAAGGTGATCAGGGAGTGAGAAAAGTTTCCAATTCCGAACAAAGTATTGATTCTTTTATAAACTGGGCCTCTCCCGTTGGATCGACATCGATTGAGTGGATAGTATGCATGCACTTCATTGCCCTGTTTTGATGTAGCGTTTTCACACCCCTGTGGGGACGCATGCTGTTTACCATTGTAAATGATCTCAAAACTTCTTTTCTAGAACTTTGTTACCATACGGAGTGAAATTCGATACATGCTGCTCATGCGAGTGAGCGAAAAAAAGAGACTGTGGCGGTCAAGGTCCAGTCGACAAACTGCGAGAGAGAAAGGATAAAGGTGATCAGGGAGTGAGAAAAGTTTCAAATTCCGAACAAAGTCATGAATCTTTTATAAACTGGGCCTCTCCCGTTGGATCGACATCGATTGAGTGGATAGTATGCATTCACTTCAGTGCCCTGTTTTGGTGTATGTAGCGTTTTCACACCCCTGTGGGGACGCATGCTGTTTACCATTGTAAATGATCTCAAAAACTCTTTCCAGAACATTGTTACCATACGGAGTGAAATTCGATACATGCTGCTCAAGCAAGTGAGCGAAACTAGAAAAAAAAGAGACTGTGGCGGTCAACGCCCAGTCGACAAACTGCGAGAGAGAAAGGATAAAGGTGATCAGGGAGTGAGAAAAGTTTCAAATTCCGAACAAAGTCAAGAATCTTTTATAAACTGGGACTCTCCCGTTGGATCGACATCGATTGAGTGGATAGTATGCATGCACTTCAGTGCCCTGTTTTGGTGTATGTAGCGTTTTCACACCCCTGTGGGGACGCATGCTGTTTACCATTGTAAATGATCTCAAAAACTCTTTCCAGAACATTGTTACCATACGGAGTGAAATTCGATACATGCTGCTCAAGCAAGTCAGCGAAACTAGAAAAAAAGAGACTGTGGCGGTCAACGCACAGTCGACAAACTGCGAGAGAGAAATGATAAAGGTGATCAGGGAGTGAGAAAAGTTTCAAATTCCGAACAAAGTCATGAATATTTTATAAACTGGGCGGCGGTCTCCCGTTGGATCGACATCGATTGAGTGGATAGTATGCATGCACTTCAGTGCCCTGTTTTGATGTAGCGTTTTCACACCCCTGTGGGAACGCATGCTGTTTACCATTGTAAATGATCTCAAAAACTCTTTCTAGAACATTGTTACCATACGGAGTGAAATTCGATACATGCTGCTCAAGCAAGTGAGCGAAACTAAAAAAAAAGAGACTGTGGCGGTCAACGCCCAGTCGACAAACTGCGAGAGAGAAAGGGTAAAGGTGATCAGGGAGTGAGAAAAGTTTCAAATTCCGAACAAAGTCATGAATCTTTTATAAACTGGGCCTCTCCCGTTGGATCGACATCGATTGAGTGGATAGTATGCATGCACTTCAGTGCCCTGTTTTGATGTAGCGTTTTCACACCCCTGTGGGGACGCATGCTGTTTACCATTGTAAATGATCTCTAAAACTCTTTCTAGAACATTGTTACCATACGGAGTGAAATTCGATACATGCTGCTCAAGCAAGTGAGCGAAACTAGAAAAAAAAGAGACTGTCGCGGTCAACGCCCAGTCGACAAACTGCGAGAGAGAAAGGATAAAGGTGATCAGGGAGTGAGAAAAGTTTCAAATTCCGAACAAAGTCATGAATCTTTTATAAACTCTCCCGTTGGATATGACATCGATTGAGTGGATAGTTTGCATGCACTTCAGTGCCCTGTTTTGATGTAGCGTTTTCACACCCCTGTGGGGACGCATGCTGTTTACCATTCTAAATGATCTCAGAAACTCTTTCTAGAACTTTGTTACCATACGGAGTGAAATTCGATACATGCTGCTCATGCGAGTGAGCGAAAAAAAAGAGACTGTGGCGGTCAACGTCCAGTCGACAAACTGCGAGAGAGAAATGATAAAGGTGATCAGGGAGTGAGAAAAGTTTCAAATTCCGAACAAAGTCATGAATCTTTTATAAACTGGGCCTCTCCCGTTGGATCGACATCGATTGAGTGGATAGTATGCATGCACTTCAGTGCTCTGTTTTGATGTAGCGTTTTCACACCCCTGTGGGGACGCATGCTGTTTACGATTGTAAATGATCTCAAAAACTCTTTCTAGAACATTGTTACCATACGGAGTGAAATTCGATACATGCTGCTCATGCGAGTGAGCGAAAAAAAAAGACTGTGGCGGTCAACGCCCAGTCGACAAACTGCGAGAGAGAAGGGTTAAAGGTAATGCGAGAGAGAGAGAAAAGTTTCAAATTCCGAACAAATTCATGAATCTTTTATAAACTGGGCCTCTCCCGTTGGATCGACATCGATTGAGTGGATAGTATGCATGCACTTCATTGCCCTGTTTTGATGTAGCGTTTTCACACCCCTGTGGGGACGCATGCTGTTTACCATTGTAAATTATCTCAAAACTTCTTTTCTAGAACTTTGTTACCATACGGAGTGAAATTCGATACATGCTGCTCATGCGAGTGAGCGAAAAAAAGAGACTGTGGCGGTCAACGTCCAGTCGACAAACTGCGAGAGAGAAAGGATAAAGGTGATCAGGGAGTGAGAAAAGTTTCAAATTCCGAACAAAGTCATGAATCTTTTATAAACTGGGCCTCTCCCGTTGGATCGACATCGATTGAGTGGATAGTATGCATGCACTTCAGTGCCCTGTTTTGATGTAGCGTTTTCACACCCCTGTGGGGACGCATGCTGTTTACCATTCTAAATGATCTCAAAAACTCTTTCTAGAACTTTGTTACCATACGGAGTGAAATTCGATACATGCTGCTCATGCGAGTGAGCGAAAAAAAGAGACTGTGGCGGTCAACGCCCAGTCGACAAACTGCGAGAAAGAAAGGATAAAGGTGATCAGGGAGTGAGAAAAGTTTCCAATTCCGAACAAAGTATTGATTCTTTTATAAACTGGGCCTCTCCCGTTGGATCGACATCGATTGAGTGGATAGTATGCATGCACTTCATTGCCCTGTTTTGATGTAGCGTTTTCACACCCCTGTGGGGACGCATGCTGTTTACCATTGTAAATGATCTCAAAACTTCTTTTCTAGAACTTTGTTACCATACAGAGTGAAATTCGATACATGCTGCTCATGCGAGTGAGCGAAAAAAAGAGACTGTGGCGGTCAAGGTCCAGTCGACAAACTGCGAGAGAGAAAGGATAAAGGTGATCAGGGAGTGAGAAAAGTTTCAAATTCCGAACAAAGTCATGAATATTTTATAAACTGGGCGGCGGTCTCCCGTTGGATCGACATCGATTGAGTGGATAGTATGCATGCACTTCAGTGCCCTGTTTTGATGTAGCGTTTTCACACCCCTGTGGGAACGCATGCTGTTTACCATTGTAAATGATCTCAAAAACTCTTTCTAGAACATTGTTACCATACGGAGTGAAATTCGATACATGCTGCTCAAGCAAGTGAGCGAAACTAAAAAAAAGAGACTGTGGCGGTCAACGCCCAGTCGACAAACTGCGAGAGAGAAAGGGTAAAGGTGATCAGGGAGTGAGAAAAGTTTCAAATTCCGAACAAAGTCATGAATCTTTTATAAACTGGGCCTCTCCCGTTGGATCGACATCGATTGAGTGGATAGTATGCATGCACTTCAGTGCCCTGTTTTGATGTAGCGTTTTCACACCCCTGTGGGGACGCATGCTGTTTACCATTGTAAATGATCTCTAAAACTCTTTCTAGAACATTGTTACCATACGGAGTGAAATTCGATACATGCTGCTCAAGCAAGTGAGCGAAACTAGAAAAAAAAATGAGACTGTGGCGGTCAACGCCCAGTCGACAAACTGCGAGAGAGAAAGGATAAAGGTGATCAGGGAGTGAGAAAAGTTTCAAATTCCGAACAAAGTCATGAATCTTTTATAAACTCTCCCGTTGGATCGACATCGATTGAGTGGATAGTATGCATGCACTTCAGTGCCCTGTTTTGATGTAGCGTTTTCACACCCCTGTGGGGACGCATGCTGTTTACCATTCTAAATGATCTCAGAAACTCTTTCTAGAACTTTGTTACCATACGGAGTGAAATTCGATACATGCTGCTCATGCGAGTGAGCGAAAAAAAGAGACTGTGGCGGTCAACGTCCAGTCGACAAACTGCGAGAGAGAAATGATAAAGGTGATCAGGGAGTGAGAAAAGTTTCAAATTCCGAACAAAGTCATGAATCTTTTATAAACTGGGCCTCTCCCGTTGGATCGACATCGATTGAGTGGATAGTATGCATGCACTTCAGTGCTCTGTTTTGATGTAGCGTTTTCACACCCCTGTGGGGACGCATGCTGTTTACGATTGTAAATGATCTCAAAAACTCTTTCTAGAACATTGTTACCATACGGAGTGAAATTCGATACATGCTGCTCATGCGAGTGAGCGAAAAAAAAAGACTGTGGCGGTCAACGCCCAGTCGACAAACTGCGAGAGAGAAGGGTTAAAGGTAATGCGAGAGAGAGAGAAAAGTTTCAAATTCCGAACAAATTCATGAATCTTTTATAAACTGGGCCTCTCCCGTTGGATCGACATCGATTGAGTGGATAGTATGCATGCACTTCATTGCCCTGTTTTGATGTAGCGTTTTCACACCCCTGTGGGGACGCATGCTGTTTACCATTGTAAATTATCTCAAAACTTCTTTTCTAGAACTTTGTTACCATACGGAGTGAAATTCGATACATGCTGCTCATGCGAGTGAGCGAAAAAAAGAGACTGTGGCGGTCAACGTCCAGTCGACAAACTGCGAGAGAGAAAGGATAAAGGTGATCAGGGAGTGAGAAAAGTTTCAAATTCCGAACAAAGTCATGAATCTTTTATAAACTGGGCCTCTCCCGTTGGATCGACATCGATTGAGTGGATAGTATGCATGCACTTCAGTGCCCTGTTTTGATGTAGCGTTTTCACACCTCTGTGGGGACGCATGCTGTTTACCATTCTAAATGATCTCAAAAACTCTTTCTAGAACTTTGTTACCATACGGAGTGAAATTCGATACATGCTGCTCATGCGAGTGAGCGAAAAAAAGAGACTGTGGCGGTCAACGCCCAGTCGACAAACTGCGAGAAAGAAAGGAAAAAGGTGATGAGAGAGAGAGAGAAAAGTTTCAAATTCCGAACAACTTCATGAATCTTTTATAAACTGGGCCTCTCACGTTGGATCGACATCGATTGAGTGGATAGTATGCATGCACTTCAGTGCCCTGTTCTGGTGTATGTAGCGTTTTCACACCCCTGTGGGGACGCATGCTGTTTACCATTGTACATGATCTCAAAGACTCTTTCTAGAACATTGGTACCATACGGAGTGAAATTCGATACATGCTGCTCAAGCAAGTGAGCGAAACTAGAAAAAAAATGAGACTGTGGCGGTCAACGCCCAGTCGACAAACTGCGAGAGAGAGAAAGGATAAAGGTGATCAGGGAGTGAAAAAAGTTTCAAATTCCGAACAAAGTCATGAATCTTTTATAAACTGGGCCTCTCCCGTTGGATCGACATCAATTGAGTGGATAGTATGCATGCACTTCAGTGCCCTGTTCTGGTGTATGTAGCGTTTTCACACCCCTGTGGGGACGCATGCTGTTTACCATTGTACATGATCTCAAAGACTCTTTCTAGAACATTGTTACCATACGGAGTGAAATTCGATACATGCTGCTCAAGCAAGTGAGCGAAACTAGAAAAAAAGAGACTGTGGCGGTCAACGCACAGTCGACAAACTGCGAGAGAGAAAGGATAAAGGCTGATCAGGGAGTGATAAAAGTTTCAAATTCCGAACAAAGTCATGAATATTTTTTAAACTGGGCGGCGGTCTCCCGTTGGATCGACATCGATTGAGTGGATAGTATGCATGCACTTCAGTGCCCTGTTTTGATGTAGCGTTTTCACACCCCTGTGGGGACGCATGCTGTTTACCATTGTAAATGATCTCAGAAACTCTTTTTAGAACATTGTTACCATACGGAGTGAAATTCGATACATGCTGCTCATGCGAGTGAGCGAAAAAAAAAGACTGTGGCGGTCAACGCCCAGTCGACAAACTGCGAGAGAGAAGGGTTAAAGGTAATGCGAGAGAGAGAGAAAAGTTTCAAATTCCGAACAAATTCATGAATCTTTTATAAACTGGGCCTCTCCCGTTGGATCGACATCGATTGAGTGGATAGTATGCATGCACTTCATTGCCCTGTTTTGATGTAGCGTTTTCACACCCCTGTGGGGACGCATGCTGTTTACCATTGTAAATTATCTCAAAACTTCTTTTCTAGAACTTTGTTACCATACGGAGTGAAATTCGATACATGCTGCTCATGCGAGTGAGCGAAAAAAAGAGACTGTGGCGGTCAACGTCCAGTCGACAAACTGCGAGAGAGAAAGGATAAAGGTGATCAGGGAGTGAGAAAAGTTTCAAATTCCAAACAAAGTCATGAATCTTTTATAAACTGGGCCTCTCCCGTTGGATCGACATCGATTGAGTGGATAGT
Organism: Rhabditoides inermis; assembly: GCA_963966185.1. Taxonomy (NCBI): domain Eukaryota; kingdom Metazoa; phylum Nematoda; class Chromadorea; order Rhabditida; family Rhabditidae; genus Rhabditoides; species Rhabditoides inermis. The sequence goes on along the minus strand of CAWZYM010000199.1, from coordinate 183,231 downwards.
ATGCATGCACTTCAGTGCCCTGTTTTGATGTAGCGTTTTCACACCCCTGTGGGGACGCATGCTGTTTACCATTCTAAATGATCTCAAAAACTCTTTCTAGAACTTTGTTACCATACGGAGTGAAATTCGATACATGCTGCTCATGCGAGTGAGCGAAAAAAAGAGACTGTGGCGGTCAACGCCCAGTCGACAAACTGCGAGAAAGAAAGGAAAAAGGTGATGAGAGAGAAAGAGAAAAGTTTCAAATTCCGAACAACTTCATGAATCTTTTATAAACTGGGCCTCTCACGTTGGATCGACATCGATTGAGTGGATAGTATGCATGCACTTCAGTGCCCTGTTTTAATGTAGCGTTTTCACACCCCTGTGGGGACGCATGCTGTTTACCATTGTAAATGATCTCAAAAACTCTTTCTAAAACTGTGTTACCATACGGAGTGAAATTCGATACATGCTGCTCATGCGAGTGAGCGAAAAAAGAGACTGTGGCGGTCAACGCCCAGTCGACAAACTGCGAGAGAGAAAGGATAAAGGTGATCAGGGAGTGAGAAAAGTTTCAAATTCCGAACAAAGTCATGAATCTTTTATAAACTGGGCCTCTCCCGTTGGATCGACATCGATTGAGTGGATAGTATGCATTCACTTCAGTGCCCTGTTTTGTTGTAGCGTTTTCACACCCCTGTGGGGACGCATGCTGTTTATCATTGTAAATGATCTCAAAAACTTTTTCTAGAACATTGTTACCATACGGAGTGAAATTCGATACATGCTGCTCAAGCAAGTGAGCGAAACTAGAAAAAAGAGGCTGTGGCGGTCAACGCCCAGTCGACAAACTGCGAGAGAGAAAGGATAAAGGTGATCAGGGAATGAGAAAAATTTCAAATTCCGAACAAAGTCATGAATCTTTTATAAACTGGGCCTCTCCCGTTGGATCGACATCGATTGAGTGGATAGTATGCATGCACTTCATTGCCCTGTTTTGATGTAGCGTTTTCACACCCCTGTGGGGACGCATGATGTTTACCATTGTAAATGATCTCAAAACATCTTTTCTAGAACTTTGTTACCATACGGAGTGAAATTCGATACATGCTGCTCATGCGAGTGAGCGAAAAAAGAGACTGTGGCGGTCAACGTCCAGTCGACAAACTGCAAGAGAGAAAGGATAAAGGTGATCAGAGAGTGAGAAAAGTTTCAAATTCCGAACAAAGTCATGAATCTTTTATAAACTGGGCCTCTCCCGTTGGATCGACATCGATTGAGTGGATAGTATGCATGCACTTCAGTGCCCTGTTTTGATGTAGCGTTTTCACACCCCTGTGGGGACGCATGCTGTTTACCATTCTAATTGATCTCAAAAACTCTTTCTAGAACTTTGTTACCATACGGAGTGAAATTCGATACATGCTGCTCATGCGAGTGAGCGAAAAAAGAGACTGTGGCGGTCAACGCCCAGTCGACAAACTGCGAGAAAGAAAGGATAAAGGTGATGAGAGAGAGAGAGAAAAGTTTCAAATTCCGAACAACTTCATGAATCTTTTATAAACTGGGCCTCTCACGTTGGATTGACATCGATTGAGTGGATAGTATGCATGCACTTCAGTGCCCTGTTTTAATGTAGCGTTTTCACACCCCTGTGGGGACGCATGCTGTTTACCATTGTAAATGATCTCAAAAACTCTTTCTAAAACTGTGTTACCATACGGAGTGAAATTCGATACATGCTGCTGATGCGAGTGAGCGAAAAAAGAGACTGTGGCGGTCAACGCCCAGTCGACAAACTGCGAGAGAGAAAGGATAAAGGTGATCAGGGAGTGAGAAAAGTTTCCAATTCCGAACAAAGTATTGATTCTTTTATAAACTGGGCCTCTCCCGTTGGATCGACATCGATTGAGTGGATAGTATGCATGCACTTCAGTGCCCTGTTTTGATGTAGCGTTTTCACACCCCTGTGGGGACGCATGCTGTTTACCATTCTAAATGATCTCAAAAACTCTTTCTAGAACTTTGTTACCATACGGAGTGAAATTCGATACATGCTGCTCATGCGAGTGAGCGAAAAAAAGAGACTGTGGCGGTCAACGCCCAGTCGACAAACTGCGAGAAAGAAAGGATAAAGGTGATGAGAGAGAGAGAGAAAAGTTTCAAATTCCGAACAACTTCATGAATCTTTTATAAACTGGGCCTCTCACGTTGGATCGACATCGATTGAGTGGATAGTATACATGCACTTCAGTGCCCTGTTTTGATGTAGCGTTTTCACACCCCTGTGGGGACGCATGCTGTTTACCATTCTAATTGATCTCAAAAACTCTTTCTAGAACTTTGTTACCATACGGAGTGAAATTCGATACATGCTGCTCATGCGAGTGAGCGAAAAAAGAGACTGTGGCGGTCAACGCCCAGTCGACAAACTGCGAGAAAGAAAGGATAAAGGTGATCAGAGAGTGAGAAAAGTTTCAAATTCCGAACAAAGTCATGAATCTTTTATAAACTGGGCCTCTCCCGTTGGATCGACATCGATTGAGTGGATAGTATGCATGCACTTCAGTGCCCTGTTTTGATGTAGCGTTTTCACACCCCTGTGGGGACGCATGCTGTTTACCATTCTAAATGATCTCAGAAACTCTTTCTAGAACTTTGTTACCATACGGAGTGAAATTCGATACATGCTGCTCATGCGAGTGAGCGAAAAAAAAGAGACTGTGGCGGTCAACGTCCAGTCGACAAACTGCGAGAGAGAAATGATAAAGGTGATCAGGGAGTGAGAAAAGTTTCAAATTCCGAACAAAGTCATGAATCTTTTATAAACTGGGCCTCTCCCGTTGGATCGACATCGATTGAGTGGATAGTATGCATGCACTTCAGTGCTCTGTTTTGATGTAGCGTTTTCACACCCCTGTGGGGACGCATGCTGTTTACGATTGTAAATGATCTCAAAAACTCTTTCTAGAACATTGTTACCATACGGAGTGAAATTCGATACATGCTGCTCATGCGAGTGAGCGAAAAAAAAAGACTGTGGCGGTCAACGCCCAGTCGACAAACTGCGAGAGAGAAGGGTTAAAGGTAATGCGAGAGAGAGAGAAAAGTTTCAAATTCCGAACAAATTCATGAATCTTTTATAAACTGGGCCTCTCCCGTTGGATCGACATCGATTGAGTGGATAGTATGCATGCACTTCATTGCCCTGTTTTGATGTAGCGTTTTCACACCCCTGTGGGGACGCATGCTGTTTACCATTGTAAATTATCTCAAAACTTCTTTTCTAGAACTTTGTTACCATACGGAGTGAAATTCGATACATGCTGCTCATGCGAGTGAGCGAAAAAAAGAGACTGTGGCGGTCAACGTCCAGTCGACAAACTGCGAGAGAGAAAGGATAAAGGTGATCAGGGAGTGAGAAAAGTTTCAAATTCCGAACAAAGTCATGAATCTTTTATAAACTGGGCCTCTCCCGTTGGATCGACATCGATTGAGTGGATAGTATGCATGCACTTCAGTGCCCTGTTTTGATGTAGCGTTTTCACACCCCTGTGGGGACGCATGCTGTTTACCATTCTAAATGATCTCAAAAACTCTTTCTAGAACTTTGTTACCATACGGAGTGAAATTCGATACATGCTGCTCATGCGAGTGAGCGAAAAAAAGAGACTGTGGCGGTCAACGCCCAGTCGACAAACTGCGAGAAAGAAAGGATAAAGGTGATCAGGGAGTGAGAAAAGTTTCCAATTCCGAACAAAGTATTGATTCTTTTATAAACTGGGCCTCTCCCGTTGGATCGACATCGATTGAGTGGATAGTATGCATGCACTTCATTGCCCTGTTTTGATGTAGCGTTTTCACACCCCTGTGGGGACGCATGCTGTTTACCATTGTAAATGATCTCAAAACTTCTTTTCTAGAACTTTGTTACCATACAGAGTGAAATTCGATACATGCTGCTCATGCGAGTGAGCGAAAAAAAGAGACTGTGGCGGTCAAGGTCCAGTCGACAAACTGCGAGAGAGAAAGGATAAAGGTGATCAGGGAGTGAGAAAAGTTTCAAATTCCGAACAAAGTCATGAATATTTTATAAACTGGGCGGCGGTCTCCCGTTGGATCGACATCGATTGAGTGGATAGTATGCATGCACTTCAGTGCCCTGTTTTGATGTAGCGTTTTCACACCCCTGTGGGAACGCATGCTGTTTACCATTGTAAATGATCTCAAAAACTCTTTCTAGAACATTGTTACCATACGGAGTGAAATTCGATACATGCTGCTCAAGCAAGTGAGCGAAACTAAAAAAAAGAGACTGTGGCGGTCAACGCCCAGTCGACAAACTGCGAGAGAGAAAGGGTAAAGGTGATCAGGGAGTGAGAAAAGTTTCAAATTCCGAACAAAGTCATGAATCTTTTATAAACTGGGCCTCTCCCGTTGGATCGACATCGATTGAGTGGATAGTATGCATGCACTTCAGTGCCCTGTTTTGATGTAGCGTTTTCACACCCCTGTGGGGACGCATGCTGTTTACCATTGTAAATGATCTCTAAAACTCTTTCTAGAACATTGTTACCATACGGAGTGAAATTCGATACATGCTGCTCAAGCAAGTGAGCGAAACTAGAAAAAAAAATGAGACTGTGGCGGTCAACGCCCAGTCGACAAACTGCGAGAGAGAAAGGATAAAGGTGATCAGGGAGTGAGAAAAGTTTCAAATTCCGAACAAAGTCATGAATCTTTTATAAACTCTCCCGTTGGATCGACATCGATTGAGTGGATAGTATGCATGCACTTCAGTGCCCTGTTTTGATGTAGCGTTTTCACACCCCTGTGGGGACGCATGCTGTTTACCATTCTAAATGATCTCAGAAACTCTTTCTAGAACTTTGTTACCATACGGAGTGAAATTCGATACATGCTGCTCATGCGAGTGAGCGAAAAAAAGAGACTGTGGCGGTCAACGTCCAGTCGACAAACTGCGAGAGAGAAATGATAAAGGTGATCAGGGAGTGAGAAAAGTTTCAAATTCCGAACAAAGTCATGAATCTTTTATAAACTGGGCCTCTCCCGTTGGATCGACATCGATTGAGTGGATAGTATGCATGCACTTCAGTGCTCTGTTTTGATGTAGCGTTTTCACACCCCTGTGGGGACGCATGCTGTTTACGATTGTAAATGATCTCAAAAACTCTTTCTAGAACATTGTTACCATACGGAGTGAAATTCGATACATGCTGCTCATGCGAGTGAGCGAAAAAAAAAGACTGTGGCGGTCAACGCCCAGTCGACAAACTGCGAGAGAGAAGGGTTAAAGGTAATGCGAGAGAGAGAGAAAAGTTTCAAATTCCGAACAAATTCATGAATCTTTTATAAACTGGGCCTCTCCCGTTGGATCGACATCGATTGAGTGGATAGTATGCATGCACTTCATTGCCCTGTTTTGATGTAGCGTTTTCACACCCCTGTGGGGACGCATGCTGTTTACCATTGTAAATTATCTCAAAACTTCTTTTCTAGAACTTTGTTACCATACGGAGTGAAATTCGATACATGCTGCTCATGCGAGTGAGCGAAAAAAAGAGACTGTGGCGGTCAACGTCCAGTCGACAAACTGCGAGAGAGAAAGGATAAAGGTGATCAGGGAGTGAGAAAAGTTTCAAATTCCGAACAAAGTCATGAATCTTTTATAAACTGGGCCTCTCCCGTTGGATCGACATCGATTGAGTGGATAGTATGCATGCACTTCAGTGCCCTGTTTTGATGTAGCGTTTTCACACCCCTGTGGGGACGCATGCTGTTTACCATTCTAAATGATCTCAAAAACTCTTTCTAGAACTTTGTTACCATACGGAGTGAAATTCGATACATGCTGCTCATGCGAGTGAGCGAAAAAAAGAGACTGTGGCGGTCAACGCCCAGTCGACAAACTGCGAGAAAGAAAGGAAAAAGGTGATGAGAGAGAGAGAGAAAAGTTTCAAATTCCGAACAACTTCATGAATCTTTTATAAACTGGGCCTCTCACGTTGGATCGACATCGATTGAGTGGATAGTATGCATGCACTTCAGTGCCCTGTTCTGGTGTATGTAGCGTTTTCACACCCCTGTGGGGACGCATGCTGTTTACCATTGTACATGATCTCAAAGACTCTTTCTAGAACATTGGTACCATACGGAGTGAAATTCGATACATGCTGCTCAAGCAAGTGAGCGAAACTAGAAAAAAAATGAGACTGTGGCGGTCAACGCCCAGTCGACAAACTGCGAGAGAGAGAAAGGATAAAGGTGATCAGGGAGTGAAAAAAGTTTCAAATTCCGAACAAAGTCATGAATCTTTTATAAACTGGGCCTCTCCCGTTGGATCGACATCAATTGAGTGGATAGTATGCATGCACTTCAGTGCCCTGTTCTGGTGTATGTAGCGTTTTCACACCCCTGTGGGGACGCATGCTGTTTACCATTGTACATGATCTCAAAGACTCTTTCTAGAACATTGTTACCATACGGAGTGAAATTCGATACATGCTGCTCAAGCAAGTGAGCGAAACTAGAAAAAAAGAGACTGTGGCGGTCAACGCACAGTCGACAAACTGCGAGAGAGAAAGGATAAAGGCTGATCAGGGAGTGATAAAAGTTTCAAATTCCGAACAAAGTCATGAATATTTTTTAAACTGGGCGGCGGTCTCCCGTTGGATCGACATCGATTGAGTGGATAGTATGCATGCACTTCAGTGCCCTGTTTTGATGTAGCGTTTTCACACCCCTGTGGGGACGCATGCTGTTTACCATTGTAAATGATCTCAGAAACTCTTTTTAGAACATTGTTACCATACGGAGTGAAATTCGATACATGCTGCTCATGCGAGTGAGCGAAAAAAAAAGACTGTGGCGGTCAACGCCCAGTCGACAAACTGCGAGAGAGAAGGGTTAAAGGTAATGCGAGAGAGAGAGAAAAGTTTCAAATTCCGAACAAATTCATGAATCTTTTATAAACTGGGCCTCTCCCGTTGGATCGACATCGATTGAGTGGATAGTATGCATGCACTTCATTGCCCTGTTTTGATGTAGCGTTTTCACACCCCTGTGGGGACGCATGCTGTTTACCATTGTAAATTATCTCAAAACTTCTTTTCTAGAACTTTGTTACCATACGGAGTGAAATTCGATACATGCTGCTCATGCGAGTGAGCGAAAAAAAGAGACTGTGGCGGTCAACGTCCAGTCGACAAACTGCGAGAGAGAAAGGATAAAGGTGATCAGGGAGTGAGAAAAGTTTCAAATTCCAAACAAAGTCATGAATCTTTTATAAACTGGGCCTCTCCCGTTGGATCGACATCGATTGAGTGGATAGTATGCATGCACTTCAGTGCCCTGTTTTGATGTAGCGTTTTCACACCCCTGTGGGGACGCATGCTGTTTACCATTCTAAATGATCTCAAAAACTCTTTCTAGAACTTTGTTACCATACGGAGTGAAATTCGATACATGCTGCTCATGCGAGTGAGCGAAAAAAAGAGACTGTGGCGGTCAACGCCCAGTCGACAAACTGCGAGAAAGAAAGGAAAAAGGTGATGAGAGAGAAAGAGAAAAGTTTCAAATTCCGAACAACTTCATGAATCTTTTATAAACTGGGCCTCTCACGTTGGATCGACATCGATTGAGTGGATAGTATGCATGCACTTCAGTGCCCTGTTTTAATGTAGCGTTTTCACACCCCTGTGGGGACGCATGCTGTTTACCATTGTAAATGATCTCAAAAACTCTTTCTAAAACTGTGTTACCATACGGAGTGAAATTCGATACATGCTGCTCATGCGAGTGAGCGAAAAAAGAGACTGTGGCGGTCAACGCCCAGTCGACAAACTGCGAGAGAGAAAGGATAAAGGTGATCAGGGAGTGAGAAAAGTTTCAAATTCCGAACAAAGTCATGAATCTTTTATAAACTGGGCCTCTCCCGTTGGATCGACATCGATTGAGTGGATAGTATGCATTCACTTCAGTGCCCTGTTTTGTTGTAGCGTTTTCACACCCCTGTGGGGACGCATGCTGTTTATCATTGTAAATGATCTCAAAAACTTTTTCTAGAACATTGTTACCATACGGAGTGAAATTCGATACATGCTGCTCAAGCAAGTGAGCGAAACTAGAAAAAAGAGGCTGTGGCGGTCAACGCCCAGTCGACAAACTGCGAGAGAGAAAGGATAAAGGTGATCAGGGAATGAGAAAAATTTCAAATTCCGAACAAAGTCATGAATCTTTTATAAACTGGGCCTCTCCCGTTGGATCGACATCGATTGAGTGGATAGTATGCATGCACTTCATTGCCCTGTTTTGATGTAGCGTTTTCACACCCCTGTGGGGACGCATGATGTTTACCATTGTAAATGATCTCAAAACATCTTTTCTAGAACTTTGTTACCATACGGAGTGAAATTCGATACATGCTGCTCATGCGAGTGAGCGAAAAAAGAGACTGTGGCGGTCAACGTCCAGTCGACAAACTGCAAGAGAGAAAGGATAAAGGTGATCAGAGAGTGAGAAAAGTTTCAAATTCCGAACAAAGTCATGAATCTTTTATAAACTGGGCCTCTCCCGTTGGATCGACATCGATTGAGTGGATAGTATGCATGCACTTCAGTGCCCTGTTTTGATGTAGCGTTTTCACACCCCTGTGGGGACGCATGCTGTTTACCATTCTAATTGATCTCAAAAACTCTTTCTAGAACTTTGTTACCATACGGAGTGAAATTCGATACATGCTGCTCATGCGAGTGAGCGAAAAAAGAGACTGTGGCGGTCAACGCCCAGTCGACAAACTGCGAGAAAGAAAGGATAAAGGTGATGAGAGAGAGAGAGAAAAGTTTCAAATTCCGAACAACTTCATGAATCTTTTATAAACTGGGCCTCTCACGTTGGATTGACATCGATTGAGTGGATAGTATGCATGCACTTCAGTGCCCTGTTTTAATGTAGCGTTTTCACACCCCTGTGGGGACGCATGCTGTTTACCATTGTAAATGATCTCAAAAACTCTTTCTAAAACTGTGTTACCATACGGAGTGAAATTCGATACATGCTGCTGATGCGAGTGAGCGAAAAAAGAGACTGTGGCGGTCAACGCCCAGTCGACAAACTGCGAGAGAGAAAGGATAAAGGTGATCAGGGAGTGAGAAAAGTTTCCAATTCCGAACAAAGTATTGATTCTTTTATAAACTGGGCCTCTCCCGTTGGATCGACATCGATTGAGTGGATAGTATGCATGCACTTCAGTGCCCTGTTTTGATGTAGCGTTTTCACACCCCTGTGGGGACGCATGCTGTTTACCATTCTAAATGATCTCAAAAACTCTTTCTAGAACTTTGTTACCATACGGAGTGAAATTCGATACATGCTGCTCATGCGAGTGAGCGAAAAAAAGAGACTGTGGCGGTCAACGCCCAGTCGACAAACTGCGAGAAAGAAAGGATAAAGGTGATGAGAGAGAGAGAGAAAAGTTTCAAATTCCGAACAACTTCATGAATCTTTTATAAACTGGGCCTCTCACGTTGGATCGACATCGATTGAGTGGATAGTATACATGCACTTCAGTGCCCTGTTTTGATGTAGCGTTTTCACACCCCTGTGGGGACGCATGCTGTTTACCATTCTAATTGATCTCAAAAACTCTTTCTAGAACTTTGTTACCATACGGAGTGAAATTCGATACATGCTGCTCATGCGAGTGAGCGAAAAAAGAGACTGTGGCGGTCAACGCCCAGTCGACAAACTGCGAGAAAGAAAGGATAAAGGTGATCAGAGAGTGAGAAAAGTTTCAAATTCCGAACAAAGTCATGAATCTTTTATAAACTGGGCCTCTCCCGTTGGATCGACATCGATTGAGTGGATAGTATGCATGCACTTCAGTGCCCTGTTTTGATGTAGCGTTTTCACACCCCTGTGGGGACGCATGCTGTTTACCATTCTAAATGATCTCAAAAACTCTTTCTAGAACTTTGTTACCATACGGAGTGAAATTCGATACATGCTGCTCATGCGAGTGAGCGAAAAAAAGAGACTGTGGCGGTCAACGCCCAGTCGACAAACTGCGAGAAAGAAAGGATAAAGGTGATGAGAGAGAGAGAGAGAGAAAAGTTTCAAATTCCGAACAACTTCATGAATCTTTTATAAACTGGGCCTCTCACGTTGGATCGACATCGATTGAGTGGATAGTATACATGCACTTCAGTGCCCTGTTTTGATGTAGCGTTTTCACACCCCTGTGGGGACGCATGCTGTTTACCATTCTAATTGATCTCAAAAACTCTTTCTAGAACTTTGTTACCATACGGAGTGAAATTCGATACATGCTGCTCATGCGAGTGAGCGAAAAAAGAGACTGTGGCGGTCAACGCCCAGTCGACAAACTGCGAGAAAGAAAGGATAAAGGTGATCAGAGAGTGAGAAAAGTTTCAAATTCCGAACAAAGTCATGAATCTTTTATAAACTGGGCCTCTCCCGTTGGATCGACATCGATTGAGTGGATAGTATGCATGCACTTCAGTGCCCTGTTTTGATGTAGCGTTTTCACACCCCTGTGGGGACGCATGCTGTTTACCATTCTAAATGATCTCAAAAACTCTTTCTAGAACTTTGTTACCATACGGAGTGAAATTCGATACATGCTGCTCATGCGAGTGAGCGAAAAAAAGAGACTGTGGCGGTCAACGCCCAGTCGACAAACTGCGAGAAAGAAAGGATAAAGGTGATGAGAGAGAGAGAGAGAAAAGTTTCAAATTCCGAACAACTTCATGAATCTTTTATAAACTGGGCCTCTCACGTTGGATCGATATCGATTGAGTGGATAGTATGCATGCACTTCAGTGCCCTGTTTTAATGTAGCGTTTTCACACCCCTGTGGGGACGCATGCTGTTTACCATTGTAAATTATCTCAAAACTTCTTTTCTAGAACTTTGTTACCATACGGAGTGAAATTCGATACATGCTGCTCATGCGAGTGAGCGAAAAAAAGAGACTGTGGCGGTCAACGTCCAGTCGACAAACTGCGAGAGAGAAAGGATAAAGGTGATCAGGGAGTGAGAAAAGTTTCAAATTCCAAACAAAGTCATGAATCTTTTATAAACTGGGCCTCTCCCGTTGGATCGACATCGATTGAGTGGATAGTATGCATGCACTTCAGTGCCCTGTTTTGATGTAGCGTTTTCACACCCCTGTGGGGACGCATGCTGTTTACCATTCTAAATGATCTCAAAAACTCTTTCTAGAACTTTGTTACCATACGGAGTGAAATTCGATACATGCTGCTCATGCGAGTGAGCGAAAAAAAGAGACTGTGGCGGTCAACGCCCAGTCGACAAACTGCGAGAAAGAAAGGAAAAAGGTGATGAGAGAGAAAGAGAAAAGTTTCAAATTCCGAACAACTTCATGAATCTTTTATAAACTGGGCCTCTCACGTTGGATCGACATCGATTGAGTGGATAGTATGCATGCACTTCAGTGCCCTGTTTTAATGTAGCGTTTTCACACCCCTGTGGGGACGCATGCTGTTTACCATTGTAAATGATCTCAAAAACTCTTTCTAAAACTGTGTTACCATACGGAGTGAAATTCGATACATGCTGCTCATGCGAGTGAGCGAAAAAAGAGACTGTGGCGGTCAACGCCCAGTCGACAAACTGCGAGAGAGAAAGGATAAAGGTGATCAGGGAGTGAGAAAAGTTTCAAATTCCGAACAAAGTCATGAATCTTTTATAAACTGGGCCTCTCCCGTTGGATCGACATCGATTGAGTGGATAGTATGCATTCACTTCAGTGCCCTGTTTTGTTGTAGCGTTTTCACACCCCTGTGGGGACGCATGCTGTTTATCATTGTAAATGATCTCAAAAACTTTTTCTAGAACATTGTTACCATACGGAGTGAAATTCGATACATGCTGCTCAAGCAAGTGAGCGAAACTAGAAAAAAGAGGCTGTGGCGGTCAACGCCCAGTCGACAAACTGCGAGAGAGAAAGGATAAAGGTGATCAGGGAATGAGAAAAATTTCAAATTCCGAACAAAGTCATGAATCTTTTATAAACTGGGCCTCTCCCGTTGGATCGACATCGATTGAGTGGATAGTATGCATGCACTTCATTGCCCTGTTTTGATGTAGCGTTTTCACACCCCTGTGGGGACGCATGATGTTTACCATTGTAAATGATCTCAAAACATCTTTTCTAGAACTTTGTTACCATACGGAGTGAAATTCGATACATGCTGCTCATGCGAGTGAGCGAAAAAAGAGACTGTGGCGGTCAACGTCCAGTCGACAAACTGCAAGAGAGAAAGGATAAAGGTGATCAGAGAGTGAGAAAAGTTTCAAATTCCGAACAAAGTCATGAATCTTTTATAAACTGGGCCTCTCCCGTTGGATCGACATCGATTGAGTGGATAGTATGCATGCACTTCAGTGCCCTGTTTTGATGTAGCGTTTTCACACCCCTGTGGGGACGCATGCTGTTTACCATTCTAATTGATCTCAAAAACTCTTTCTAGAACTTTGTTACCATACGGAGTGAAATTCGATACATGCTGCTCATGCGAGTGAGCGAAAAAAGAGACTGTGGCGGTCAACGCCCAGTCGACAAACTGCGAGAAAGAAAGGATAAAGGTGATGAGAGAGAGAGAGAAAAGTTTCAAATTCCGAACAACTTCATGAATCTTTTATAAACTGGGCCTCTCACGTTGGATTGACATCGATTGAGTGGATAGTATGCATGCACTTCAGTGCCCTGTTTTAATGTAGCGTTTTCACACCCCTGTGGGGACGCATGCTGTTTACCATTGTAAATGATCTCAAAAACTCTTTCTAAAACTGTGTTACCATACGGAGTGAAATTCGATACATGCTGCTGATGCGAGTGAGCGAAAAAAGAGACTGTGGCGGTCAACGCCCAGTCGACAAACTGCGAGAGAGAAAGGATAAAGGTGATCAGGGAGTGAGAAAAGTTTCCAATTCCGAACAAAGTATTGATTCTTTTATAAACTGGGCCTCTCCCGTTGGATCGACATCGATTGAGTGGATAGTATGCATGCACTTCAGTGCCCTGTTTTGATGTAGCGTTTTCACACCCCTGTGGGGACGCATGCTGTTTACCATTCTAAATGATCTCAAAAACTCTTTCTAGAACTTTGTTACCATACGGAGTGAAATTCGATACATGCTGATCATGCGAGTGAGCGAAAAAAAGAGACTGTGGCGGTCAACGCCCAGTCGACAAACTGCGAGAAAGAAAGGATAAAGGTGATGAGAGAGAGAGAGAAAAGTTTCAAATTCCGAACAACTTCATGAATCTTTTATAAACTGGGCCTCTCACGTTGGATCGACATCGATTGAGTGGATAGTATACATGCACTTCAGTGCCCTGTTTTGATGTAGCGTTTTCACACCCCTGTGGGGACGCATGCTGTTTACCATTCTAAATGATCTCAAAAACTCTTTCTAGAACTTTGTTACCATACGGAGTGAAATTCGATACATGCTGCTCATGCGAGTGAGCGAAAAAAAGAGACTGTGGCGGTCAACGCCAAGTCGACAAACTGCGAGAAAGAAAGGATAAAGGTGATGAGAGAGAGAGAGAAAAGTTTCAAATTCCGAACAACTTCATGAATCTTTTATAAACTGGGCCTCTCACGTTGGATCGATATCGATTGAGTGGATAGTATGCATGCACTTCAGTGCCCTGTTTTAATGTAGCGTTTTCACACCCCTGTGGGGACGCATGCTGTTTACCATTGTAAATGATCTCAAAAACTCTTTCTAAAACTGTGTTACCATACGGAGTGAAATTCGATACATGCTGCTGATGCGAGTGAGCGAAAAAAGAGACTGTGGCGGTCAACGCCCAGTCGACAAACTGCGAGAGAGAAAGGATAAAGGTGATCAGGGAGTGAGAAAAGTTTCCAATTCCGAACAAAGTATTGATTCTTTTATAAACTGGGCCTCTCCCGTTGGATCGACATCGATTGAGTGGATAGTATGCATGCACTTCATTGCCCTGTTTTGATGTAGCGTTTTCACACCCCTGTGGGGACGCATGCTGTTTACCATTGTAAATGATCTCAAAACTTCTTTTCTAGAACTTTGTTACCATACGGAGTGAAATTCGATACATGCTGCTCATGCGAGTGAGCGAAAAAAAGAGACTGTGGCGGTCAAGGTCCAGTCGACAAACTGCGAGAGAGAAAGGATAAAGGTGATCAGGGAGTGAGAAAAGTTTCAAATTCTGAACAAAGTCATGAATCTTTTAAAAAACTGGGCCTCTCCCGTTGGATCGACATCGATTGAGTGGATAGTATGCATTCACTTCAGTGCCCTGTTTTGTTGTAGCGTTTTCACACCCCTGTGGGGACGCATGCTGTTTACCATTCTAAATGATCTCAAAAACTCTTTCTAGAACTTTGTTACCATACGGAGTGAAATTCGATACATGCTGCTCATGCGAGTGAGCGAAAAAAAGAGACTGTGGCGGTCAACGCCCAGTCGACAAACTGCGAGAAAGAAAGGATAAAGGTGATGAGAGAGAGAGAGAAAAGTTTCAAATTCCGAACAACTTCATGAATCTTTTATAAACTGGGCCTCTCACGTTGGATCGACATCGATTGAGTGGATAGTATACATGCACTTCAGTGCCCTGTTTTGATGTAGCGTTTTCACACCCCTGTGGGGACGCATGCTGTTTACCATTCTAATTGATCTCAAAAACTCTTTCTAGAACTTTGTTACCATACGGAGTGAAATTCGATACATGCTGCTCATGCGAGTGAGCGAAAAAAGAGACTGTGGCGGTCAACGCCCAGTCGACAAACTGCGATAAAGAAAGGATAAAGGTGATCAGAGAGTGAGAAAAGTTTCAAATTCCGAACAAAGTCATGAATCTTTTATAAACTGGGCCTCTCCCGTTGGATCGACATCGATTGAGTGGATAGTATGCATGCACTTCAGTGCCCTGTTTTGATGTAGCGTTTTCACACCCCTGTGGGGACGCATGCTGTTTACCATTCTAAATGATCTCAAAAACTCTTTCTAGAACTTTGTTACCATACGGAGTGAAATTCGATACATGCTGCTCATGCGAGTGAGCGAAAAAAAGAGACTGTGGCGGTCAACGCCAAGTCGACAAACTGCGAGAAAGAAAGGATAAAGGTGATGAGAGAGAGAGAGAAAAGTTTCAAATTCCGAACAACTTCATGAATCTTTTATAAACTGGGCCTCTCACGTTGGATCGATATCGATTGAGTGGATAGTATGCATGCACTTCAGTGCCCTGTTTTAATGTAGCGTTTTCACACCCCTGTGGGGACGCATGCTGTTTACCATTGTAAATGATCTCAAAAACTCTTTCTAAAACTGTGTTACCATACGGAGTGAAATTCGATACATGCTGCTGATGCGAGTGAGCGAAAAAAGAGACTGTGGCGGTCAACGCCCAGTCGACAAACTGCGAGAGAGAAAGGATAAAGGTGATCAGGGAGTGAGAAAAGTTTCCAATTCCGAACAAAGTATTGATTCTTTTATAAACTGGGCCTCTCCCGTTGGATCGACATCGATTGAGTGGATAGTATGCATGCACTTCATTGCCCTGTTTTGATGTAGCGTTTTCACACCCCTGTGGGGACGCATGCTGTTTACCATTGTAAATGATCTCAAAACTTCTTTTCTAGAACTTTGTTACCATACGGAGTGAAATTCGATACATGCTGCTCATGCGAGTGAGCGAAAAAAATAGACTGTGGCGGTCAAGGTCCAGTCGACAAACTGCGAGAGAGAAAGGATAAAGGTGATCAGGGAGTGAGAAAAGTTTCAAATTCTGAACAAAGTCATGAATCTTTTAAAAAACTGGGCCTCTCCCGTTGGATCGACATCGATTGAGTGGATAGTATGCATTCACTTCAGTGCCCTGTTTTGTTGTAGCGTTTTCACACCCCTGTGGGGACGCATGCTGTTTATCATTGTAAATGATCTCAAAAACTTTTTCTAGAACATTGTTACCATACGGAGTGAAATTCGATACATGCTGCTCAAGCAAGTGAGCGAAACTAGAAAAAAAGAGGCTGTGGCGGTCAACGCCCAGTCGACAAACTGCGAGAGAGAAAGGATAAAGGTGGTGATCAGGGGAATGAGAAAAATTTCAAATTCCGAACAAAGTATTGATTCTTTTATAAACTGGGCCTCTCCCGTTGGATCGACATCGATTGAGTGGATAGTATGCATGCACTTCATTGCCCTGTTTTGATGTAGCGTTTTCACACCCCTGTGGGGACGCATGCTGTTTACCATTGTAAATGATCTCAAAACTTCTTTTCTAGAACTTTGTTACCATACGGAGTGAAATTCGATACATGCTGCTCATGCGAGTGAGCGAAAAAAAGAGACTGTGGCGGTCAAGGTCCAGTCGACAAACTGCGAGAGAGAAAGGATAAAGGTGATCAGGGAGTGAGAAAAGTTTCAAATTCCGAACAAAGTCATGAATCTTTTATAAACTGGGCCTCTCCCGTTGGATCGACATCGATTGAGTGGATAGTATGCATTCACTTCAGTGCCCTGTTTTGATGTAGCGTTTTCACACCCCTGTGGGGACGCATGATGTTTACCATTGTAAATGATCTCAAAAACTCTTTCTAGAACATTGTTACCATACGGAGTGAAATTCGATACATGCTGCTCAAGCAAGTGAGCGAAACTAGAAAAAAAAGAGACTGTGGCGGTCAACGCCCAGTCGACAAACTGCGAGAGAGAAAGGATAAAGGTGATCAGGGAGTGAGAAAAGTTTCAAATTCCGAACAATGTCATAAAACTTTTAAAAACTGGGCCTCTCCCGTTGGATCGACATCGATTGAGTGGATATCATGCATGCACTTCATTGCCCTGTTTTGATGTAGCGTTTTCACACCCCTGTGGGGACGCATGCTGTTTACCATTGTAAATGATCTCAAAGACTCTTTCTAGAACATTGTTACCATACGGAGTGAAATTCGATACATGCTGCTCAAGCAAGTGAGCGAAACTAGAAAAAAAAGAGACTGTGGCGGTCAACGCCCAGTCGACAAACTGCGAGAGAGAAAGGATAAAGGTGATCAGGGAGTGAGAAAAGTTTCCAATTCCGAACAAAGTATTGATTCTTTTATAAACTGGGCCTCTCCCGTTGGATCGACATCGATTGAGTGGATAGTATGCATGCACTTCAGTGCCCTGTTTTGATGTAGCGTTTTCACACCCCTGTGGGGACGCATGCTGTTTACCATTCTAAATGATCTCAAAAACTCTTTCTAGAACTTTGTTACCATACGGAGTGAAATTCGATACATGCTGCTCATGCGAGTGAGCGAAAAAAAGAGACTGTGGCGGTCAACGCCCAGTCGACAAACTGCGAGAAAGAAAGGATAAAGGTGATGAGAGAGAGAGAGAAAAGTTTCAAATTCCGAACAACTTCATGAATCTTTTATAAACTGGGCCTCTCACGTTGGATCGACATCGATTGAGTGGATAGTATACATGCACTTCAGTGCCCTGTTTTGATGTAGCGTTTTCACACCCCTGTGGGGACGCATGCTGTTTATTATTCTAATTGATCTCAAAAACTCTTTCTAGAACTTTGTTACCATACGGAGTGAAATTCGATACATGCTGCTCATGCGAGTGAGCGAAAAAAGAGACTGTGGCGGTCAACGCCCAGTCGACAAACTGCGAGAAAGAAAGGATAAAGGTGATCAGAGAGTGAGAAAAGTTTCAAATTCCGAACAAAGTCATGAATCTTTTATAAACTGGGCCTCTCCCGTTGGATCGACATCGATTGAGTGGATAGTATGCATGCACTTCAGTGCCCTGTTTTGATGTAGCGTTTTCACACCCCTGTGGGGACGCATGCTGTTTACCATTCTAAATGATCTCAAAAACTCTTTCTAGAACTTTGTTACCATACGGAGTGAAATTCGATACATGCTGCTCATGCGAGTGAGCGAAAAAAAGAGACTGTGGCGGTCAACGCCAAGTCGACAAACTGCGAGAAAGAAAGGATAAAGGTGATGAGAGAGAGAGAAAAAAGTTTCAAATTCCGAACAACTTCATGAATCTTTTATAAACTGGGCCTCTCACGTTGGATCGATATCGATTGAGTGGATAGTATGCATGCACTTCAGTGCCCTGTTTTAATGTAGCGTTTTCACACCCCTGTGGGGACGCATGCTGTTTACCATTGTAAATGATCTCAAAAACTCTTTCTAAAACTGTGTTACCATACGGAGTGAAATTCGATACATGCTGCTGATGCGAGTGAGCGAAAAAAGAGACTGTGGCGGTCAACGCCCAGTCGACAAACTGCGAGAGAGAAAGGATAAAGGTGATCAGGGAGTGAGAAAAGTTTCCAATTCCGAACAAAGTATTGATTCTTTTATAAACTGGGCCTCTCCCGTTGGATCGACATCGATTGAGTGGATAGTATGCATGCACTTCATTGCCCTGTTTTGATGTAGCGTTTTCACACCCCTGTGGGGACGCATGCTGTTTACCATTGTAAATGATCTCAAAACTTCTTTTCTAGAACTTTGTTACCATACGGAGTGAAATTCGATACATGCTGCTCATGCGAGTGAGCGAAAAAAATAGACTGTGGCGGTCAAGGTCCAGTCGACAAACTGCGAGAGAGAAAGGATAAAGGTGATCAGGGAGTGAGAAAAGTTTCAAATTCTGAACAAAGTCATGAATCTTTTAAAAAACTGGGCCTCTCCCGTTGGATCGACATCGATTGAGTGGATAGTATGCATTCACTTCAGTGCCCTGTTTTGTTGTAGCGTTTTCACACCCCTGTGGGGACGCATGCTGTTTATCATTGTAAATGATCTCAAAAACTTTTTCTAGAACATTGTTACCATACGGAGTGAAATTCGATACATGCTGCTCAAGCAAGTGAGCGAAACTAGAAAAAAAGAGGCTGTGGCGGTCAACGCCCAGTCGACAAACTGCGAGAGAGAAAGGATAAAGGTGGTGATCAGGGGAATGAGAAAAATTTCAAATTCCGAACAAAGTATTGATTCTTTTATAAACTGGGCCTCTCCCGTTGGATCGACATCGATTGAGTGGATAGTATGCATGCACTTCATTGCCCTGTTTTGATGTAGCGTTTTCACACCCCTGTGGGGACGCATGCTGTTTACCATTGTAAATGATCTCAAAACTTCTTTTCTAGAACTTTGTTACCATACGGAGTGAAATTCGATACATGCTGCTCATGCGAGTGAGCGAAAAAAAGAGACTGTGGCGGTCAAGGTCCAGTCGACAAACTGCGAGAGAGAAAGGATAAAGGTGATCAGGGAGTGAGAAAAGTTTCAAATTCCGAACAAAGTCATGAATCTTTTATAAACTGGGCCTCTCCCGTTGGATCGACATCGATTGAGTGGATAGTATGCATTCACTTCAGTGCCCTGTTTTGATGTAGCGTTTTCACACCCCTGTGGGGACGCATGATGTTTACCATTGTAAATGATCTCAAAAACTCTTTCTAGAACATTGTTACCATACGGAGTGAAATTCGATACATGCTGCTCAAGCAAGTGAGCGAAACTAGAAAAAAAAGAGACTGTGGCGGTCAACGCCCAGTCGACAAACTGCGAGAGAGAAAGGATAAAGGTGATCAGGGAGTGAGAAAAGTTTCAAATTCCGAACAATGTCATAAAACTTTTAAAAACTGGGCCTCTCCCGTTGGATCGACATCGATTGAGTGGATATCATGCATGCACTTCATTGCCCTGTTTTGATGTAGCGTTTTCACACCCCTGTGGGGACGCATGCTGTTTACCATTGTAAATGATCTCAAAGACTCTTTCTAGAACATTGTTACCATACGGAGTGAAATTCGATACATGCTGCTCAAGCAAGTGAGCGAAACTAGAAAAAAAAGAGACTGTGGCGGTCAACGCCCAGTCGACAAACTGCGAGAGAGAAAGGATAAAGGTGATCAGGGAGTGAGAAAAGTTTCCAATTCCGAACAAAGTATTGATTCTTTTATAAACTGGGCCTCTCCCGTTGGATCGACATCGATTGAGTGGATAGTATGCATGCACTTCAGTGCCCTGTTTTGATGTAGCGTTTTCACACCCCTGTGGGGACGCATGCTGTTTACCATTCTAAATGATCTCAAAAACTCTTTCTAGAACTTTGTTACCATACGGAGTGAAATTCGATACATGCTGCTCATGCGAGTGAGCGAAAAAAAGAGACTGTGGCGGTCAACGCCCAGTCGACAAACTGCGAGAAAGAAAGGATAAAGGTGATGAGAGAGAGAGAGAAAAGTTTCAAATTCCGAACAACTTCATGAATCTTTTATAAACTGGGCCTCTCACGTTGGATCGACATCGATTGAGTGGATAGTATACATGCACTTCAGTGCCCTGTTTTGATGTAGCGTTTTCACACCCCTGTGGGGACGCATGCTGTTTATTATTCTAATTGATCTCAAAAACTCTTTCTAGAACTTTGTTACCATACGGAGTGAAATTCGATACATGCTGCTCATGCGAGTGAGCGAAAAAAGAGACTGTGGCGGTCAACGCCCAGTCGACAAACTGCGAGAAAGAAAGGATAAAGGTGATCAGAGAGTGAGAAAAGTTTCAAATTCCGAACAAAGTCATGAATCTTTTATAAACTGGGCCTCTCCCGTTGGATCGACATCGATTGAGTGGATAGTATGCATGCACTTCAGTGCCCTGTTTTGATGTAGCGTTTTCACACCCCTGTGGGGACGCATGCTGTTTACCATTCTAAATGATCTCAAAAACTCTTTCTAGAACTTTGTTACCATACGGAGTGAAATTCGATACATGCTGCTCATGCGAGTGAGCGAAAAAAAGAGACTGTGGCGGTCAACGCCCAGTCGACAAACTGCGAGAAAGAAAGGATAAAGGTGATGAGAGAGAGAGAGAAAAGTTTCAAATTCCGAACAACTTCATGAATCTTTTATAAACTGGGCCTCTCACGTTGGATCGATATCGATTGAGTGGATAGTATGCATGCACTTCAGTGTCCTGTTTTAATGTAGCGTTTTCACACCCCTGTGGGGACGCATGCTGTTTACCATTGTAAATGATCTCAAAAACTCTTTCTAAAACTGTGTTACCATACGGAGTGAAATTCGATACATGCTGCTGATGCGAGTGAGCGAAAAAAGAGACTGTGGCGGTCAACGCCCAGTCGACAAACTGCGAGAGAGAAAGGATAAAGGTGATCAGGGAGTGAGAAAAGTTTCCAATTCCGAACAAAGTATTGATTCTTTTATAAACTGGGCCTCTCCCGTTGGATCGACATCGATTGAGTGGATAGTATGCATGCACTTCATTGCCCTGTTTTGATGTAGCGTTTTCACACCCCTGTGGGGACGCATGCTGTTTACCATTGTAAATGATCTCAAAACTTCTTTTCTAGAACTTTGTTACCATACGGAGTGAAATTCGATACATGCTGCTCATGCGAGTGAGCGAAAAAAAGAGACTGTGGCGGTCAAGGTCCAGTCGACAAACTGCGAGAGAGAAAGGATAAAGGTGATCAGGGAGTGAGAAAAGTTTCAAATTCTGAACAAAGTCATGAATCTTTTAAAAAACTGGGCCTCTCCCGTTGGATCGACATCGATTGAGTGGATAGTATGCATTCACTTCAGTGCCCTGTTTTGTTGTAGCGTTTTCACACCCCTGTGGGGACGCATGCTGTTTATCATTGTAAATGATCTCAAAAACTTTTTCTAGAACATTGTTACCATACGGAGTGAAATTCGATACATGCTGCTCAAGCAAGTGAGCGAAACTAGAAAAAAAGAGGCTGTGGCGGTCAACGCCCAGTCGACAAACTGCGAGAGAGAAAGGATAAAGGTGGTGATCAGGGGAATGAGAAAAATTTCAAATTCCGAACAAAGTATTGATTCTTTTATAAACTGGGCCTCTCCCGTTGGATCGACATCGATTGAGTGGATAGTATGCATGCACTTCATTGCCCTGTTTTGATGTAGCGTTTTCACACCCCTGTGGGGACGCATGCTGTTTACCATTGTAAATGATCTCAAAACTTCTTTTCTAGAACTTTGTTACCATACGGAGTGAAATTCGATACATGCTGCTCATGCGAGTGAGCGAAAAAAAGAGACTGTGGCGGTCAAGGTCCAGTCGATAAACTGCGAGAGAGAAAGGATAAAGGTGATCAGGGAGTGAGAAAAGTTTCAAATTCCGAACAAAGTCATGAATCTTTTATAAACTGGGCCTCTCCCGTTGGATCGACATCGATTGAGTGGATAGTATGCATTCACTTCAGTGCCCTGTTTTGATGTAGCGTTTTCACACCCCTGTGGGGACGCATGATGTTTACCATTGTAAATGATCTCAAAAACTCTTTCTAGAACATTGTTACCATACGGAGTGAAATTCGATACATGCTGCTCAAGCAAGTGAGCGAAACTAGAAAAAAAAGAGACTGTGGCGGTCAACGCCCAGTCGACAAACTGCGAGAGAGAAAGGATAAAGGTGATCAGGGAGTGAGAAAAGTTTCAAATTCCGAACAATGTCATAAAACTTTTAAAAACTGGGCCTCTCCCGTTGGATCGACATCGATTGAGTGGATATCATGCATGCACTTCATTGCCCTGTTTTGATGTAGCGTTTTCACACCCCTGTGGGGACGCATGCTGTTTACCATTGTAAATGATCTCAAAGACTCTTTCTAGAACATTGTTACCATACGGAGTGAAATTCGATACATGCTGCTCAAGCAAGTGAGCGAAACTAGAAAAAAAAGAGACTGTGGCGGTCAACGCCCAGTCGACAAACTGCGAGAGAGAAAGGATAAAGGTGATCAGGGAGTGAGAAAAGTTTCAAATTCCGAACAAAGTCAAGAATCTTTTATAAACTGGGACTCTCCCGTTGGATCGACATCGATTGAGTGGATAGTATGCATGCACTTCAGTGCCCTGTTTTGGTGTATGTAGCGTTTTCACACCCCTGTGGGGACGCATGCTGTTTACCATTGTAAATGATCTCAAAAACTCTTTCTAGAACTTTGTTACCATACGGAGTGAAATTCGATACATGCTGCTCATGCGAGTGAGCGAAAAAAAGAGACTGTGGCGGTCAACGCCCAGTCGACAAACTGCGAGAAAGAAAGGATAAAGGTGATGAGAGAGAGAGAGAAAAGTTTCAAATTCCGAACAACTTCATGAATCTTTTATAAACTGGGCCTCTCACGTTGGATCGATATCGATTGAGTGGATAGTATGCATGCACTTCAGTGCCCTGTTTTAATGTAGCGTTTTCACACCCCTGTGGGGACGCATGCTGTTTACCATTGTAAATGATCTCAAAAACTCTTTCTAAAACTGTGTTACCATACGGAGTGAAATTCGATACATGCTGCTGATGCGAGTGAGCGAAAAAAGAGACTGTGGCGGTCAACGCCCAGTCGACAAACTGCGAGAGAGAAAGGATAAAGGTGATCAGGGAGTGAGAAAAGTTTCCAATTCCGAACAAAGTATTGATTCTTTTATAAACTGGGCCTCTCCCGTTGGATCGACATCGATTGAGTGGATAGTATGCATGCACTTCATTGCCCTGTTTTGATGTAGCGTTTTCACACCCCTGTGGGGACGCATGCTGTTTACCATTGTAAATGATCTCAAAACTTCTTTTCTAGAACTTTGTTACCATACGGAGTGAAATTCGATACATGCTGCTCATGCGAGTGAGCGAAAAAAAGAGACTGTGGCGGTCAAGGTCCAGTCGACAAACTGCGAGAGAGAAAGGATAAAGGTGATCAGGGAGTGAGAAAAGTTTCAAATTCTGAACAAAGTCATGAATCTTTTAAAAAACTGGGCCTCTCCCGTTGGATCGACATCGATTGAGTGGATAGTATGCATTCACTTCAGTGCCCTGTTTTGTTGTAGCGTTTTCACACCCCTGTGGGGACGCATGCTGTTTATCATTGTAAATGATCTCAAAAACATTTTCTAGAACATTGTTACCATACGGAGTGAAATTCGATACATGCTGCTCAAGCAAGTGAGCGAAACTAGAAAAAAAGAGGCTGTGGCGGTCAACGCCCAGTCGACAAACTGCGAGAGAGAAAGGATAAAGGTGGTGATCAGGGGAATGAGAAAAATTTCAAATTCCGAACAAAGTATTGATTCTTTTATAAACTGGGCCTCTCCCGTTGGATCGACATCGATTGAGTGGATAGTATGCATGCACTTCATTGCCCTGTTTTGATGTAGCGTTTTCACACCCCTGTGGGGACGCATGCTGTTTACCATTGTAAATGATCTCAAAACTTCTTTTCTAGAACTTTGTTACCATACGGAGTGAAATTCGATACATGCTGCTCATGCGAGTGAGCGAAAAAAAGAGACTGTGGCGGTCAAGGTCCAGTCGACAAACTGCGAGAGAGAAAGGATAAAGGTGATCAGGGAGTGAGAAAAGTTTCAAATTCCGAACAAAGTCATGAATCTTTTATAAAC
The DNA here is from genome assembly GCA_963966185.1 of Rhabditoides inermis. Classification (NCBI taxonomy): domain Eukaryota; kingdom Metazoa; phylum Nematoda; class Chromadorea; order Rhabditida; family Rhabditidae; genus Rhabditoides; species Rhabditoides inermis. Next base: position 158,729 of record CAWZYM010000199.1, on the reverse strand, counting down.
TGGGCCTCTCCCGTTGGATCGACATCGATTGAGTGGATAGTATGCATTCACTTCAGTGCCCTGTTTTGATGTAGCGTTTTCACACCCCTGTGGGGACGCATGATGTTTACCATTGTAAATGATCTCAAAAACTCTTTCTAGAACATTGTTACCATACGGAGTGAAATTCGATACATGCTGCTCAAGCAAGTGAGCGAAACTAGAAAAAAAAGAGACTGTGGCGGTCAACGCCCAGTCGACAAACTGCGAGAGAGAAAGGATAAAGGTGATCAGGGAGTGAGAAAAGTTTCAAATTCCGAACAAAGTCATAAAACTTTTAAAAACTGGGCCTCTCCCGTTGGATCGACATCGATTGAGTGGATATCATGCATGCACTTCATTGCCCTGTTTTGATGTAGCGTTTTCACACCCCTGTGGGGACGCATGCTGTTTACCATTGTAAATGATCTCAAAGACTCTTTCTAGAACATTGTTACCATACGGAGTGAAATTCGATACATGCTGCTCAAGCAAGTGAGCGAAACTAGAAAAAAAAGAGACTGTGGCGGTCAACGCCCAGTCGACAAACTGCGAGAGAGAAAGGATAAAGGTGATCAGGGAGTGAGAAAAGTTTCAAATTCCGAACAAAGTCAAGAATCTTTTATAAACTGGGACTCTCCCGTTGGATCGACATCGATTGAGTGGATAGTATGCATGCACTTCAGTGCCCTGTTTTGGTGTATGTAGCGTTTTCACACCCCTGTGGGGACGCATGCTGTTTACCATTGTAAATGATCTCAAAAACTCTTTCCAGAACATTGTTACCATACGGAGTGAAATTCGATACATGCTGCTATAAAGGTGATCAGGGAGTGAGAAAAGTTTCAAATTCCGAACAAAGCCATGAATCTTTTATAAACTGGGCCTCTCCCGTTGGATCGACATCGATTGAGTGGATAGTATGCATGCACTTCAGTGCCCTGTTTTGATGTAGCGTTTTCACACCCCTGTGGGGACGCATGCTGTTTACCATTGTAAATGATCTCTAAAACTCTTTCTAGAACATTGTTACCATACGGAGTGAAATTCGATACATGCTGCTCAAGCAAGTGAGCGAAACTAGAAAAAAAAATGAGACTGTGGCGGTCAACGCCCAGTCGACAAACTGCGAGAGAGAAAGGATAAAGGTGATTAGGGAGTGAGAAAAGTTTCAAATTCCGAACAAAGTCATGAATCTTTTATAAACTCTCCCGTTGGATCGACATCGATTGAGTGGATAGTATGCATGCACTTCAGTGCCCTGTTTTGATGTAGCGTTTTCACACCCCTGTGGGGACGCATGCTGTTTACCATTCTAAATGATCTCAGAAACTCTTTCTAGAACTTTGTTACCATACGGAGTGAAATTCGATACATGCTGCTCATGCGAGTGAGCGAAAAAAAAAGAGACTGTGGCGGTCAACGTCCAGTCGACAAACTGCGAGAGAGAAATGATAAAGGTGATCAGGGAGTGAGAAAAGTTTCAAATTCCGAACAAAGTCATGAATCTTTTATAAACTGGGCCTCTCCCGTTGGATCGACATCGATTGAGTGGATAGTATGCATGCACTTCAGTGCTCTGTTTTGATGTAGCGTTTTCTTACCCCTGTGGGGACGCATGCTGTTTACGATTGTAAATGATCTCAAAAACTCTTTCTAGAACATTGTTACCATACGGAGTGAAATTCGATACATGCTGCTCAAGCAAGTGAGCGAAACTAGAAAAAAAATGAGACTGTGGCGGTCAACGCCCAGTCGACAAACTGCGAGAGAGAAAGGGTAAAGGTGATCAGGGAGTGAGAAAAGTTTCAAAATCCGAACAAAGTCATGAATCTTTTATAAACTGGGCCTCTCACGTTGGATCGACATCGATTGAGTGGATAGTATGCATGCACTTCAGTGCCCTGTTTTGATGTAGCGTTTTCACACCCCTGTGGGGACGCATAATGTTTACCATTGTAAATGATCTCAAAAACCTTTTCTAGACCATTGTTACCATACGGAGTGAAATTCGATACATGCTGCTCAAGCAAGTGAGCGAAACTAGAAAAAAAGAGACTGTCGCGGTCAACGCCCAGTCGACAAACTGCGAGAGAGAAAGGATAAAGGTGATCAGAGAGTGAGAAAAGTTTCAAATTCCGAACAAAGTCATGAATCTTTTATAAACTGGGCCTCTCCCGTTGGATCGACATCAATTGAGTGGATAGTATGCATGCACTTCAGTGCCCTGTTCTGGTGTATGTAGCGTTTTCACACCCCTGTGGGGACGCATGCTGTTTACCATTGTACATGATCTCAAAGACTCTTTCTAGAACATTGTTACCATACGGAGTGAAATTCGATACATGCTGCTCAAGCAAGTGAGCGAAACTAGAAAAAAAGAGACTGTGGCGGTCAACGCACAGTCGACAAACTGCGAGAGAGAAAGGATAAAGGCTGATCAGGGAGTGATAAAAGTTTCAAATTCCGAACAAAGTCATGAATATTTTTTAAACTGGGCGGCGGTCTCCCGTTGGATCGACATCGATTGAGTGGATAGTATGCATGCACTTCAGTGCCCTGTTTTGATGTAGCGTTTTCACACCCCTGTGGGGACGCATGCTGTTTACCATTGTAAATGATCAATAACACGCAATTGAGATATCACAAAGAAAACGCGAATTTGGATCAAGTGGTTTCGACTCCTAGCATCTTACCACCTGAGCCTTCCATCAACCCGGAGTCTCATCAGAGATGAAGTTGATGGAAAGTGTTCACTATGATTATTCGATATGGGGAAAATATTAGACAATGAAATATTACGATATTGGTGGGAAAAAGGTTTGAATATGGGGGACGGACAACGTTTTTAGAGTTGTAAGGAGAGAGCGGCAGGTTGCTATCATTGAACGCGACTGAATGAATGAGGCAAGTGTTCGAGACGACTGATAAGCGGAGTGGGCAGAACTTTCGAGAAAAGTAGATCGTTTAGGGTAGATCAGAATTGCGAGAGCAGAGTACACTCATTCCGAAGTGGACTTCAATCTAGCCAGTGACATGAGTGATGAATTCTATAAAATTCCGTTTTGCATGCAAATTGTATTTGGTTTTAAGAACATTATGAGAGAGAACTGATTTAGAAAGTTGTAATTTAACGTGCGAACGATTATGAGCATTATTACTATAGGTTTCAAAAAGCTGCTTGCAACGTTCTTTGAAGTCTTCATATTTCGAACAACAACGGAAGATTCTTAATAGTTCTCCATGTAAACAATTGTATGATACATTCAACGATATATTACTAGTTGCATGTGGAAAACGAACAACATGAAAATTGTAATCGTCAGTTTTATTGTAAAGTTTAGTAATGAACTTGTTGTTATCTAAATGAATGTTCAAATCTAAAAAGACTGTTGTATTCGGATCTGTATTTGTTTGTTCTAGAGTAAGTGAGCTATGGTAAATATCATTTTGTATTTTGTTGATCATGCTGCATTCCTTATAAATGACTAGAATATCATCCATATATCTGAAGCAATTAAAATGTTTATGTTTGAGGTATTCAATGTTTTGTTTACAGAATTTGTACTCCATGAAGCTCAGAGTTAGGTCAGCTATCATAGGTGACGCATTATTTCCTTGCGGAATTCCAGAAATTTGTTTGAAAATGTTATTTCCGTATTTTGCAAAACTGTTTTCCAAAACAAATTCAATGAGATATTTCACATCGTTTTTATCATAATAGTTGTATTTGATTTCTTGACTGTTATTTGTATAAAACACATTTTTATAGGTTGTACAGATGTAGTCTTGTTTACTGTTTTTAAAACATAATTCAACTAGTTCGAACAGGTTTTGTTTGACGATAGAATGAGGCAAATTTGTGAATAGGCTACTAAAATCTGCAGTAAATATTTTCATATCCAATCTGTTTTGAATCATTTTGAGCTTGTGTATGACTTCCAAACTATTGTTTATTGACCAGTACATGTTTGTTCCAAAACGTTCTGAAATTACAGTGCAATAACTTTTAAAGTGCGTTTTTATGAATGATAAAATTCTTTGTAGCTCAATTGAAATCGATTTCAAACTGCTATTGTATGCTCCAGTTATGAATCGGAATTTGATTGGGGTTTTGTGCATCTTTGGGATTGCATAAATTTTAGGCAGAACTTGTTGATCAGTAGTTGTAGTTAACTTGTTGTTTTTGGTCGTTATGAGGTGTCGTAGTACAATTTCCGATTCCATTTCTTTGTCGTAAATGGCGTATGTTTCATTTGTGTTATTGACTATATTATTGACATGATCATACCCTAGTTCTTTATTTAAAGTGATTAGATATAACTTTTTACAAGTGATTGCATAGTTTCCGGATGCTTTATCAATACACGTGATAACAAAGTCAGAGTGTAGTTTCTTTATTTCTTGTGTGCAGTTACTTATATTCGTGTTAGCATGTTCGATATTGGATTTTAATTTTTCTAGCCTGATAGAAAGCTTTGTATTTATTACTTCCTTTAGTTGTCTTAGTTTATCGTATGGGATTGTGTAAATCTTTGAGAGTTTGTCTAAGTGATTAGAGGTTATTTGAGTTAGATTTATTAGAACAGTCTGAAAGTTAATTTGAGTTTCTTCTCTATATTTTGTTCCTTTCTCGAAGATTGATCTAAGTTTATTGTTTTTAATTATACTCAAATTACCGGTAACAACGTGATTGTAGTGAGTGTTTATAAAGTTCTTATAATGTTTGCAGGCGCATTCTTTATTAAGTATTTGTTTGATTTTGTGGTTGGATAGGTGTTTTAAAAATGAGTTGTAATTAAACAAAATTCTACTGGTTGAGTCAGTATATGAATATGTTACTCTTGTATCTAATAGTTGATCAACAGATGAGATCGTGTTTGTAGTTTTGCGCAATTCTCGATTTATTATTTTCGAAACGTTCAAATCATTCATGAACTTCCCATAAAATTGTAGAGTTAGATTATGAAATTTAGGTTTCGTTCGTTCACAGTTTTTATTTGATAATTCTTTAGAAACAATTCCAAATATTTTTAATTTCATTGTTTTATCTAGCGTCTGATAATCGTCACTATTAATCATATAATTAGTGAGCTGTTTTAGAATGTGTTTATTGAGTTTTCTTTGATAATCGTATAACTTTTTAGATTCAAGATTTCTTATAGAATCTATTACATTATCGACTGTGTTGTTATTTTGGTGGAGTTTTATTGATCTTCGTTTCTTTCCTCTATTACTCTTTTTAGGTAGTTCTAACTTCAAACAATTGTAAGGCTGACTTTTAATTTTACAATCTGTGGTGTTGATTTCAGATATATTACCGAATCCTTTTATTTGATCATTCAGACCGTACGGATATGCAGTATTAAGCATTCTTATCCATTGCACTTCTTTATCCAATAAAATACTCTTCTGAGAATTTTCCGGTAAGTTGTCCAGAATAGTGATTCTGAAATCTTCGCTGCAATGATCGCTCGTTTGAAAGTGCTTACAAAGATATGTGTGATATTTATTGTATTTAATTGATGTTCTGTGTTCTCCCATTCTTATTTTCAGTGTTCTAGTTGTTTCTCCAACATATTGCACATTACAAATGTTACATTCAATAAGATAAATTAGGTTTTTCGATTGACAATTAGCACTTCCTTCTTTCATAGTTATACAATTCAGATTTGTTGCATAACTGGTTACCTTATTTGTGAATTGTATTTTAGGACATATTTTACATCTTCCGTTTCCACATGGATTTCCAGTGACAGTATTAGATTCAGGCAGATCCACTCTCAATCCAGACGGCTCCCGCACACATTTCATTTTATAATTATAGTAATAGGGGGTTCGAGTGGGGTGTGTGTTCGCCGACTGTAAGGCTGTCGTAGCCGCGTTTGATAAGAGGTGAGGAATCACAACTGCTTAGGGTCCAGGGGACCTACACTCACATGAGGCTGCCAACTCTCATGACTCCTCGCGGGACCTAACCCATTGAGTTGGCTTTGTGAGCCTTGTCAAAGCGGTGAGCAGACCACTTCTGGAACTCGAATCCATGGTAGATCGCACCATATTGTTCGCTCGAGATGTAGGAGTTATGGTAATGTGACTTGACAAACAGCTATCATGCTTAATTTTCGTGTGTTGGTAATACATGCTGTTTGCTCACATTGATTATGCATAGCGAGGCTTAATCTCAATAGATCGCATGTACATATGTTTGTACACTATCATTCCATGTGTTTGTTGAGTGTGGGGGTGTGGTTCCTATACGGAACCACGAAAATTGTCGATGTATGCGGGAAGTTTCACTCAGATGGTCGAGGTTATGGAAGGAGAGGGAAGGATGAAAGGGGTCGTGATAGGAGAGAAAGATATGTGGAAAGGTATGTATGTGATGGATTGATTTGATTTTAAGATGTATTGGTGAATACTATTAAAGTATTGTAATAGGATGAAAAAGGTGTGAAAAGATGATAAGTGAAAGGGGGGTGGCCGAGACAAGCAAGGCCGGGTCCGTCAAAGACGTAAAGTGGCTGCCACAAGGGCACGGGGGTGTGAACTATGTTCACGCATGTGTAGATATCGATTTATCGATTTATGTCTCAGAAACTCTTTCTAGAACATTGTTACCATACGGAGTGAATTTCGATACATGCTGCTCATGCGAGTGAGCGAAAAAAAAAGACTGTGGCGGTCAACGCCCAGTCGACAAACTGCGAGAGAGAAGGGTTAAAGGTAATGCGAGAGAGAGAGAGAAAAGTTTCAAATTCCGAACAAATTCATGAATCTTTTATAAACTGGGCCTCTCCCGTTGGATCGACATCGATTGAGTGGATAGTATGCATGCACTTCATTGCCCTGTTTTGATGTAGCGTTTTCACATCCCTGTGGGGACGCATGCTGTTTACCATTGTAAATTATCTCAAAACTTCATTTCTAGAACTTTGTTACCATACGGAGTGAAATTCGATACATGCTGCTCTTGCGAGTGAGCGAAAAAAAGGGACTGTGGCGGTCAACGTCCAGTCGACAAACTGCGAGAGAGAAAGGATAAAGGTGATCAGGGAGTGAGAAAAGTTTCAAATTCCGAACAAAGCCATGAATATTTTATAAACTCTCCCGTTGGATCGACATCGATTGAGTGGATAGTATGCATGCACTTCAGTGCCCTGTTTTGATGTAGCGTTTTCACACCCCTGTGGGGACGCATGCTGTTTACCATTCTAAATGATCTCAGAAACTCTTTCTAGAACTTTGTTACCATACGGAGTGAAATTCGATACATGCTGCTCATGCGAGTGAGCAAAAAAAAGAGACTGTGGCGGTCAACGTCCAGTCGACAAACTGCGAGAGAGAAAGGATAAAGGTGATCAGGGAGTGAGAAAAGTTTCAAATTCCGAACAAAGTCATGAATCTTTTATAAAATGGGCCTCTCCCGTTGGATCGACATCGATTGAGTGGATAGTATGCATGCACTTCAGTGCCCTGTTTTGGTGTATGTAGCGTTTTCACACCCCTGTGGGGACGCATGCTGTTTACCATTGTAAATGATCTCAAAAACTCTTTCTAGAACATTGTTACCATACGGAGTGAAATTTGATACATGCTGCTCAAGCAATTGAGCGAAACTAGAAAAAAAATGAGACTGTGGCGGTCAACGCCCAGTCGACAAACTGCGAGAGAGAAAGGGTAAAGGTGATCAGGGAGTGAGAAAAGTTTCAAATTCCGAACAAAGTCATGAATCTTTTATAAACTGGGCCTCTCACGTTGGATCGACATCGATTGAGTGGATAGTATGCATGCACTTCAGTGCCCTGTTTTGATGTAGCGTTTTCACACCCCTGTGGGGACGCATGCTGTTTACCATTCTAAATGATCTCTAAAAACTCTTTCTAGAACTTTGTTACCATACGGAGTGAAATTCGATACATGCTGCTCATGCGAGTGAGCGAAAAAAAAGAGACTGTGGCGGTCAACGTCCAGTCGACAAACTGCGAGAGAGAAAGGATAAAGGTGATCAGGGAGTGAGAAAAGTTTCAAATTCCGAACAAAGTCATGAATCTTTTATAAACTGGGCCTCTCCCGTTGGATCGACATCGATTGAGTGGATAGTATGCATGCACTTCAGTGCTCTGTTTTGATGTAGCGTTTTCTTACCCCTGTGGGGACGCATGCTGTTTACGATTGTAAATGATCTCAAAAACTCTTTCTAGAACATTGTTACCATACGGAGTGAAATTCGATACATGCTGCTCAAGCAAGTGAGCGAAACTAGAAAAAAAATGAGACTGTGGCGGTCAACGCCCAGTCGACAAACTGCGAGAGAGAAAGGGTAAAGGTGATCAGGGAGTGAGAAAAGTTTCAAAATCCGAACAAAGTCATGAATCTTTTATAAACTGGGCCTCTCACGTTGGATCGACATCGATTGAGTGGATAGTATGCATGCACTTCAGTGCCCTGTTTTGATGTAGCGTTTTCACACCCCTGTGGGGACGCATAATGTTTACCATTGTAAATGATCTCAAAAACCTTTTCTAGACCATTGTTACCATACGGAGTGAAATTCGATACATGCTGCTCAAGCAAGTGAGCGAAACTAGAAAAAAAGAGACTGTCGCGGTCAACGCCCAGTCGACAAACTGCGAGAGAGAAAGGATAAAGGTGATCAGAGAGTGAGAAAAGTTTCAAATTCCGAACAAAGTCATGAATCTTTTATAAACTGGGCCTCTCCCGTTGGATCGACATCAATTGAGTGGATAGTATGCATGCACTTCAGTGCCCTGTTCTGGTGTATGTAGCGTTTTCACACCCCTGTGGGGACGCATGCTGTTTACCATTGTACATGATCTCAAAGACTCTTTCTAGAACATTGTTACCATACGGAGTGAAATTCGATACATGCTGCTCAAGCAAGTGAGCGAAACTAGAAAAAAAGAGACTGTGGCGGTCAACGCACAGTCGACAAACTGCGAGAGAGAAAGGATAAAGGCTGATCAGGGAGTGATAAAAGTTTCAAATTCCGAACAAAGTCATGAATATTTTTTAAACTGGGCGGCGGTCTCCCGTTGGATCGACATCGATTGAGTGGATAGTATGCATGCACTTCAGTGCCCTGTTTTGATGTAGCGTTTTCACACCCCTGTGGGGACGCATGCTGTTTACCATTGTAAATGATCTCAGAAACTCTTTCTAGAACATTGTTACCATACGGAGTGAATTTCGATACATGCTGCTCATGCGAGTGAGCGAAAAAAAAAGACTGTGGCGGTCAACGCCCAGTCGACAAACTGCGAGAGAGAAGGGTTAAAGGTAATGCGAGAGAGAGAGAGAAAAGTTTCAAATTCCGAACAAATTCATGAATCTTTTATAAACTGGGCCTCTCCCGTTGGATCGACATCGATTGAGTGGATAGTATGCATGCACTTCATTGCCCTGTTTTGATGTAGCGTTTTCACATCCCTGTGGGGACGCATGCTGTTTACCATTGTAAATTATCTCAAAACTTTTTTTCTAGAACTTTGTTACCATACGGAGTGAAATTCGATACATGCTGCTCATGCGAGTGAGCGAAAAAAAGAGACTGTGGCGGTCAACGTCCAGTCGACAAACTGCGAGAGAGAAAGGATAAAGGTGATCAGGGAGTGAGAAAAGTTTCAAATTCCGAACAAAGCCATGAATATTTTATAAACTCTCCCGTTGGATCGACATCGATTGAGTGGATAGTATGCATGCACTTCAGTGCCCTGTTTTGATGTAGCGTTTTCACACCCCTGTGGGGACGCATGCTGTTTACCATTCTAAATGATCTCAGAAACTCTTTCTAGAACTTTGTTACCATACGGAGTGAAATTCGATACATGCTGCTCATGCGAGTGAGCGAAAAAAAAGAGACTGTGGCGGTCAACGTCCAGTCGACAAACTGCGAGAGAGAAAGGATAAAGGTGATCAGGGAGTGAGAAAAGTTTCAAATTCCGAACAAAGTCATGAATCTTTTATAAAATGGGCCTCTCCCGTTGGATCGACATCGATTGAGTGGATAGTATGCATGCACTTCAGTGCCCTGTTTTGGTGTATGTAGCGTTTTCACACCCCTGTGGGGACGCATGCTGTTTACCATTGTAAATGATCTCAAAAACTCTTTCTAGAACATTGTTACCATACGGAGTGAAATTTGATACATGCTGCTCAAGCAATTGAGCGAAACTAGAAAAAAAAATGAGACTGTGGCGGTCAACGCCCAGTCGACAAACTGCGAGAGAGAAAGGGTAAAGGTGATCAGGGAGTGAGAAAAGTTTCAAATTCCGAACAAAGTCATGAATCTTTTATAAACTGGGCCTCTCACGTTGGATCGACATCGATTGAGTGGATAGTATGCATGCACTTCAGTGCCCTGTTTTGATGTAGCGTTTTCACACCCCTGTGGGGACGCATGCTGTTTACCATTCTAAATGATCTCTAAAAACTCTTTCTAGAACTTTGTTACCATACGGAGTGAAATTCGATACATGCTGCTCATGCGAGTGAGCGAAAAAAAAGAGACTGTGGCGGTCAACGTCCAGTCGACAAACTGCGAGAGAGAAAGGATAAAGGTGATCAGGGAGTGAGAAAAGTTTCAAATTCCGAACAAAGTCATGAATCTTTTATAAACTGGGCCTCTCCCGTTGGATCGACATCGATTGAGTGGATAGTATGCATGCACTTCAGTGCCCTGTTTTGATGTAGCGTTTTCACACCCCTGTGGGGACGCATGATGTTTACCATTGTAAATGATCTCAAAAACCTTTTCTAGACCATTGTTACCAAACGGAGTGAAATTCGATACATTCTGCTCAAGCAAGTGAGCGAAACTAGAAAAAAAAGAGACTGTCAACGCCCAGTCGACAAACTGCGAGAGAGAAAGGATAAAGGTGATCAGGGAGTGAGAAAAGTTTCAAATTCCGAACAAAGTCATGAATCTTTTATAAACTGGGCCTCTCCCGTTGGATCGACATCAATTGAGTGGATAGTATGCATGCACTTCAGTGCCTTGTTTTGATGTAGCGTTTTCACACCCATGTGGGGACGCATGATGTTTACCATTGTAAATGATCTCAAAAACTCTTTCTAGAACATTGTTACCATACGGAGTGAAATTCGATACATGCTGCTCAAGCAAGTGAGCGAAACTAGAAAAAAAGAGACTGTGGCGGTCAACGCACAGTCGACAAACTGCGAGAGAGAAAGGATAAAGGCTGATCAGGGAGTGAGAAAAGTTTCAAATTCCGAACAAAGTCATGAATATTTTATAAACTGGGCGGCGGTCTCCCGTTGGATCGACATCGATTGAGTGGATAGTATGCATGCACTTCAGTGCCCTGTTTTGATGTAGCGTTTTCACACCCCTGTGGGGACGCATGCTGTTTACCATTGTAAATGATCTCAAAAACTCTTTCTAGAACATTGTTACCATACGGAGTGAAATTCGATACATGCTGCTCAAGCAAGTGAGCGAAACTAGAAAAAAAATGAGACTGTGGCGGTCAACGCCCAGTCGACAAACTGCGAGAGAGAAAGGGTAAAGGTGATCAGGGAGTGAGAAAAGTTTCAAAATCCGAACAAAGTCATGAATCTTTTATAAACTGGGCCTCTCACGTTGGATCGACATCGATTGAGTGGATAGTATGCATGCACTTCAGTGCCCTGTTTTGATGTAGCGTTTTCACACCCCTGTGGGGACGCATAATGTTTACCATTGTAAATGATCTCAAAAACCTTTTCTAGACCATTGTTACCATACGGAGTGAAATTCGATACATGCTGCTCAAGCAAGTGAGCGAAACTAGAAAAAAAGAGACTGTCGCGGTCAACGCCCAGTCGACAAACTGCGAGAGAGAAAGGATAAAGGTGATCAGAGAGTGAGAAAAGTTTCAAATTCCGAACAAAGTCATGAATCTTTTATAAACTGGGCCTCTCCCGTTGGATCGACATCAATTGAGTGGATAGTATGCATGCACTTCAGTGCCCTGTTCTGGTGTATGTAGCGTTTTCACACCCCTGTGGGGACGCATGCTGTTTACCATTGTACATGATCTCAAAGACTCTTTCTAGAACATTGTTACCATACGGAGTGAAATTCGATACATGCTGCTCAAGCAAGTGAGCGAAACTAGAAAAAAAAGAGACTGTGGCGGTCAACGCACAGTCGACAAACTGCGAGAGAGAAAGGATAAAGGCTGATCAGGGAGTGATAAAAGTTTCAAATTCCGAACAAAGTCATGAATATTTTTTAAACTGGGCGGCGGTCTCCCGTTGGATCGACATCGATTGAGTGGATAGTATGCATGCACTTCAGTGCCCTGTTTTGATGTAGCGTTTTCACACCCCTGTGGGGACGCATGCTGTTTACCATTGTAAATGATCTCAGAAACTCTTTCTAGAACATTGTTACCATACGGAGTGAATTTCGATACATGCTGCTCATGCGAGTGAGCGAAAAAAAAAAGACTGTGGCGGTCAACGCCCAGTCGACAAACTGCGAGAGAGAAGGGTTAAAGGTAATGCGAGAGAGAGAGAGAAAAGTTTCAAATTCCGAACAAATTCATGAATCTTTTATAAACTGGGCCTCTCCCGTTGGATCGACATCGATTGAGTGGATAGTATGCATGCACTTCATTGCCCTGTTTTGATGTAGCGTTTTCACATCCCTGTGGGGACGCATGCTGTTTACCATTGTAAATTATCTCAAAACTTCTTTTCTAGAACTTTGTTACCATACGGAGTGAAATTCGATACATGCTGCTCATGCGAGTGAGCGAAAAAAAGAGACTGTGGCGGTCAACGTCCAGTCGACAAACTGCGAGAGAGAAAGGATAAAGGTGATCAGGGAGTGAGAAAAGTTTCAAATTCCGAACAAAGTCATGAATATTTTATAAACTCTCCCGTTGGATCGACATCGATTGAGTGGATAGTATGCATGCACTTCAGTGCCCTGTTTTGATGTAGCGTTTTCACACCCCTGTGGGGACGCATGCTGTTTACCATTCTAAATGATCTCAGAAACTCTTTCTAGAACTTTGTTACCATACGGAGTGAAATTCGATACATGCTGCTCATGCGAGTGAGCGAAAAAAAGAGACTGTGGCGGTCAACGTCCAGTCGACAAACTGCGAGAGAGAAAGGATAAAGGTGATCAGGGAGTGAGAAAAGTTTCAAATTCCGAACAAAGTCATGAATCTTTTATAAAATGGGCCTCTCCCGTTGGATCGACATCGATTGAGTGGATAGTATGCATGCACTTCAGTGCCCTGTTTTGGTGTATGTAGCGTTTTCACACCCCTGTGGGGACGCATGCTGTTTACCATTGTAAATGATCTCAAAAACTCTTTCTAGAACTTTGTTACCATACGGAGTGAAATTCGATACATGCTGCTCATGCGAGTGAGCGAAAAAAAAGAGACTGTGGCGGTCAACGTCCAGTCGACAAACTGCGAGAGAGAAAGGATAAAGGTGATCAGGGAGTGAGAAAAGTTTCAAATTCCGAACAAAGTCATGAATCTTTTATAAACTGGGCCTCTCCCGTTGGATCGACATCGATTGAGTGGATAGTATGCATGCACTTCAGTGCCCTGTTTTGATGTAGCGTTTTCACACCCCTGTGGGGACGCATGATGTTTACCATTGTAAATGATCTCAAAAACCTTTTCTAGACCATTGTTACCAAACGGAGTGAAATTCGATACATTCTGCTCAAGCAAGTGAGCGAAACTAGAAAAAAAAGAGACTGTGGCGGTCAACGTCCAGTCGACAAACTGCGAGAGAGAAAGGATAAAGGTGATCAGGGAGTGAGAAAAGTTTCAAATTCCGAACAAAGTCATGAATCTTTTATAAACTGGGCCTCTCCCGTTGGATCGACATCGATTGAGTGGATAGTATGCATGCACTTCAGTGCCCTGTTTTGATGTAGCGTTTTCACACCCCTGTGGGGACGCATGATGTTTACCATTGTAAATGATCTCAAAAACCTTTTCTAGACCATTGTTACCAAACGGAGTGAAATTCGATACATTCTGCTCAAGCAAGTGAGCGAAACTAGAAAAAAAAGAGACTGTGGCGGTCAACGCCCAGTCGACAAACTGCGAGAGAGAAAGGATAAAGGTGATCAGGGAGTGAGAAAAGTTTCAAATTCCGAACAAAGTCATGAATCTTTTATAAACTGGGCCTCTCCCGTTGGATCGACATCAATTGAGTGGATAGTATGCATGCACTTCAGTGCCCTGTTTTGATGTAGCGTTTTCACACCCATGTGGGGACGCATGCTGTTTACCATTGTAAATGATCTCAAAAACTCTTTCTAGAACATTGTTACCATACGGAGTGAAATTCGATACATGCTGCTCAAGCAAGTGAGCGAAACTAGAAAAAAAGAGACTGTGGCGGTCAACGCACAGTCGACAAACGGCGAGAGAGAAAGGATAAAGGCTGATCAGGGAGTGAGAAAAGTTTCAAATTCTGAACAAAGTCATGAATATTTTATAAACTGGGCGGCGGTCTCCCGTTGGATCGACATCGATTGAGTGGATAGTATGCATGCACTTCAGTGCCCTGTTTTGATGTAGCGTTTTCACACCCCTGTGGGGACGCATGCTGTTTACCATTGTAAATGATCTCAAAAACTCTTTCTAGAACATTGTTACCATACGGAGTGAAATTCGATACATGCTGCTCAAGCAAGTGAGCGAAACTAGAAAAAAAAGAGACTGTGGCCGTCAACGCCCAGTTGACAAACTGCGAGAGAGAAAGGATAAAGGTGATCAGGGAGTGAGAAAAGTCTCAAATTCCGAACAAAGTCATGAAACTTTTAAAAACTGGGCCTCTCCCGTTGGATCGACATCGATTGAGTGGATAGTATGCATTCACTTCAGTGCCCTGTTTTGTTGTAGCGTTTTCACACCCCTGTGGGGACGCATGATGTTTACCATTGTAAATGATCTCAAAAAATCTTTTCTAGAACTGTGTTACCATACGGAGTGAAATTCGATACATGCTGCTCATGCGAGTGAGCGAAAAAAAGAGACTGTGGCGGTCAACGTCCAGTCGACAAACTGCGAGAGAGAAAGGATAAAGGTGATCAGGGAGTGAGAAAAGTTTCAAATTCCGAACAAAGTCATGAATCTTTTATAAACTGGGCCTCTCCCGTTGGATCGACATCGATTGAGTGGATAATATGCATGCACTTCATTGCCCTGTTTTGATGTAGCGTTTTCACACCCCTGTGGGGACGCATGATGTTTACCATTGTAAATGATCTCAAAAACCTTTTCTAGACCATTGTTACCATACGGAGTGAAATTCGATACATGCTGCTCAAGCAAGTGAGCGAAACTAGAAAAAAAAGAGACTGTGGCGGTCAACGCCCAGTCGACAAACTGCGAGAGAGAAAGTATAAAGGTGATCAGGGAGTGAGAAAAGTTTCAAATTCCGAACAAAGTCATGAATCTTTTATAAACTGGGCCTCTCCCGTTGGATCGACATCAATTGAGTGGATAGTATGCATGCACTTCAGTGCCCTGTTTTGATGTAGCGTTTTCACACCCCTGTGGGGACGCATGCTGTTTACCATTGTAAATGATCTCAAAAACTCTTTCTAGAACATTGTTACCTTACGGAGTGAAATTCGATACATGCTGCTCAAGCAAGTGAGCGAAACTAGAAAAAAAAGAGACTGTGGCGGTCAACGCACAGTCGACAAACTGCGAGAGAGAAAGGATAAAGGCTGATCAGGGAGTAAGAAAAGTTTCAAATTCCGAACAAAGTCATGAATATTTTATAAACTGGGCGGCGGTCTCCCGTTGGATCGACATCGATTGAGTGGATAGTATGCATGCACTTCAGTGCCCTGTTTTGATGTAGCGTTTTCACACCCCTGTGGGGACGCATGCTGTTTACCATTGTAAATGATCTCAAAAACTCTTTCTAGAACATTGTTACCATACGGAGTGAAATTCGATACATGCTGCTCAAGCAAGTGAGCGAAACTAGAAAAAAAGAGACTGTGGCGGTCAACGCCCAGTTGACAAACTGCGAGAGAGAAAGGATAAAGGTGATCAGGGAGTGAGAAAAGTCTCAAATTCCGAACAAAGTCATGAAACTTTTAAAAACTGGGCCTCTCCCGTTGGATCGACATCGATTGAGTGGATAGTATGCATTCACTTCAGTGCCCTGTTTTGTTGTAGCGTTTTCACACCCCTGTGGGGACGCATGATGTTTACCATTGTAAATGATCTCAAAACATCTTTTCTAGAACTTTGTTACCATACGGAGTGAAATTCGATACATGCTGCTCATGCGAGTGAGCGAAAAAAAGAGACTGTGGCGGTCAACGTCCAGTCGACAAACTGCGAGAGAGAAAGGATAAAGGTGATCAGGGAGTGAGAAAAGTTTCAAATTCCGAACAAAGTCATGAATCTTTTATAAACTGGGTTTCCCGTTGGATCGACATCGATTGAGTGGATAATATGCATGCACTTCATTGCCCTGTTTTGATGTAGCGTTTTCACACCCCTGTGGGGACGCATGATGTTTACCATTGTAAATGATCTCAAAAACTCTTTCTAGACCATTGTTACCATACGGAGTGAAATTCGATACATGCTGCTCAAGCAAGTGAGCGAAACTAGAAAATAAGAGACTGTGGCGGTCAACGCCCAGTCGACAAACTGCGAGAGAGAAAGGATAAAGGTGATCAGGGAGTGAGAAAAGTTTCAAATTCCGAACAAAGTCATGAATCTTTTATAAACTGGGCCTCTCCCGTTGGATCGACATCGATTGAGTGGATAGTATGCATTCACTTCAGTGCCCTGTTTTGTTGTAGCGTTTTCACACCCCTGTGGGGACGCATGATGTTTACCATTGCAAATGATCTCAAAAAATCTTTTCTAGAACTGTGTTACCATACGGAGTGAAATTCGATACATGCTGCTCATGCGAGTGAGCGAAAAAAAGAGACTGTGGCGGTCAACGTCCAGTCGACAAACTGCGAGAGAGAAAGGATAAAGGTGATCAGGGAGTGAGAAAAGTTTCAAATTCCGAACAAAGTCATGAATCTTTTATAAACTGGGCCTCTCCCGTTGGATCGACATCGATTGAGTGGATAATATGCATGCACTTCATTGCCCTGTTTTGATGTAGCGTTTTCACACCCCTGTGGGGACGCATGATGTTTACCATTGTAAATGATCTCAAAAACCTTTTCTAGACCATTGTTACCATACGGAGTGAAATTCGATACATGCTGCTCAAGCAAGTGAGCGAAACTAGAAAAAAAAGAGACTGTGGCGGTCAACGCCCAGTCGACAAACTGCGAGAGAGAAAGGATAAAGGTGATCAGGGAGTGAGAAAAGTTTCAAATTCCGAACAAAGTCATGAATCTTTTATAAACTGGGCCTCTCCCGTTGGATCGACATCAATTGAGTGGATAGTATGCATGCACTTCAGTGCCCTGTTTTGATGTAGCGTTTTCACACCCCTGTGGGGACGCATGCTGTTTACCATTGTAAATGATCTCAAAAACTCTTTCTAGAACATTGTTACCATACGGAGTGAAATTCGATACATGCTGCTCAAGCAAGTGAGCGAAACTAGAAAAAAAGAGACTGTGGCGGTCAACGCACAGTCGACAAACTGCGAGAGAGAAAGGATAAAGGCTGATCAGGGAGTGAGAAAAGTTTCAAATTCCGAACAAAGTCATGAATATTTTATAAACTGGGCGGCGGTCTCCCGTTGGATCGACATCGATTGAGTGGATAGTATGCATGCACTTCAGTGCCCTGTTTTGATGTAGCGTTTTCACACCCCTGTGGGGACGCATGCTGTTTACCATTGTAAATGATCTCAAAAACTCTTTCTAGAACATTGTTACCATACGGAGTGAAATTCGATACATGCTGCTCAAGCAAGTGAGCGAAACTAGAAAAAAAAGAGACTGTGGCGGTCAACGCACAGTCGACAAACTGCGAGAGAGAAAGGATAAAGGCTGATCAGGGAGTGAGAAAAGTTTCAAATTCCGAACAAAGTCATGAATATTTTATAAACTGGGCGGCGGTCTCCCGTTGGATCGACATCGATTGAGTGGATAGTATGCATGCACTTCAGTGCCCTGTTTTGATGTAGCGTTTTCACACCCCTGTGGGGACGCATGCTGTTTACCATTGTAAATGATCTCAAAACATCTTTTCTAGAACTTTGTTACCATACGGAGTGAAATTCGATACATGCTGCTCATGCGAGTGAGCGAAAAAAAGAGACTGTGGCGGTCAACGTCCAGTCGACAAACTGCGAGAGAGAAAGGATAAAGGTGATCAGGGAGTGAGAAAAGTTTCAAATTCCGAACAAAGTCATGAATCTTTTATAAACTGGGCCTCTCCCGTTGGATCGACATCGATTGAGTGGATAGTATGCATGCACTTCATTGCCCTGTTTTGATGTAGCGTTTTCACACCCCTGTGGGGACGCATGATGTTTACCATTGTAAATGATCTCAAAAACCTTTTCTAGACCATTGTTACCATACGGAGTGAAATTCGATACATGCTGCTCAAGCAAGTGAGCGAAACTAGAAAAAAAAAGAGACTGTGGCGGTCAACGCCCAGTCGACAAACTGCGAGAGAGAAAGGATAAAGGTGATCAGGGAGTGAGAAAAGTTTCAAATTCCGAACAAAGTCATGAATCTTTTATAAACTGGGCCTCTCCCGTTGGATCGACATCAATTGAGTGGATAGTATGCATGCACTTCAGTGCCCTGTTTTGATGTAGCGTTTTCACACCCCTGTGGGGACGCATGCTGTTTACCATTGTAAATGATCTCAAAAACTCTTTCTAGAACATTGTTACCATACGGAGTGAAATTCGATACATGCTGCTCAAGCAAGTGAGCGAAACTAGAAAAAAAGAGACTGTGGCGGTCAACGCCCAGTTGACAAACTGCGAGAGAGAAAGGATAAAGGTGATCAGGGAGTGAGAAAAGTCTCAAATTCCGAACAAAGTCATGAAACTTTTAAAAACTGGGCCTCTCCCGTTGGATCGACATCGATTGAGTGGATAGTATGCATTCACTTCAGTGCCCTGTTTTGTTGTAGCGTGTTCACACCCCTGTGCGAACGCATGATGTTTACCATTGTAAATGATCTCAAAACATCTTTTCTAGAACTTTGTTACCATACGGAGTGAAATTCGATACATGCTGCTCATGCGAGTGAGCGAAAAAAAGAGACTGTGGCGGTCAACGTCCAGTCGACAAACTGCGAGAGAGAAAGGATAAAGGTGATCAGGGAGTGAGAAAAGTTTCAAATTCCGAACAAAGTCATGAATCTTTTATAAACTGGGCCTCTCCCGTTGGATCGACATCAATTGAGTGGATAGTATGCATGCACTTCATTGCCCTGTTTTGATGTAGCGTTTTCACACCCCTGTGGGGACGCATGATGTTTACCATTGTAAATGATCTCAAAAACCTTTTCTAGACCATTGTTACCATACGGAGTGAAATTCGATACATGCTGCTCAAGCAAGTGAGCGAAACTAGAAAAAAAAGAGACTGTGGCGGTCAACGCCCAGTCGACAAACTGCGAGAGAGAAAGGATAAAGGTGATCAGGGAGTGAGAAAAGTTTCAAATTCCGAACAAAGTCATGAATCTTTTATAAACTGGGCCTCTCCCGTTGGATCGACATCAATTGAGTGGATAGTATGCATGCACTTCAGTGCCCTGTTTTGATGTAGCGTTTTCACACCCCTGTGGGGACGCATGCTGTTTACCATTGTAAATGATCTCAAAAACTCTTTCTAGAACATTGTTACCATACGGAGTGAAATTCGATACATGCTGCTCAAGCAAGTGAGCGAAACTAGAAAAAAAGAGACTGTGGCGGTCAACGCACAGTCGACAAACTGCGAGAGAGAAAGGATAAAGGCTGATCAGGGAGTGAGAAAAGTTTCAAATTCCGAACAAAGTCATGAATATTTTATAAACTGGGCGGCGGTCTCCCGTTGGATCGACATCGATTGAGTGGATAGTATGCATGCACTTCAGTGCCCTGTTTTGATGTAGCGTTTTCACACCCCTGTGGGGACGCATGCTGTTTACCATTGTAAATGATCTCAAAAACTCTTTCTAGAACATTGTTACCATACGGAGTGAAATTCGATACATGCTGCTCAAGCAAGTGAGCGAAACTAGAAAAAAAAGAGACTGTGGCGGTCAACGCACAGTCGACAAACTGCGAGAGAGAAAGGATAAAGGCTGATCAGGGAGTGAGAAAAGTTTCAAATTCCGAACAAAGTCATGAATATTTTATAAACTGGGCGGCGGTCTCCCGTTGGATCGACATCGATTGAGTGGATAGTATGCATGCACTTCAGTGCCCTGTTTTGATGTAGCGTTTTCACACCCCTGTGGGGACGCATGCTGTTTACCATTGTAAATGATCTCAAAACATCTTTTCTAGAACTTTGTTACCATACGGAGTGAAATTCGATACATGCTGCTCATGCGAGTGAGCGAAAAAAAGAGACTGTGGCGGTCAACGTCCAGTCGACAAACTGCGAGAGAGAAAGGATAAAGGTGATCAGGGAGTGAGAAAAGTTTCAAATTCCGAACAAAGTCATGAATCTTTTATAAACTGGGCCTCTCCCGTTGGATCGACATCGATTGAGTGGATAGTATGCATGCACTTCATTGCCCTGTTTTGATGTAGCGTTTTCACACCCCTGTGGGGACGCATGATGTTTACCATTGTAAATGATCTCAAAAACCTTTTCTAGACCATTGTTACCATACGGAGTGAAATTCGATACATGCTGCTCAAGCAAGTGAGCGAAACTAGAAAAAAAAAGAGACTGTGGCGGTCAACGCCCAGTCGACAAACTGCGAGAGAGAAAGGATAAAGGTGATCAGGGAGTGAGAAAAGTTTCAAATTCCGAACAAAGTCATGAATCTTTTATAAACTGGGCCTCTCCCGTTGGATCGACATCAATTGAGTGGATAGTATGCATGCACTTCAGTGCCCTGTTTTGATGTAGCGTTTTCACACCCCTGTGGGGACGCATGCTGTTTACCATTGTAAATGATCTCAAAAACTCTTTCTAGAACATTGTTACCATACGGAGTGAAATTCGATACATGCTGCTCAAGCAAGTGAGCGAAACTAGAAAAAAAGAGACTGTGGCGGTCAACGCCCAGTTGACAAACTGCGAGAGAGAAAGGATAAAGGTGATCAGGGAGTGAGAAAAGTCTCAAATTCCGAACAAAGTCATGAAACTTTTAAAAACTGGGCCTCTCCCGTTGGATCGACATCGATTGAGTGGATAGTATGCATTCACTTCAGTGCCCTGTTTTGTTGTAGCGTGTTCACACCCCTGTGCGAACGCATGATGTTTACCATTGTAAATGATCTCAAAACATCTTTTCTAGAACTTTGTTACCATACGGAGTGAAATTCGATACATGCTGCTCATGCGAGTGAGCGAAAAAAAGAGACTGTGGCGGTCAACGTCCAGTCGACAAACTGCGAGAGAGAAAGGATAAAGGTGATCAGGGAGTGAGAAAAGTTTCAAATTCCGAACAAAGTCATGAATCTTTTATAAACTGGGCCTCTCCCGTTGGATCGACATCAATTGAGTGGATAGTATGCATGCACTTCAGTGCCCTGTTTTGATGTAGCGTTTTCACACCCCTGTGGGGACGCATGCTGTTTACCATTGTAAATGATCTCAAAAACTCTTTCTAGAACATTGTTACCATACGGAGTGAAATTCGATACATGCTGCTCAAGCAAGTGAGCGAAACTAGAAAAAAAGAGACTGTGGCGGTCAACGCACAGTCGACAAACTGCGAGAGAGAAAGGATAAAGGCTGATCAGGGAGTGAGAAAAGTTTCAAATTCCGAACAAAGTCATGAATATTTTATAAACTGGGCGGCGGTCTCCCGTTGGATCGACATCGATTGAGTGGATAGTATGCATGCACATCAGTGCCCTGTTTTGATGTAGCGTTTTCACACCCCTGTGGGGACGCATGCTGTTTACCATTGTAAATGATCTCAAAAACTCTTTCTAGAACATTGTTACCATACGGAGTGAAATTCGATACATGCTGCTCAAGCAAGTGAGCGAAACTAGAAAAAAAGAGACTGTGGCGGTCAACGCCCAGTTGACAAACTGCGAGAGAGAAAGGATAAAGGTGATCAGGGAGTGAGAAAAGTCTCAAATTCCGAACAAAGTCATGAAACTTTTAAAAACTGGGCCTCTCCCGTTGGATCGACATCGATTGAGTGGATAGTATGCATTCACTTCAGTGCCCTGTTTTGTTGTAGCGTTTTCACACCCCTGTGGGGACGCATGATGTTTACCATTGTAAATGATCTCAAAACATCTTTTCTAGAACTTTGTTACCATACGGAGTGAAATTCGATACATGCTGCTCATGCGAGTGAGCGAAAAAAAGAGACTGTGGCGGTCAACGTCCAGTCGACAAACTGCGAGAGAGAAAGGATAAAGGTGATCAGGGAGTGAGAAAAGTTTCAAATTCCGAACAAAGTCATGAATCTTTTATAAACTGGGCCTCTCCCGTTGGATCGACATCGATTGAGTGGATAATATGCATGCACTTCATTGCCCTGTTTTGATGTAGCGTTTTCACACCCCTGTGGGGACGCATGATGTTTACCATTGTAAATGATCTCAAAAACTCTTTCTAGACCATTGTTACCATACGGAGTGGAATTCAATACATGCTGCTCAAGCAAGTGAGCGAAACTAGAAAAAAAAGAGACTGTGGCGGTCAACGCCCAGTCGACAAACTGCGAGAGAGAAAGGATAAAGATGATCAGGGAGTGAGAAAAGTTTCAAATTCCGAACAAAGTCATGAATCTTTTATAAACTGGGCCTCTCCCGTTGGATCGACATCGATTGAGTGGATAGTATGCATGCACTTCAGTGCCCTGTTTTGATGTAGCGTTTTCACACCCCTGTGGGGACGCATGCTGTTTACCATTGTAAATGATCTCAAAAACTCTTTCTAGAACATTGTTACCATACGGAGTGAAATTCGATAAATGCTGCTCAAGCAAGTGAGCGAAACTAGAAAAAAAAAGAGACTGTGGCGGTCAACGCCCAGTTGACAAACTGCGAGAGAGAAAGGATAAAGGTGATCAGGGAGTGAGAAAAGTCTCAAATTCCGAACAAAGTCATGAAACTTTTAAAAACTGGGCCTCTCCCGTTGGATCGACATCGATTGAGTGGATAGTATGCATTCACTTCAGTGCCCTGTTTTGTTGTAGCGTTTTCACACCCCTGTGGGGACGCAAGATGTTTACCATTGTAAATGATCTCAAAACATCTTTTCTAGAACTTTGTTACCATACGGAGTGAAATTCGATACATGCTGCTCATGCGAGTGAGCGAAAAAAAGAGACTGTGGCGGTCAACGTCCAGTCGACAAACTGCGAGAGAGAAAGGATAAAGGTGATCAGGGAGTGAGAAAATTTTCAAATTCCGAACAAAGTCATGAATCTTTTATAAACTGGGCCTCTCCCGTTGGATCGACATCGATTGAGTGGATAATATGCATGCACTTCATTGCCCTGTTTTGATGTAGCGTTTTCACACCCCTGTGGGGACGCATGATGTTTACCATTGTAAATGATCTCAAAAACTCTTTCTAGACCATTGTTACCATACGGAGTGAAATTCGATACATGCTGCTCAAGCAAGTGAGCGAAACTAGAAAAAAAAAGAGACTGTGGCGGTCAACGCCCAGTCGACAAACTGCGAGAGAGAAAGGATAAAGGTGATCAGGGAGTGAGAGAAGTTTCAAATTCCGAACAAAGTCATGAATCTTTTATAAACTGGGCCTCTCCCGTTGGATCGACATCAATTGAGTGGATAGTATGCATGCACTTCAGTGCCCTGTTTTGATGTAGCGTTTTCACACCCCTGTGGGGACGCATGCTGTTTACCATTGTAAATGATCTCAAAAACTCTTTCTAGAACATTGTTACCATACGGAGTGAAATTCGATACATGCTGCTCAAGCAAGTGAGCGAAACTAGAAAAAAAAAGAATGTGGCGGTCAACGCCCAGTTGACAAACTGCGAGAGAGAAAGGATAAAGGTGATCAGGGAGTGAGAAAAGTTTCAAAGTCCGAACAAAGTCATGAAACTTTTAAAAACTGGGCCTCTCCCGTTGGATCGACATCGATTGAGTGGATATCATGCATGCACTTCATTGCCCTGTTTTGATGTAGCGTTTTCACACCCCTGTGGGGACGCATGCTGTTTACCATTGTAAGTGATCTCAAAAACTCTTTCTAGAACATTGTTACCATACGGAGTGAAATTCGATACATGCTGCTCATGCGAGTGAGCGAAAAAAAGGACTGTGGCGGTCAACGCCCAGTCGACAAACTGCGAGAGAGAAAGGATAAAGGCAATGAGAGAGAGAGAGAAAAGTTTCAAATTCCGAACAAATTCATGAATCTTTTATAAACTGGGCCTCTCCCGTTGGATCGACATCGATTGAGTGGATAGTATGCATGCACTTCATTGCCCTGTTTTGATGTAGCGTTTTCACACCCCTGTGGGGACGCATGCTGTTTACCATTGTAAATTATCTCAAAACTTCTTTTCTAGAACTTTGTTACCATACGGAGTGAAATTCGATACATGCTGCTCATGCGAGTGAGCGAAAAAAAGAGACTGTGGCGGTCAACGTCCAGTCGACAAACTGCGAGAGAGAAAGGATAAAGGTGATCAGGGAGTGAGAAAAGTTTCAAATTCCGAACAAAGTCATGAATCGTTTATAAACTGGGCCTCTCCCGTTGGATCGACATCGATTGAGTGGATAGTATGCATGCACTTCAGTGCCCTGTTTTGATGTAGCGTTTTCACACCCCTGTGGGGACGCATGCTGTTTACCATTCTAAATGATCTCAAAAACTCTTTCTAGAACTTTGTTACCATACGGAGTGAAATTCGATACATGCTGCTCATGCGAGTGAGCGAAAAAAGAGACTGTGGCGGTCAACGCCCAGTCGACAAACTGCGAGAGAGAAAGGATAAAGGTGATCAGGGAGTGAGAAAAGTTTCAAATTCCGAACAAAGTCATGAATCTTTTATAAACTGGGCCTCTCCCGTTGGATCGACATCGATTGAGTGGATAGTATGCATTCACTTCAGTGCCCTGTTTTGTTGTAGCGTTTTCACACCCCTGTGGGGACGCATGCTGTTTATCATTGTAAATGATCTCAAAAACTTTTTCTAGAACATTGTTACCATACGGAGTGAAATTCGATACATGCTGCTCAAGCAAGTGAGCGAAACTAGAAAAAAAGAGGCTGTGGCGGTCAACGCCCAGTCGACAAACTGCGAGAGAGAAAGGATAAAGGTGATCAGGGAATGAGAAAAATTTCAAATTCCGAACAAAGTCATGAATCTTTTATAAACTGGGCCTCTCCCGTTGGATCGACATCGATTGAGTGGATAGTATGCATGCACTTCATTGCCCTGTTTTGATGTAGCGTTTTCACACCCCTGTGGGGACGCATGATGTTTACCATTGTAAATGATCTCAAAACATCTTTTCTAGAACTTTGTTACCATACGGAGTGAAATTCGATACATGCTGCTCATGCGAGTGAGCGAAAAAAAGAGACTGTGGCGGTCAACGTCCAGTCGACAAACTGCGAGAGAGAAAGGATAAAGGTGATCAGATAGTGAGAAAAGTTTCAAATTCCGAACAAAGTCATGAATCTTTTATAAACTGGGCCTCTCCCGTTGGATCGACATCGATTGAGTGGATAGTATGCATGCACTTCAGTGCCCTGTTTTGATGTAGCGTTTTCACACCCCTGTGGGGACGCATGCTGTTTACCATTCTAAATGATCTCAAAAACTCTTTCTAGAACTTTGTTACCATACGGAGTGAAATTCGATACATGCTGCTCATGCGAGTGAGCGAAAAAAAGAGACTGTGGCGGTCAACGCCCAGTCGACAAACTGCGAGAAAGAAAGGATAAAGGTAATGAGAGAGAGAGAGAAAAGTTTCAAATTCCGAACAAATTCATGAATCTTTTATAAACTGGGCCTCTCCCGTTGGATCGACATCGATTGAGTGGATAGTATGCATGCACTTCATTGCCCTGTTTTGATGTAGCGTTTTCACACCCCTGTGGGGACGCATGCTGTTTACCATTGTAAATTATCTCAAAACTTCTTTTCTAGAACTTTGTTACCAT
The DNA here is from genome assembly GCA_963966185.1 of Rhabditoides inermis. Taxonomy (NCBI): domain Eukaryota; kingdom Metazoa; phylum Nematoda; class Chromadorea; order Rhabditida; family Rhabditidae; genus Rhabditoides; species Rhabditoides inermis. The sequence continues at coordinate 132,457 of CAWZYM010000199.1, read as the reverse complement.
ACGGAGTGAAATTCGATACATGCTGCTCATGCGAGTGAGCGAAAAAAAGAGACTGTGGCGGTCAACGCCCAGTCGACAAACTGCGAGAAAGAAAGGAAAAAGGTGATGAGAGAGAGAGAGAAAAGTTTCAAATTCCGAACAACTTCATGAATCTTTTATAAACTGGGCCTCTCACGTTGGATCGACATCGATTGAGTGGATAGTATGCATGCACTTCAGTGCCCTGTTTTAATGTAGCGTTTTCACACCCCTGTGGGGACGCATGCTGTTTACCATTGTAAATGATCTCAAAAACTCTTTCTAAAACTGTGTTACCATACGGAGTGAAATTCGATACATGCTGCTCATGCGAGTGAGCGAAAAAAGAGACTGTGGCGGTCAACGCCCAGTCGACAAACTGCGAGAGAGAAAGGATAAAGGTGATCAGGGAGTGAGAAAAGTTTCAAATTCCGAACAAAGTCATGAATCTTTTATAAACTGGGCCTCTCCCGTTGGATCGACATCGATTGAGTGGATATCATGCATGCACTTCATTGCCCTGTTTTGATGTAGCGTTTTCACACCCCTGTGGGGACGCATGCTGTTTACCATTGTAAATTATCTCAAAACTTCTTTTCTAGAACTTTGTTACCATACGGAGTGAAATTCGATACATGCTGCTCATGCGAGTGAGCGAAAAAAAGAGACTGTGGCGGTCAACGTCCAGTCGACAAACTGCGAGAGAGAAAGGATAAAGGTGATCAGGGAGTGAGAAAAGTTTCAAATTCCGAACAAAGTCATGAATCTTTTATAAACTGGGCCTCTCCCGTTGGATCGACATCGATTGAGTGGATAGTATGCATGCACTTCAGTGCCCTGTTTTGATGTAGCGTTTTCACACCCCTGTGGGGACGCATGCTGTTTACCATTCTAAATGATCTCAAAAACTCTTTCTAGAACTTTGTTACCATACGGAGTGAAATTCGATACATGCTGCTCATGCGAGTGAGCGAAAAAAGAGACTGTGGCGGTCAACGCCCAGTCGACAAACTGCGAGAGAGAAAGGATAAAGGTGATCAGGGAGTGAGAAAAGTTTCAAATTCCGAACAAAGTCATGAATCTTTTATAAACTGGGCCTCTCCCGTTGGATCGACATCGATTGAGTGGATAGTATGCATTCACTTCAGTGCCCTGTTTTGTTGTAGCGTTTTCACACCCCTGTGGGGACGCATGCTGTTTATCATTGTAAATGATCTCAAAAACTTTTTCTAGAACATTGTTACCATACGGAGTGAAATTCGATACATGCTGCTCAAGCAAGTGAGCGAAACTAGAAAAAAAGAGGCTGTGGCGGTCAACGCCCAGTCGACAAACTGCGAGAGAGAAAGGATAAAGGTGATCAGGGAATGAGAAAAATTTCAAATTCCGAACAAAGTCATGAATCTTTTATAAACTGGGCCTCTCCCGTTGGATCGACATCGATTGAGTGGATAGTATGCATGCACTTCATTGCCCTGTTTTGATGTAGCGTTTTCACACCCCTGTGGGGACGCATGATGTTTACCATTGTAAATGATCTCAAAACATCTTTTCTAGAACTTTGTTACCATACGGAGTGAAATTCGATACATGCTGCTCATGCGAGTGAGCGAAAAAAAGAGACTGTGGCGGTCAACGTCCAGTCGACAAACTGCGAGAGAGAAAGGATAAAGGTGATCAGATAGTGAGAAAAGTTTCAAATTCCGAACAAAGTCATGAATCTTTTATAAACTGGGCCTCTCCCGTTGGATCGACATCGATTGAGTGGATAGTATGCATGCACTTCAGTGCCCTGTTTTGATGTAGCGTTTTCACACCCCTGTGGGGACGCATGCTGTTTACCATTCTAAATGATCTCAAAAACTCTTTCTAGAACTTTGTTACCATACGGAGTGAAATTCGATACATGCTGCTCATGCGAGTGAGCGAAAAAAAGAGACTGTGGCGGTCAACGCCCAGTCGACAAACTGCGAGAAAGAAAGGATAAAGGTAATGAGAGAGAGAGAGAAAAGTTTCAAATTCCGAACAAATTCATGAATCTTTTATAAACTGGGCCTCTCCCGTTGGATCGACATCGATTGAGTGGATAGTATGCATGCACTTCATTGCCCTGTTTTGATGTAGCGTTTTCACACCCCTGTGGGGACGCATGCTGTTTACCATTGTAAATTATCTCAAAACTTCTTTTCTAGAACTTTGTTACCATACGGAGTGAAATTCGATACATGCTGCTCATGCGAGTGAGCGAAAAAAAGAGACTGTGGCGGTCAACGCCCAGTCGACAAACTGCGAGAAAGAAAGGAAAAAGGTGATGAGAGAGAGAGAGAAAAGTTTCAAATTCCGAACAACTTCATGAATCTTATATAAACTGGGCCTCTCACGTTGGATCGACATCGATTGAGTGGATAGTATGCATGCACTTCAGTGCCCTGTTTTAATGTAGCGTTTTCACACCCCTGTGGGGACGCATGCTGTTTACCATTGTAAATGATCTCAAAAACTCTTTCTAAAACTGTGTTACCATACGGAGTGAAATTCGATACATGCTGCTCATGCGAGTGAGCGAAAAAAGAGACTGTGGCGGTCAACGCCCAGTCGACAAACTGCGAGAGAGAAAGGATAAAGGTGATCAGGGAGTGAGAAAAGTTTCAAATTCCGAACAAAGTCATGAATCTTTTATAAACTGGGCCTCTCCCGTTGGATCGACATCGATTGAGTGGATAGTATGCATTCACTTCAGTGCCCTGTTTTGTTGTAGCGTTTTCACACCCCTGTGGGGACGCATGCTGTTTATCATTGTAAATGATCTCAAAAACTTTTTCTAGAACATTGTTACCATACGGAGTGAAATTCGATACATGCTGCTCAAGCAAGTGAGCGAAACTAGAAAAAAAGAGGCTGTGGCGGTCAACGCCCAGTCGACAAACTGCGAGAGAGAAAGGATAAAGGTGATCAGGGAATGAGAAAAATTTCAAATTCCGAACAAAGTCATGAATCTTTTATAAACTGGGCCTCTCCCGTTGGATCGACATCGATTGAGTGGATAGTATGCATGCACTTCATTGCCCTGTTTTGATGTAGCGTTTTCACACCCCTGTGGGGACGCATGATGTTTACCATTGTAAATGATCTCAAAACATCTTTTCTAGAACTTTGTTACCATACGGAGTGAAATTCGATACATGCTGCTCATGCGAGTGAGCGAAAAAAGAGACTGTGGCGGTCAACGTCCAGTCGACAAACTGCGAGAGAGAAAGGATAAAGGTGATCAGAGAGTGAGAAAAGTTTCAAATTCCGAACAAAGTCATGAATCTTTTATAAACTGGGCCTCTCCCGTTGGATCGACATCGATTGAGTGGATAGTATGCATGCACTTCAGTGCCCTGTTTTGATGTAGCGTTTTCACACCCCTGTAGGGACGCATGCTGTTTACCATTCTAATTGATCTCAAAAACTCTTTCTAGAACTTTGTTACCATACGGAGTGAAATTCGATACATGCTGCTCATGCGAGTGAGCGAAAAAAGAGACTGTGGCGGTCAACGCCCAGTCGACAAACTGCGAGAGAGAAAGGATAAAGGTGATCAGGGAGTGAGAAAAGTTTCCAATTCCGAACAAAGTATTGATTCTTTTATAAACTGGGCCTCTCCCGTTGGATCGACATCGATTGAGTGGATAGTATGCATGCACTTCATTGCCCTGTTTTGATGTAGCGTTTTCACACCCCTGTGGGGACGCATGCTGTTTACCATTGTAAATGATCTCAAAACTTCTTTTCTAGAACTTTGTTACCATACGGAGTGAAATTCGATACATGCTGCTGATGCGAGTGAGCGAAAAAAGAGACTGTGGCGGTCAACGCCCAGTCGACAAACTGCGAGAAAGAAAGGATAAAGGTGATGAGAGAGAGAGAGAAAAGTTTCAAATTCCGAACAACTTCATGAATCTTTTATAAACTGGGCCTCTCACGTTGGATTGACATCGATTGAGTGGATAGTATGCATGCACTTCAGTGCCCTGTTTTAATGTAGCGTTTTCACACCCCTGTGGGGACGCATGCTGTTTACCATTGTAAATGATCTCAAAAACTCTTTCTAAAACTGTGTTACCATACGGAGTGAAATTCGATACATGCTGCTGATGCGAGTGAGCGAAAAAAGAGACTGTGGCGGTCAACGCCCAGTCGACAAACTGCGAGAGAGAAAGGATAAAGGTGATCAGGGAGTGAGAAAAGTTTCCAATTCCGAACAAAGTATTGATTCTTTTATAAACTGGGCCTCTCCCGTTGGATCGACATCGATTGAGTGGATAGTATGCATGCACTTCATTGCCCTGTTTTGATGTAGCGTTTTCACACCCCTGTGGGGACGCATGCTGTTTACCATTGTAAATGATCTCAAAACTTCTTTTCTAGAACTTTGTTACCATACGGAGTGAAATTCGATACATGCTGCTCATGCGAGTGAGCGAAAAAAGAGACTGTGGCGGTCAACGTCCAGTCGACAAACTGCGAGAGAGAAAGGATAAAGGTGATCAGAGAGTGAGAAAAGTTTCAAATTCCGAACAAAGTCATGAATCTTTTATAAACTGGTAAGGAGGAGGTTGATAAGGAGGAGGCGCGGACGGCCCCTGCCTGGCGAGAGAGAGTCAGTCTTGTCTGTTCTCTGTGTGTGGAGAGGTGGCTCTGCTGTGTGTGTGATCCAGGTGTGCGTGCGCACCGGTCACTCAGCATCCCCTCTGGTCTGTGATACCAGTTGATAAGGAGGAGGCGCGGACGGCCCCTGCCTGGCGAGAGAGAGTCAGTCTTGTCTGTTCTCTGTGTGTGGAGAGGTGGCTCTGCTGTGTGTGTGATCCAGGTGTGCGTGCGCACCGGTCACTCAGCATCCCCTCTGGTCTGTGATACCAGTTGATAAGGAGGAGGCGCGGACGGCCCCTGCCTCGTGCTTGTCGTCGAACACGAGCGTAATGGAGAAAGTGAATGGAAATGGAGATGGGTCGGGAACAAGTGCGAGTTGTGCAGTGTGTATTGGTGACTTGGGGGAGAATGTGTATGCATGTGCAACATGCTGGAACAAAACCCATGGGAGGTGCACGGGAATGACGAGGGAAGAGAGAAAGAGGGTTGAGGAGGGAATGACGTCATGGGTGTGTTCTGAGTGTGAACTGCATGGCAGTCACTCAACTCTTCCCGATCTCGATGGACTCTTCTTTGACAGTCCGCTCACTCGCCCTAAGGGGAAACGGGCTGTGCTGGAGAGTGTCGTAGTAGAGACGGGAGAGAGTGATCCCCTTTGTGTGCGCATGATATCACTGAATATCAACGGATTGAGAGGGAAGATAGACGATCTGAGGAGAGTGGCGGACACGTACAAACCGCACGTGATTGGAGTACAAGAGACAAAGTTGGACAGAAGAATAGAGAGCAAAGAATTGAAAGTGGCCGGATATGAACTGTTCCGGAAGGACCGGACAGCGGGAGGAGGGGGAGTGGCACTGTATGTGAACAGTGCGTTGCGCCCCTCGCTGGTGAAGGAAGAGACTTCTTTGGAATTAGTGGCGGTGAAATGCAGGGGAGAGAAAAGGAGTCAGTTCGTGGTGGCCTCAGTCTACCGTAGCCCGACCAAAGCTATGTCGGCAGCTAAGATTGAGGAGTTTGTTGATGAGCTGGACTCGTGGCTATCTCAGAGAGATAAATTGATGGATGTGATTATCGGAGGAGATATGAATGTGTGTTGGAACAATAGTGAGTCGGCGAACCTCAAGGAGGTGTGTGCTGAACACTCGATGAAACAAGTCGTTTCACACGTGACACATCGAAACCGATTGATTGATATTATGATGATGAGCAGGCGAGTGAGGATAGCTGGAGTGAAGCACCTCGCTCCTGTCGAGAAAGAACATGAACCCATCATGGTTGACACATGCATTCGATGCGAGAATCGAAAGGAGAAGCCAGTAAAGGGCTACGATTTCAAGAAGGCAAACTGGACGGGTCTGATAGAGTTTCTTGGAAAAGAAGTGCGATGTGAGTGGATAGAGGACAGGAGTCTGTCGATTGATGACATGTGGAGAAAGTTTGTGGATGTGGTTAAAGCGGGTATGCAGAAGTGGATACCGCTCAAATCATTCCGCAGGAGAAGAGGGTGCGAGTGGATGAGCGAGAGTGTCAAGACTTTGCAGCGGCGGAAAGACGCACTGCACAAGTTGAGCAAGGAAAGGGGAGACAGCGAGGCAAAAGCTGCGTTTAGACATGCTCGAAAACAGCTGGCTAAAGAGACAGCCAACGAGAAGAAGAATTTCTTTGATAAGAAGTTTGCCTCTGTAGAGAGTCCCACAGACTTCTGGAAGACTATTGAGTGTCTGACAGGAAAAACAAAGGGCACGGAAATCCCCGATCTGATTGACTCGAATGGGAAGATGGCTGTGTCAGATCAGCAGAAGGCAGACATGCTCATGGAGCAGTTTGTCAAGGTTGGAAACACAATGGAAAGTGAGATGCCGGAGATTGCATCGGATGCGAATAGAGTCCCTCCCTGCTCGAGAGAGTTCGTGGAGAAGTACATACGAGAAGCATCTGAGCAGAAAGCAAGTGGAATCGATGGAATAACTGTGAGGCTGTTGAAGAGGTGTGTGAAACCATTGACTGCGCCAATCGTGGCTATGATCAATCGGTGTCTACACGAGGAGAAGTTCCCTCGGGGATGGAAGGAAGCGGTGATATCACCCATTCAGAAAGTGGAACACCCACAGCACCCAGTCGATTTCCGACCGGTGTCACTGCTACCTATTGTTAGCAAGATGGCAGAGGAGTATGTGTTTGGAATGATGGTTGGAGAGATAGACCGGAAGCTGTCTCCGAATCAGTTTGGATTCCGGAAGGGAAGGAGCACTGTGGACGCGCTACTGAGTTTCCAGTATGGAATGAGCGAGTGCCTGCAGAGTTGTAAGAGGAAGGCTGCTCGGGCGGTTGCAGTGTTTTTCGATATTTCGAAAGCATTCGATACGATCCCTCTTGGACATTTGGTAAATGTTCTAAGACATGATTTCAACCTTGCCGATTCGTACCTCAGATTGATAAAAGATTATCTGTCTAACAGGAGGATGCGAGTGCGAGTGAACGGGACCCTGAGTGAAGAGAAGGAGGTTGTGAGTGGAGTGCCGCAGGGAAGTATCCTAGGACCACTTCTATTCAATTGTTACGTGAATCGAGTGGGGTCGATACAATTGAATGAAGGGGCGCGCATTGTTCAATACGCCGACGATACGGTATATGTCTCTCGGTATCTTACCGATGGAGACAAGGAGAATGCACAAGAAGATGTGGAGAAACTGAGTGGGCTCTTCTCAGAGATGGGAATGAAGCTGAATGCGGGAAAGTGCAAGGTGATTCGAATGGGAGTGTATGAGAAGGAACCAGATTTTGAGGTGAATCTGCATATTGGTGGAACAGAGCTCGAGTGTACTAGCAAGTACAAATATCTTGGAGTGGCAATTGATCCACTGATGAACTTCAGTGGTCACGTGGCTGAGAGGGTGACGAAGGCTCGCCAAGCTATTGGTGCTTTGGTGCGAACTATGAGGAAGTGGGCTCCTCGAAGCGCTTTCGAGAGAGTGTACAAGGCGTGTATTGAGCCAGGACTGCTGTATGCAGCAGAAGGATGGTTTCCTGCAAACGAGACAGACAGGGCAAGACTCGAAAGAGTGAATGTGCATGCAGCCAGGCTGGTGCAGAATGATTTCACGTCATCAGATGGCCGAGTGCTAGAGAAGGCTAAGTGGAACACGGTGAATAAGACCGTGAGCGAAAGAAGGAGGGTGCTCATGTGGAATTATGTGCACGGAGTGCGAGCCCCTCCAGATGGAATGCTGGTCCTGGTGTCGGACAGTGGAGTGAGAAGGACAGCACGCGGTGGCCACTCACTGAGAGTGATGGAGCCTGTGGTGACAAGTGCGAGACTGCACGACTACCCGGTGAACGAGTTGAGAAGGCTTTGGAATGCCCTACCGGAGAAGGCTGTCTTGGAGGAGACCAAACAGTCATTCAAGCGTGCTGTCAAGAATCTGTGAATTGTGACCGTCGGAGACGGTGTTTTATTTTACTAACAGTTGTGTTTATCGACTAGCGTGCTTATATAGCACGTCAGTTGAACTAATTTAGTTCTCACAGTCGTTATAATCCAAGGCTCTGTCTTGTTTTCGGCTGAGAACAATTGGTACGGCTATATCCTTGTTACTCTCTATGAGTAGTGAGATAAACGCAATACCAACAATAAAAAAAAAAAAAAACTGGGCCTCTCCCGTTGGATCGACATCGATTGAGTGGATAGTATGCATGCACTTCAGTGCCCTGTTTTGATGTAGCGTTTTCACACCCCTGTGGGGACGCATGCTGTTTACCATTCTAAATGATCTCAAAAACTCTTTCTAGAACTTTGTTACCATACGGAGTGAAATTCGATACATGCTGCTCATGCGAGTGAGCGAAAAAAAGATACTGTGGCGGTCAACGCCCAGTCGACAAACTGCGAGAAAGAAAGGATAAAGGTGATGAGAGAGAGAGAGAAAAGTTTCAAATTCCGAACAACTTCATGAATCTTTTATAAACTGGGCCTCTCACGTTGGATCGACATCGATTGAGTGGATAGTATGCATGCACTTCAGTGCCCTGTTTTAATGTAGCGTTTTCACACCCCTGTGGGGACGCATGATGTTTACCATTGTAAATGATCTCAAAAACTCTTTCTAAAACTGTGTTACCATACGGAGTGAAATTCGATACATGCTGCTGATGCGAGTGAGCGAAAAAAGAGACTGTGGCGGTCAACGCCCAGTCGACAAACTGCGAGAGAGAAAGGATAAAGGTGATCAGGGAGTGAGAAAAGTTTCCAATTCCGAACAAAGTATTGATTCTTTTATAAACTGGGCCTCTCCCGTTGGATCGACATCGATTGAGTGGATAGTATGCATGCACTTCATTGCCCTGTTTTGATGTAGCGTTTTCACACCCCTGTGGGGACGCATGCTGTTTACCATTGTAAATGATCTCAAAACTTCTTTTCTAGAACTTTGTTACCATACGGAGTGAAATTCGATACATGCTGCTCATGCGAGTGAGCGAAAAAAGAGACTGTGGCGGTCAACGTCCAGTCGACAAACTGCGAGAGAGAAAGGATAAAGGTGATCAGAGAGTGAGAAAAGTTTCAAATTCCGAACAAAGTCATGAATCTTTTATAAACTGGGCCTCTCCCGTTGGATCGACATCGATTGAGTGGATAGTATGCATGCACTTCAGTGCCCTGTTTTGATGTAGCGTTTTCACACCCCTGTGGGGACGCATGCTGTTTACCACTCTAAATGATCTCAAAAACTCTTTCTAGAACTTTGTTACCATACGGAGTGAAATTCGATACATGCTGCTCATGCGAGTGAGCGAAAAAAAGAGACTGTGGCGGTCAACGCCCAGTCGACAAACTGCGAGAAAGAAAGGATAAAGGTGATGAGAGAGAGAGAAAAGTTTCAAATTCCGAACAACTTCATGAATCTTTTATAAACTGGGCCTCTCACGTTGGATCGACATCGATTGAGTGGATAGTATGCATGCACTTCAGTGCCCTGTTTTAATGTAGCGTTTTCACACCTCTGTGGGGACGCATGCTGTTTACCATTGTAAATGATCTCAAAAACTCTTTCTAAAACTGTGTTACCATACGGAGTGAAATTCGATACATGCTGATGATGCGAGTGAGCGAAAAAAGAGACTGTGGCGGTCAACGCCCAGTCGACAAACTGCGAGAGAGAAAGGATAAAGGTGATCAGGGAGTGAGAAAAGTTTCCAATTCCGAACAAAGTATTGATTCTTTTATAAACTGGGCCTCTCCCGTTGGATCGACATCGATTGAGTGGATAGTATGCATGCACTTCATTGCCCTGTTTTGATGTAGCGTTTTCACACCCCTGTGGGGACGCATGCTGTTTACCATTGTAAATGATCTCAAAACTTCTTTTCTAGAACTTTGTTACCATACGGAGTGAAATTCGATACATGCTGCTCATGCGAGTGAGCGAAAAAAGAGACTGTGGCGGTCAACGTCCAGTCGACAAACTGCGAGAGAGAAAGGATAAAGGTGATCAGAGAGTGAGAAAAGTTTCAAATTCCGAACAAAGTCATGAATCTTTTATAAACTGGGCCTCTCCCGTTGGATCGACATCGATTGAGTGGATAGTATGCATGCACTTCAGTGCCCTGTTTTGATGTAGCGTTTTCACACCCCTGTGGGGACGCATGCTGTTTACCACTCTAAATGATCTCAAAAACTCTTTCTAGAACTTTGTTACCATACGGAGTGAAATTCGATACATGCTGCTCATGCGAGTGAGCGAAAAAAAGAGACTGTGGCGGTCAACGCCCAGTCGACAAACTGCGAGAAAGAAAGGATAAAGGTGATGAGAGAGAGAGAGAAAAGTTTCAAATTCCGAACAACTTCATGAATCTTTTATAAACTGGGCCTCTCACGTTGGATCGACATCGATTGAGTGGATAGTATGCATGCACTTCAGTGCCCTGTTTTAATGTAGCGTTTTCACACCCCTGTGGGGACGCATGCTGTTTACCATTGTAAATGATCTCAAAAACTCTTTCTAAAACTGTGTTACCATACGGAGTGAAATTCGATACATGCTGCTGATGCGAGTGAGCGAAAAAAGAGACTGTGGCGGTCAACGCCCAGTCGACAAACTGCGAGAGAGAAAGGATAAAGGTGATCAGGGAGTGAGAAAAGTTTCCAATTCCGAACAAAGTATTGATTCTTTTATAAACTGGGCCTCTCCCGTTGGATCGACATCGATTGAGTGGATAGTATGCATGCACTTCATTGCCCTGTTTTGATGTAGCGTTTTCACACCCCTGTGGGGACGCATGCTGTTTACCATTGTAAATGATCTCAAAACTTCTTTTCTAGAACTTTGTTACCATACGGAGTGAAATTCGATACATGCTGCTCATGCGAGTGAGCGAAAAAAGAGACTGTGGCGGTCAACGTCCAGTCGACAAACTGCGAGAGAGAAAGGATAAAGGTGATCAGAGAGTGAGAAAAGTTTCAAATTCCGAACAAAGTCATGAATCTTTTATAAACTGGGCCTCTCCCGTTGGATCGACATCGATTGAGTGGATAGTATGCATGCACTTCAGTGCCCTGTTTTGATGTAGCGTTTTCACACCCCTGTGGGGACGCATGCTGTTTACCATTCTAAATGATCTCAAAAACTCTTTCTAGAACTTTGTTACCATACGGAGTGAAATTCGATACATGCTGCTCATGCGAGTGAGCGAAAAAAAGAGACTGTGGCGGTCAACGCCCAGTCGACAAACTGCGAGAAAGAAAGGATAAAGGTGATGAGAGAGAGAGAGAAAAGTTTCAAATTCCGAACAAAGTATTGATTCTTTTATAAACTGGGCCTCTCCCGTTGGATCGACATCGATTGAGTGGATAGTATGCATGCACTTCATTGCCCTGTTTTGATGTAGCGTTTTCACACCCCTGTGGGGACGCATGCTGTTTACCATTGTAAATGATCTCAAAACTTCTTTTCTAGAACTTTGTTACCATACGGAGTGAAATTCGATACATGCTGCTCATGCGAGTGAGCGAAAAAAAGAGACTGTGGCGGTCAAGGTCCAGTCGACAAACTGCGAGAGAGAAAGGATAAAGGTGATCAGGGAGTGAGAAAAGTTTCAAATTCTGAACAAAGTCATGAATCTTTTATAAACTGGGCCTCTCCCGTTGGATCGACATCGATTGAGTGGATAGTATGCATTCACTTCAGTGCCCTGTTTTGTTGTAGCGTTTTCACACCCCTGTGGGGACGCATGCTGTTTATCATTGTAAATGATCTCAAAAACTTTTTCTAGAACATTGTTACCATACGGAGTGAAATTCGATACATGCTGCTCAAGCAAGTGAGCGAAACTAGAAAAAAAGAGGCTGTGGCGGTCAACGCCCAGTCGACAAACTGCGAGAGAGAAAGGATAAAGGTGGTGATCAGGGGAATGAGAAAAATTTCAATTTCCGAACAAAGTCATGAATCTTTTATAAACTGGGCCTCTCCCGTTGGATCGACATCGATTGAGTGGATAGTATGCATGCACTTCAGTGCCCTGTTTTGATGTAGCGTTTTCACACCCCTGTGGGGACGCATGATGTTTACCATTCTAAATGATCTCAAAAACTCTTTCTAGAACTTTGTTACCATACGGAGTGAAATTCGATACATGCTGCTCATGCGAGTGAGCGAAAAAAAGAGACTGTGGCGGTCAACGCCCAGTCGACAAACTGCGAGAAAGGAAGGATAAAGGTGATGAGAGAGAGAGAGAAAAGTTTCAAATTCCGAACAACTTCATGAATCTTTTATAAACTGGGCCTTTCACGTTGGATCGACATCGATTGAGTGGATAGTATGCATGCACTTCAGTGCCCTGTTTTAATGTAGCGTTTTCACACCCCTGTGGGGACGCATGCTGTTTACCATTGTAAATGATCTCAAAAACTCTTTCTAAAACTGTGTTACCATACGGAGTGAAATTCGATACATGCTGCTCATGCGAGTGAGCGAAAAAAGAGACTGTGGCGGTCAACGCCCAGTCGACAAACTGCGAGAGAGAAAGGATAAAGGTGATCAGGGAGTGAGAAAAGTTTCCAATTCCGAACAAAGTATTGATTCTTTTAAAAACTGGGCCTCTCCCGTTGGATCGACATCGATTGAGTGGATAGTATGCATGCACTTCATTGCCCTGTTTTGATGTAGCGTTTTCACACCCCTGTGGGGACGCATGCTGTTTACCATTGTAATTGATCTCAAAACTTCTTTTCTAGAACTTTGTTACCATACGGAGTGAAATTCGATACATGCTGCTCATGCGAGTGAGCGAAAAAAAGAGACTGTGGCGGTCAAGGTCCAGTCGACAAACTGCGAGAGAGAAAGGATAAAGGTGATCAGGGAGTGAGAAAAGTTTCAAATTCCGAACAAAGTCATGAATCTTTTATAAACTGGGCCTCTCCCGTTGGATCGACATCGATTGAGTGGATAGTATGCATTCACTTCAGTGCCCTGTTTTGATGTAGCGTTTTCACACCCCTGTGGGGACGCATGATGTTTACCATTGTAAATGATCTCAAAAACTCTTTCTAGAACATTGTTACCATACGGAGTGAAATTCGATACATGCTGCTCAAGCAAGTGAGCGAAACTAGAAAAAAAAGAGACTGTGGCGGTCAACGCCCAGTCGACAAACTGCGAGAGAGAAAGGATAAAGGTGATCAGGGAGTGAGAAAAGTTTCAAATTCCGAACAAAGTCATAAAACTTTTAAAAACTGGGCCTCTCCCGTTGGATCGACATCGATTGAGTGGATATCATGCATGCACTTCATTGCCCTGTTTTGATGTAGCGTTTTCACACCCCTGTGGGGACGCATGCTGTTTACCATTGTAAATGATCTCAAAGACTCTTTCTAGAACATTGTTACCATACGGAGTGAAATTCGATACATGCTGCTCAAGCAAGTGAGCGAAACTAGAAAAAAAGAGACAGTGGCGGTCAACGCCCAGTCGACAAACTGCGAGAGAGAAAGGATAAAGGTGATCAGGGAGTGAGAAAAGTTTCAAATTCCGAACAAAGTCAAGAATCTTTTATAAACTGGGACTCTCCCGTTGGATCGACATCGATTGAGTGGATAGTATGCATGCACTTCAGTGCCCTGTTTTGGTGTATGTAGCGTTTTCACACCCCTGTGGGGACGCATGCTGTTTACCATTGTAAATGATCTCAAAAACTCTTTCCAGAACATTGTTACCATACGGAGTGAAATTCGATACATGCTGCTCAAGCAAGTCAGCGAAACTAGAAAAAAAGAGACTGTGGCGGTCAACGCACAGTCGACAAACTGCGAGAGAGAAATGATAAAGGTGATCAGGGAGTGAGAAAAGTTTCAAATTCCGAACAAAGTCATGAATATTTTATAAACTGGGCGGCGGTCTCCCGTTGGATCGACATCGATTGAGTGGATAGTATGCATGCACTTCAGTGACCTGTTTTGATGTAGCGTTTTCACACCCCTGTGGGAACGCATGCTGTTTACCATTGTAAATGATCTCAAAAACTCTTTCTAGAACATTGTTACCATACGGAGTGAAATTCGATACATGCTGCTCAAGCAAGTGAGCGAAACTAAAAAAAAGAGACTGTGGCGGTCAACGCCCAGTCGACAAACTGCGAGAGAGAAAGGGTAAAGGTGATCAGGGAGTGAGAAAAGTTTCAAATTCCGAACAAAGTCATGAATCTTTTATAAACTGGGCCTCTCTCGTTGGATCGACATCGATTGAGTGGATAGTATGCATGCACTTCAGTGCCCTGTTTTGATGTAGCGTTTTCACACCCCTGTGGGGACGCATGCTGTTTACCATTGTAAATGATCTCAAAAACTCTTTCTAGAACATTGTTACCATACGGAGTGAAATTCGATACATGCTGCTCAAGCAAGTGAGCGAAACTAGAAAAAAAATGAGACTGTGGCGGTCAACGCCCAGTCGACAAACTGCGAGAGAGAAAGGATAAAGGTGATCAGGGAGTGAGAAAAGTTTCAAATTCCGAACAAAGTCATGAATCTTTTATAAACTCTCCCGTTGGATCGACATCGATTGAGTGGATAGTATGCATGCACTTCAGTGCCCTGTTTTGATGTAGCGTTTTCACACCCCTGTGGGGACGCATGCTGTTTACCATTCTAAATGATCTCAGAAACTCTTTCTAGAACTTTGTTACCATACGGAGTGAAATTCGATACATGCTGCTCATGCGAGTGAGCGAAAAAAAGAGACTGTGGCGGTCAACGCCCAGTCGACAAACTGCGAGAAAGGAAGGATAAAGGTGATGAGAGAGAGAGAGAAAAGTTTCAAATTCCGAACAACTTCATGAATCTTTTATAAACTGGGCCTTTCACGTTGGATCGACATCGATTGAGTGGATAGTATGCATGCACTTCAGTGCCCTGTTTTAATGTAGCGTTTTCACACCCCTGTGGGGACGCATGCTGTTTACCATTGTAAATGATCTCAAAAACTCTTTCTAAAACTGTGTTACCATACGGAGTGAAATTCGATACATGCTGCTCATGCGAGTGAGCGAAAAAAGAGACTGTGGCGGTCAACGCCCAGTCGACAAACTGCGAGAGAGAAAGGATAAAGGTGATCAGGGAGTGAGAAAAGTTTCCAATTCCGAACAAAGTATTGATTCTTTTAAAAACTGGGCCTCTCCCGTTGGATCGACATCGATTGAGTGGATAGTATGCATGCACTTCATTGCCCTGTTTTGATGTAGCGTTTTCACACCCCTGTGGGGACGCATGCTGTTTACCATTGTAATTGATCTCAAAACTTCTTTTCTAGAACTTTGTTACCATACGGAGTGAAATTCGATACATGCTGCTCATGCGAGTGAGCGAAAAAAAGAGACTGTGGCGGTCAAGGTCCAGTCGACAAACTGCGAGAGAGAAAGGATAAAGGTGATCAGGGAGTGAGAAAAGTTTCAAATTCCGAACAAAGTCATGAATCTTTTATAAACTGGGCCTCTCCCGTTGGATCGACATCGATTGAGTGGATAGTATGCATTCACTTCAGTGCCCTGTTTTGATGTAGCGTTTTCACACCCCTGTGGGGACGCATGATGTTTACCATTGTAAATGATCTCAAAAACTCTTTCTAGAACATTGTTACCATACGGAGTGAAATTCGATACATGCTGCTCAAGCAAGTGAGCGAAACTAGAAAAAAAAGAGACTGTGGCGGTCAACGCCCAGTCGACAAACTGCGAGAGAGAAAGGATAAAGGTGATCAGGGAGTGAGAAAAGTTTCAAATTCCGAACAAAGTCATAAAACTTTTAAAAACTGGGCCTCTCCCGTTGGATCGACATCGATTGAGTGGATATCATGCATGCACTTCATTGCCCTGTTTTGATGTAGCGTTTTCACACCCCTGTGGGGACGCATGCTGTTTACCATTGTAAATGATCTCAAAGACTCTTTCTAGAACATTGTTACCATACGGAGTGAAATTCGATACATGCTGCTCAAGCAAGTGAGCGAAACTAGAAAAAAAGAGACAGTGGCGGTCAACGCCCAGTCGACAAACTGCGAGAGAGAAAGGATAAAGGTGATCAGGGAGTGAGAAAAGTTTCAAATTCCGAACAAAGTCAAGAATCTTTTATAAACTGGGACTCTCCCGTTGGATCGACATCGATTGAGTGGATAGTATGCATGCACTTCAGTGCCCTGTTTTGGTGTATGTAGCGTTTTCACACCCCTGTGGGGACGCATGCTGTTTACCATTGTAAATGATCTCAAAAACTCTTTCCAGAACATTGTTACCATACGGAGTGAAATTCGATACATGCTGCTCAAGCAAGTCAGCGAAACTAGAAAAAAAGAGACTGTGGCGGTCAACGCACAGTCGACAAACTGCGAGAGAGAAATGATAAAGGTGATCAGGGAGTGAGAAAAGTTTCAAATTCCGAACAAAGTCATGAATATTTTATAAACTGGGCGGCGGTCTCCCGTTGGATCGACATCGATTGAGTGGATAGTATGCATGCACTTCAGTGACCTGTTTTGATGTAGCGTTTTCACACCCCTGTGGGAACGCATGCTGTTTACCATTGTAAATGATCTCAAAAACTCTTTCTAGAACATTGTTACCATACGGAGTGAAATTCGATACATGCTGCTCAAGCAAGTGAGCGAAACTAAAAAAAAGAGACTGTGGCGGTCAACGCCCAGTCGACAAACTGCGAGAGAGAAAGGGTAAAGGTGATCAGGGAGTGAGAAAAGTTTCAAATTCCGAACAAAGTCATGAATCTTTTATAAACTGGGCCTCTCTCGTTGGATCGACATCGATTGAGTGGATAGTATGCATGCACTTCAGTGCCCTGTTTTGATGTAGCGTTTTCACACCCCTGTGGGGACGCATGCTGTTTACCATTGTAAATGATCTCAAAAACTCTTTCTAGAACATTGTTACCATACGGAGTGAAATTCGATACATGCTGCTCAAGCAAGTGAGCGAAACTAGAAAAAAAATGAGACTGTGGCGGTCAACGCCCAGTCGACAAACTGCGAGAGAGAAAGGATAAAGGTGATCAGGGAGTGAGAAAAGTTTCAAATTCCGAACAAAGTCATGAATCTTTTATAAACTCTCCCGTTGGATCGACATCGATTGAGTGGATAGTATGCATGCACTTCAGTGCCCTGTTTTGATGTAGCGTTTTCACACCCCTGTGGGGACGCATGCTGTTTACCATTCTAAATGATCTCAGAAACTCTTTCTAGAACTTTGTTACCATACGGAGTGAAATTCGATACATGCTGCTCATGCGAGTGAGCGAAAAAAAAGAGACTGTGGCGGTCAACGTCCAGTCGACAAACTGCGAGAGAGAAATGATAAAGGTGATCAGGGAGTGAGAAAAGTTTCAAATTCCGAACAAAGTCATGAATCTTTTATAAACTGGGCCTCTCCCGTTGGATCGACATCGATTGAGTGGATAGTATGCATGCACTTCAGTGCTCTGTTTTGATGTAGCGTTTTCACACCCCTTTGGGGACGCATGCTGTTTACGATTGTAAATGATCTCAAAAACTCTTTCTAGAACATTGTTACCATACGGAGTGAAATTCGATACATGCTGCTCAAGCAAGTGAGCGAAACTAGAAAAAAAATGAGACTGTGGCGGTCAACGCCCAGTCGACAAACTGCGAGAGAGAAAGGGTAAAGGTGATCAGGGAGTGAGAAAAGTTTCAAAATCCGAACAAAGTCATGAATCTTTTATAAACTGGGCCTCTCACGTTGGATCGACATCGATTGAGTGGATAGTATGCATGCACTTCAGTGCCCTGTTTTGATGTAGCGTTTTCACACCCCTGTGGGGACGCATAATGTTTACCATTGTAAATGATCTCAAAAACCTTTTCTAGACCATTGTTACCATACGGAGTGAAATTCGATACATGCTGCTCAAGCAAGTGAGCGAAACTAGAAAAAAAGAGACTGTGGCGGTCAACGCCCAGTCGACAAACTGCGAGAGAGAAAGGATAAATGTGATCAGAGAGTGAGAAAAGTTTCAAATTCCGAACAAAGTCATGAATCTTTTATAAACTGGGCCTCTCCCGTTGGATCGACATCAATTGAGTGGATAGTATGCATGCACTTCAGTGCCCTGTTCTGGTGTATGTAGCGTTTTCACACCCCTGTGGGGACGCATGCTGTTTACCATTGTACATGATCTCAAAGACTCTTTCTAGAACATTGTTACCATACGGAGTGAAATTCGATACATGCTGCTCAAGCAAGTGAGCGAAACTAGAAAAAAAGAGACTGTGGCGGTCAACGCACAGTCGACAAACTGCGAGAGAGAAAGGATAAAGGCTGATCAGGGAGTGATAAAAGTTTCAAATTCCGAACAAAGTCATGAATATTTTTTAAACTGGGCGGCGGTCTCCCGTTGGATCGACATCGATTGAGTGGATAGTATGCATGCACTTCAGTGCCCTGTTTTGATGTAGCGTTTTCACACCCCTGTGGGGACGCATGCTGTTTACCATTGTAAATGATCTCAGAAACTCTTTTTAGAACATTGTTACCATACGGAGTGAAATTCGATACATGCTGCTCATGCGAGTGAGCGAAAAAAAAAGACTGTGGCGGTCAACGCCCAGTCGACAAACTGCGAGAGAGAAGGGTTAAAGGTAATGCGAGAGAGAGAGAAAAGTTTCAAATTCCGAACAAATTCATGAATCTTTTATAAACTGGGCCTCTCCCGTTGGATCGACATCGATTGAGTGGATAGTATGCATGCACTTCATTGCCCTGTTTTGATGTAGCGTTTTCACACCCCTGTGGGGACGCATGCTGTTTACCATTGTAAATTATCTCAAAACTTCTTTTCTAGAACTTTGTTACCATACGGAGTGAAATTCGATACATGCTGCTCATGCGAGTGAGCGAAAAAAAGAGACTGTGGCGGTCAACGTCCAGTCGACAAACTGCGAGAGAGAAAGGATAAAGGTGATCAGGGAGTGAGAAAAGTTTCAAATTCCGAACAAAGTCATGAATCTTTTATAAACTGGGCCTCTCCCGTTGGATCGACATCGATTGAGTGGATAGTATGCATGCACTTCAGTGCCCTGTTTTGATGTAGCGTTTTCACACCCCTGTGGGGACGCATGCTGTTTACCATTCTAAATGATCTCAAAAACTCTTTCTAGAACTTTGTTACCATACGGAGTGAAATTCGATACATGCTGCTCATGCGAGTGAGCGAAAAAAAGAGACTGTGGCGGTCAACGCCCAGTCGACAAACTGCGAGAAAGAAAGGAAAAAGGTGATGAGAGAGAGAGAGAAAAGTTTCAAATTCCGAACAACTTCATGAATCTTTTATAAACTGGGCCTCTCACGTTGGATCGACATCGATTGAGTGGATAGTATGCATGCACTTCAGTGCCCTGTTCTGGTGTATGTAGCGTTTTCACACCCCTGTGGGGACGCATGCTGTTTACCATTGTACATGATCTCAAAGACTCTTTCTAGAACATTGTTACCATACGGAGTGAAATTCGATACATGCTGCTCAAGCAAGTGAGCGAAACTAGAAAAAAAATGAGACTGTGGCGGTCAACGCCCAGTCGACAAACTGCGAGAGAGAGAAAGGATAAAGGTGATCAGGGAGTGAAAAAAGTTTCAAATTCCGAACAAAGTCATGAATATTTTATAAACTGGGCCTCTCCCGTTGGATCGACATCGATTGAGTGGATAGTATGCATGCACTTCAGTGCCCTGTTTTGATGTAGCGTTTTCACACCCCTGTGGGGACGCATGCTGTTTACCATTGTAAATGATCTCAAAAACTCTTTCTAGAACATTGTTACCATACGGAGTGAAATTCGATACATGCTGCTCAAGCAAGTGAGCGAAACTAGAAAAAAAAGAGACTGTGGCGGTCAACGCCCAGTTGACAAACTGCGAGAGAGAAAGGATAAAGGTGATCAGGGAGTGAGAAAAGTCTCAAATTCCGAACAAAGTCATGAAACTTTTAAAAACTGGGCCTCTCCCGTTGGATCGACATCGATTGAGTGGATAGTATGCATTCACTTCAGTGCCCTGTTTTGTTGTAGCGTTTTCACACCCCTGTGGGGACGCATGATGTTTACCATTGTAAATGATCTCAAAACATCTTTTCTAGAACTTTGTTACCATACGGAGTGAAATTCGATACATGCTGCTCATGCGAGTGAGCGAAAAAAAGAGACTGTGGCGGTCAACGTCCAGTCGACAAACTGCGAGAGAGAAAGGATAAAGGTGATCAGGGAGTGAGAAAATTTTCAAATTCCGAACAAAGTCATGAATCTTTTATAAACTGGGCCTCTCCCGTTGGATCGACATCGATTGAGTGGATAATATGCATGCACTTCATTGCCCTGTTTTGATGTAGCGTTTTCACACCCCTGTGGGGACGCATGATGTTTACCATTGTAAATGATCTCAAAAACTCTTTCTAGACCATTGTTACCATACGGAGTGAAATTCGATACATGCTGCTCAAGCAAGTGAGCGAAACTAGAAAAAAAAGAGACTGTGGCGGTCAACGCCCAGTCGACAAACTGCGAGAGAGAAAGGATAAAGGTGATCAGGGAGTGAGAGAAGTTTCAAATTCCGAACAAAGTCATGAATCTTTTATAAACTGGGCCTCTCCCGTTGGATCGACATCAATTGAGTGGATAGTATGCATGCACTTCAGTGCCCTGTTTTGATGTAGCGTTTTCACACCCCTGTGGGGACGCATGCTGTTTACCATTGTAAATGATCTCAAAAACTCTTTCTAGAACATTGTTACCATACGGAGTGAAATTCGATACATGCTGCTCATGCGAGTGAGCGAAAAAAAGGACTGTGGCGGTCAACGCCCAGTCGACAAACTGCGAGAGAGAAAGGATAAAGGTAATGAGAGAGAGAGAGAAAAGTTTCAAATTCCGAACAAATTCATGAATCTTTTATAAACTGGGCCTCTCCCGTTGGATCGACATCGATTGAGTGGATAGTATGCATGCACTTCATTGCCCTGTTTTGATGTAGCGTTTTCACACCCCTGTGGGGACGCATGCTGTTTACCATTGTAAATTATCTCAAAACTTCTTTTCTAGAACTTTGTTACCATACGGAGTGAAATTCGATACATGCTGCTCATGCGAGTGAGCGAAAAAAAGAGACTGTGGCGGTCAACGTCCAGTCGACAAACTGCGAGAGAGAAAGGATAAAGGTGATCAGGGAGTGAGAAAAGTTTCAAATTCCGAACAAAGTCATGAATCTTTTATAAACTGGGCCTCTCCCGTTGGATCGACATCGATTGAGTGGATAGTATGCATGCACTTCAGTGCCCTGTTTTGATGTAGCGTTTTCACACCCCTGTGGGGACGCATGCTGTTTACCATTCTAAATGATCTCAAAAACTCTTTCTAGAACTTTGTTACCATACGGAGTGAAATTCGATACATGCTGCTCATGCGAGTGAGCGAAAAAAGAGACTGTGGCGGTCAACGCCCAGTCGACAAACTGCGAGAGAGAAAGGATAAAGGTGATCAGGGAGTGAGAAAAGTTTCAAATTCCGAACAAAGTCATGAATCTTTTATAAACTGGGCCTCTCCCGTTGGATCGACATCGATTGAGTGGATAGTATGCATTCACTTCAGTGCCCTGTTTTGTTGTAGCGTTTTCACACCCCTGTGGGGACGCATGCTGTTTATCATTGTAAATGATCTCAAAAACTTTTTCTAGAACATTGTTACCATACGGAGTGAAATTCGATACATGCTGCTCAAGCAAGTGAGCGAAACTAGAAAAAAAAAGAGGCTGTGGCGGTCAACGCCCAGTCGACAAACTGCGAGAGAGAAAGGATAAAGGTGATCAGGGAATGAGAAAAATTTCAAATTCCGAACAAAGTCATGAATCTTTTATAAACTGGGCCTCTCCCGTTGGATCGACATCGATTGAGTGGATAGTATGCATGCACTTCATTGCCCTGTTTTGATGTAGCGTTTTCACACCCCTGTGGGGACGCATGATGTTTACCATTGTAAATGATCTCAAAACATCTTTTCTAGAACTTTGTTACCATACGGAGTGAAATTCGATACATGCTGCTCATGCGAGTGAGCGAAAAAAAGAGACTGTGGCGGTCAACGTCCAGTCGACAAACTGCGAGAGAGAAAGGATAAAGGTGATCAGATAGTGAGAAAAGTTTCAAATTCCGAACAAAGTCATGAATCTTTTATAAACTGGGCCTCTCCCGTTGGATCGACATCGATTGAGTGGATAGTATGCATGCACTTCAGTGCCCTGTTTTGATGTAGCGTTTTCACACCCCTGTGGGGACGCATGCTGTTTACCATTCTAAATGATCTCAAAAACTCTTTCTAGAACTTTGTTACCATACGGAGTGAAATTCGATACATGCTGCTCACGCGAGTGAGCGAAAAAAAGAGACTGTGGCGGTCAACGCCCAGTCGACAAACTGCGAGAAAGAAAGGATAAAGGTAATGAGAGAGAGAGAGAAAAGTTTCAAATTCCGAACAAATTCATGAATCTTTTATAAACTGGGCCTCTCCCGTTGGATCGACATCGATTGAGTGGATAGTATGCATGCACTTCATTGCCCTGTTTTGATGTAGCGTTTTCACACCCCTGTGGGGACGCATGCTGTTTACCATTGTAAATTATCTCAAAACTTCTTTTCTAGAACTTTGTTACCATACGGAGTGAAATTCGATACATGCTGCTCATGCGAGTGAGCGAAAAAAAAGAGACTGTGGCGGTCAACGTCCAGTCGACAAACTGCGAGAGAGAAAGGATAAAGGTGATCAGGGAGTGAGGAAAGTTTCAAATTCCGAACAAAGTCATGAATCTTTTATAAACTGGGCCCCTCCCGTTGGATCGACATCGATTGAGTGGATAGTATGCATGCACTTCAGTGCCCTGTTTTGATGTAGCGTTTTCACACCCCTGTGGGGACGCATGCTGTTTACCATTCTAAATGATCTCAAAAACTCTTTCTAGAACTTTGTTACCATACGGAGTGAAATTCGATACATGCTGCTCATGCGAGTGAGCGAAAAAAAGAGACTGTGGCGGTCAACGCCCAGTCGACAAACTGCGAGAAAGAAAGGAAAAAGGTGATGAGAGAGAGAGAGAAAAGTTTCAAATTCCGAACAACTTCATGAATCTTTTATAAACTGGGCCTCTCACGTTGGATCGACATCGATTGAGTGGATAGTATGCATGCACTTCAGTGCCCTGTTTTAATGTAGCGTTTTCACACCCCTGTGGGGACGCATGCTGTTTACCATTGTAAATGATCTCAAAAACTCTTTCTAAAACTGTGTTACCATACGGAGTGAAATTCGATACATGCTGCTCATGCGAGTGAGCGAAAAAAGAGACTGTGGCAGTAACGCCCAGTCGACAAACTGCGAGAGAGAAAGGATAAAGGTGATCAGGGAGTGAGAAAAGTTTCAAATTCCGAACAAAGTCATGAATCTTTTATAAACTGGGCCTCTCCCGTTGGATCGACATCGATTGAGTGGATAGTATGCATTCACTTCAGTGCCCTGTTTTGTTGTAGCGTTTTCACACCCCTGTGGGGACGCATGCTGTTTATCATTGTAAATGATCTCAAAAACTTTTTCTAGAACATTGTTACCATACGGAGTGAAATTCGATACATGCTGCTCAAGCAAGTGAGCGAAACTAGAAAAAAAGAGGCTGTGGCGGTCAACGCCCAGTCGACAAACTGCGAGAGAGAAAGGATAAAGGTGATCAGGGAATGAGAAAAATTTCAAATTCCGAACAAAGTCATGAATCTTTTATAAACTGGGCCTCTCCCGTTGGATCGACATCGATTGAGTGGATAGTATGCATGCACTTCATTGCCCTGTTTTGATGTAGCGTTTTCACACCCCTGTGGGGACGCATGATGTTTACCATTGTAAATGATCTCAAAACATCTTTTCTAGAACTTTGTTACCATACGGAGTGAAATTCGATACATGCTGCTCATGCGAGTGAGCGAAAAAAGAGACTGTGGCGGTCAACGTCCAGTCGACAAACTGCGAGAGAGAAAGGATAAAGGTGATCAGAGAGTGAGAAAAGTTTCAAATTCCGAACAAAGTCATGAATCTTTTATAAACTGGGCCTCTCCCGTTGGATCGACATCGATTGAGTGGATAGTATGCATGCACTTCAGTGCCCTGTTTTGATGTAGCGTTTTCACACCCCTGTGGGGACGCATGCTGTTTACCATTCTAATTGATCTCAAAAACTCTTTCTAGAACTTTGTTACCATACGGAGTGAAATTCGATACATGCTGCTCATGCGAGTGAGCGAAAAAAGAGACTGTGGCGGTCAACGCCCAGTCGACAAACTGCGAGAAAGAAAGGATAAAGGTGATGAGAGAGAGAGAGAAAAGTTTCAAATTCCGAACAACTTCATGAATCTTTTATAAACTGGGCCTCTCACGTTGGATTGACATCGATTGAGTGGATAGTATGCATGCACTTCAGTGCCCTGTTTTAATGTAGCGTTTTCACACCCCTGTGGGGACGCATGCTGTTTACCATTGTAAATGATCTCAAAAACTCTTTCTAAAACTGTGTTACCATACGGAGTGAAATTCGATACATGCTGCTGATGCGAGTGAGCGAAAAAAGAGACTGTGGCGGTCAACGCCCAGTCGACAAACTGCGAGAGAGAAAGGATAAAGGTGATCAGGGAGTGAGAAAAGTTTCCAATTCCGAACAAAGTATTGATTCTTTTATAAACTGGGCCTCTCCCGTTGGATCGACATCGATTGAGTGGATAGTATGCATGCACTTCATTGCCCTGTTTTGATGTAGCGTTTTCACACCCCTGTGGGGACGCATGCTGTTTACCATTGTAAATGATCTCAAAACTTCTTTTCTAGAACTTTGTTACCATACGGAGTGAAATTCGATACATGCTGCTGATGCGAGTGAGCGAAAAAAGAGACTGTGGCGGTCAACGCCCAGTCGACAAACTGCGAGAAAGAAAGGATAAAGGTGATGAGAGAGAGAGAGAAAAGTTTCAAATTCCGAACAACTTCATGAATCTGTTATAAACTGGGCCTCTCACGTTGGATTGACATCGATTGAGTGGATAGTATGCATGCACTTCAGTGCCCTGTTTTAATGTAGCGTTTTCACACCCCTGTGGGGACGCATGCTGTTTACCATTGTAAATGATCTCAAAAACTCTTTCTAAAACTGTGTTACCATACGGAGTGAAATTCGATACATGCTGCTGATGCGAGGGAGCGAAAAAAGAGACTGTGGCGGTCAACGCCCAGTCGACAAACTGCGAGAGAGAAAGGATAAAGGTGATCAGGGAGTGAGAAAAGTTTCCAATTCCGAACAAAGTATTGATTCTTTTATAAACTGGGCCTCTCCCGTTGGATCGACATCGATTGAGTGGATAGTATGCATGCACTTCATTGCCCTGTTTTGATGTAGCGTTTTCACACCCCTGTGGGGACGCATGCTGTTTACCATTGTAAATGATCTCAAAACTTCTTTTCTAGAACTTTGTTACCATACGGAGTGAAATTCGATACATGCTGCTCATGCGAGTGAGCGAAAAAAGAGACTGTGGCGGTCAACGTCCAGTCGACAAACTGCGAGAGAGAAAGGATAAAGGTGATCAGAGAGTGAGAAAAGTTTCAAATTCCGAACAAAGTCATGAATCTTTTATAAACTGGGCCTCTCCCGTTGGATCGACATCGATTGAGTGGATAGTATGCATGCACTTCAGTGCCCTGTTTTGATGTAGCGTTTTCACACCCCTGTGGGGACGCATGCTGTTTACCATTCTAAATGATCTCAAAAACTCTTTCTAGAACTTTGTTACCATACGGAGTGAAATTCGATACATGCTGCTCATGCGAGTGAGCGAAAAAAAGAGACTGTGGCGGTCAACGCCCAGTCGACAAACTGCGAGAAAGAAAGGATAAAGGTGATGAGAGAGAGAGAGAAAAGTTTCAAATTCCGAACAACTTCATGAATCTTTTATAAACTGGGCCTCTCACGTTGGATCGACATCGATTGAGTGGATAGTATGCATGCACTTCAGTGCCCTGTTTTAATGTAGCGTTTTCACACCCCTGTGGGGACGCATGCTGTTTACCATTGTAAATGATCTCAAAAACTCTTTCTAAAACTGTGTTACCATACGGAGTGAAATTCGATACATGCTGCTGATGCGAGTGAGCGAAAAAAGAGACTGTGGCGGTCAACGCCCAGTCGACAAACTGCGAGAGAGAAAGGATAAAGGTGATCAGGGAGTGAGAAAAGTTTCCAATTCCGAACAAAGTATTGATTCTTTTATAAACTGGGCCTCTCCCGTTGGATCGACATCGATTGAGTGGATAGTATGCATGCACTTCATTGCCCTGTTTTGATGTAGCGTTTTCACACCCCTGTGGGGACGCATGCTGTTTACCATTGTAAATGATCTCAAAACTTCTTTTCTAGAACTTTGTTACCATACGGAGTGAAATTCGATACATGCTGCTCATGCGAGTGAGCGAAAAAAGAGACTGTGGCGGTCAACGTCCAGTCGACAAACTGCGAGAGAGAAAGGATAAAGGTGATCAGAGAGTGAGAAAAGTTTCAAATTCCGAACAAAGTCATGAATCTTTTATAAACTGGGCCTCTCCCGTTGGATCGACATCGATTGAGTGGATAGTATGCATGCACTTCAGTGCCCTGTTTTGATGTAGCGTTTTCACACCCCTGTGGGGACGCATGCTGTTTACCATTCTAAATGATCTCAAAAACTCTTTCTAGAACTTTGTTACCATACGGAGTGAAATTCGATACATGCTGCTCATGCGAGTGAGCGAAAAAAAGAGACTGTGGCGGTCAACGCCCAGTCGACAAACTGCGAGAAAGAAAGGATAAAGGTGATGAGAGAGAGAGAAAAGTTTCAAATTCCGAACAACTTCATGAATCTTTTATAAACTGGGCCTTTCACGTTGGATCGACATCGATTGAGTGGATAGTATGCATGCACTTCAGTGCCCTGTTTTAATGTAGCGTTTTCACACCCCTGTGGGGACGCATGCTGTTTACCATTGTAAATGATCTCAAAAACTCTTTCTAAAACTGTGTTACCATACGGAGTGAAATTCGATACATGCTGCTGATGCGAGTGAGCGAAAAAAGAGACTGTGGCGGTCAACGCCCAGTCGACAAACTGCGAGAGAGAAAGGATAAAGGTGATCAGGGAGTGAGAAAAGTTTCCAATTCCGAACAAAGTATTGATTCTTTTATAAACTGGGCCTCTCCCGTTGGATCGACATCGATTGAGTGGATAGTATGCATGCACTTCATTGCCCTGTTTTGATGTAGCGTTTTCACACCCCTGTGGGGACGCATGCTGTTTACCATTGTAAATGATCTCAAAACTTCTTTTCTAGAACTTTGTTACCATACGGAGTGAAATTCGATACATGCTGCTCATGCGAGTGAGCGAAAAAAAGAGACTGTGGCGGTCAAGGTCCAGTCGACAAACTGCGAGAGAGAAAGGATAAAGGTGATCAGGGAGTGAGAAAAGTTTCAAATTCTGAACAAAGTCATGAATCTTTTATAAACTGGGCCTCTCCCGTTGGATCGACATCGATTGAGTGGATAGTATGCATTCACTTCAGTGCCCTGTTTTGTTGTAGCGTTTTCACACCCCTGTGGGGACGCATGCTGTTTATCATTGTAAATGATCTCAAAAACTTTTTCTAGAACATTGTTACCATACGGAGTGAAATTCGATACATGCTGCTCAAGCAAGTGAGCGAAACTAGAAAAAAAGAGGCTGTGGCGGTCAACGCCCAGTCGACAAACTGCGAGAGAGAAAGGATAAAGGTGGTGATCAGGGGAATGAGAAAAATTTCAAATTCCGAACAAAGTCATGAATCTTTTATAAACTGGGCCTCTCCCGTTGGATCGACATCGATTGAGTGGATAGTATGCATGCACTTCAGTGCCCTGTTTTGATGTAGCGTTTTCACACCCCTGTGGGGACGCATGATGTTTACCATTCTAAATGATCTCAAAAACTCTTTCTAGAACTTTGTTACCATACGGAGTGAAATTCGATACATGCTGCTCATGCGAGTGAGCGAAAAAAAGAGACTGTGGCGGTCAACGCCCAGTCGACAAACTGCGAGAAAGAAAGGATAAAGGTGATGAGAGAGAGAGAGAAAAGTTTCAAATTCCGAACAACTTCATGAATCTTTTATAAACTGGGCCTTTCACGTTGGATCGACATCAATTGAGTGGATAGTATGCATGCACTTCAGTGCCCTGTTTTAATGTAGCGTTTTCACACCCCTGTGGGGACGCATGCTGTTTACCATTGTAAATGATCTCAAAAACTCTTTCTAAAACTGTGTTACCATACGGAGTGAAATTCGATACATGCTGCTCATGCGAGTGAGCGAAAAAAGAGACTGTGGCGGTCAACGCCCAGTCGACAAACTGCGAGAGAGAAAGGATAAAGGTGATCAGGGAGTGAAAAAAGTTTCCAATTCCGAACAAAGTATTGATTCTTTTATAAACTGGGCCTCTCCCGTTGGATCGACATCGATTGAGTGGATAGTATGCATGTACTTCATTGCCCTGTTTTGATGTAGCGTTTTCACACCCCTGTGGGGACGCATGCTGTTTACCATTGTAAATGATCTCAAAACTTCTTTTCTAGAACTTTGTTACCATACGGAGTGAAATTCGATACATGCTGCTCATGCGAGTGAGCGAAAAAAAGAGACTGTGGCGGTCAAGGTCCAGTCGACAAACTGCGAGAGAGAAAGGATAAAGGTGATCAGGGAGTGAGAAAAGTTTCAAATTCCGAACAAAGTCATGAATCTTTTATAAACTGGGCCTCTCCCGTTGGATCGACATCGATTGAGTGGATAGTATGCATTCACTTCAGTGCCCTGTTTTGATGTAGCGTTTTCACACCCCTGTGGGGACGCATGATGTTTACCATTGTAAATGATCTCAAAAACTCTTTCTAGAACATTGTTACCATACGGAGTGAAATTCGATACATGCTGCTCAAGCAAGTGAGCGAAACTAGAAAAAAAAGAGACTGTGGCGGTCAACGCCCAGTCGACAAACTGCGAGAGAGAAAGGATAAAGGTGATCAGGGAGTGAGAAAAGTTTCAAATTCCGAACAAAGTCATAAAACTTTTAAAAACTGGGCCTCTCCCGTTGGATCGACATCGATTGAGTGGATATCATGCATGCACTTCATTGCCCTGTTTTGATGTAGCGTTTTCACACCCCTGTGGGGACGCATGCTGTTTACCATTGTAAATGATCTCAAAGACTCTTTCTAGAACATTGTTACCATACGGAGTGAAATTCGATACATGCTGCTCAAGCAAGTGAGCGAAACTAGAAAAAAAGAGACAGTGGCGGTCAACGCCCAGTCGACAAACTGCGAGAGAGAAAGGATAAAGGTGATCAGGGAGTGAGAAAAGTTTCAAATTCCGAACAAAGTCAAGAATCTTTTATAAACTGGGACTCTCCCGTTGGATCGACATCGATTGAGTGGATAGTATGCATGCACTTCATTGCCCTGTTTTGATGTAGCGTTTTCACACCCCTGTGGGGACGCATGATGTTTACCATTGTAAATGATCTCAAAACATCTTTTCTAGAACTTTGTTACCATACGGAGTGAAATTCGATACATGCTGCTCATGCGAGTGAGCGAAAAAAGAGACTGTGGCGGTCAACGTCCAGTCGACAAACTGCGAGAGAGAAAGGATAAAGGTGATCAGAGAGTGAGAAAAGTTTCAAATTCCGAACAAAGTCATGAATCTTTTATAAACTGGGCCTCTCCCGTTGGATCGACATCGATTGAGTGGATAGTATGCATGCACTTCAGTGCCCTGTTTTGATGTAGCGTTTTCACACCCCTGTGGGGACGCATGCTGTTTACCATTCTAATTGATCTCAAAAACTCTTTCTAGAACTTTGTTACCATACGGAGTGCAATTCGATACATGCTGCTCATGCGAGTGAGCGAAAAAAGAGACTGTGGCGGTCAACGCCCAGTCGACAAACTGCGAGAAAGAAAGGATAAAGGTGATGAGAGAGAGAGAGAAAAGTTTCAAATTCCGAACAACTTCATGAATCTTTTATAAACTGGGCCTCTCACGTTGGATTGACATCGATTGAGTGGATAGTATGCATGCACTTCAGTGCCCTGTTTTAATGTAGCGTTTTCACACCCCTGTGGGGACGCATGCTGTTTACCATTGTAAATGATCTCAAAAACTCTTTCTAAAACTGTGTTACCATACGGAGTGAAATTCGATACATGCTGCTGATGCGAGTGAGCGAAAAAAAGAGACTGTGGCGGTCAACGCCCAGTCGACAAACTGCGAGAGAGAAAGGATAAAGGTGATCAGGGAGTGAGAAAAGTTTCCAATTCCGAACAAAGTATTGATTCTTTTATAAACTGGGCCTCTCCCGTTGGATCGACATCGATTGAGTGGATAGTATGCATGCACTTCATTGCCCTGTTTTGATGTAGCGTTTTCACACCCCTGTGGGGACGCATGCTGTTTACCATTGTAAATGATCTCAAAACTTCTTTTCTAGAACTTTGTTACCATACGGAGTGAAATTCGATACATGCTGCTGATGCGAGTGAGCGAAAAAAGAGACTGTGGCGGTCAACGCCCAGTCGACAAACTGCGAGAAAGAAAGGATAAAGGTGATGAGAGAGAGAGAGAAAAGTTTCAAATTCCGAACAACTTCATGAATCTTTTATAAACTGGGCCTCTCACGTTGGATTGACATCGATTGAGTGGATAGTATGCATGCACTTCAGTGCCCTGTTTTAATGTAGCGTTTTCACACCCCTGTGGGGACGCATGCTGTTTACCATTGTAAATGATCTCAAAAACTCTTTCTAAAACTGTGTTACCATACGGAGTGAAATTCGATACATGCTGCTGATGCGAGTGAGCGAAAAAAGAGACTGTGGCGGTCAACGCCCAGTCGACAAACTGCGAGAGAGAAAGGATAAAGGTGATCAGGGAGTGAGAAAAGTTTCCAATTCCGAACAAAGTATTGATTCTTTTATAAACTGGGCCTCTCCCGTTGGATCGACATCGATTGAGTGGATAGTATGCATGCACTTCGTTGCCCTGTTTTGATGTAGCGTTTTCACACCCCTGTGGGGACGCATGCTGTTTACCATTGTAAATGATCTCAAAACTTCTTTTCTAGAACTTTGTTACCATACGGAGTGAAATTCGATACATGCTGCTCATGCGAGTGAGCGAAATAAGAGACTGTGGCGGTCAACGTCCAGTCGACAAACTGCGAGAGAGAAAGGATAAAGGTGATCAGAGAGTGAGAAAAGTTTCAAATTCCGAACAAAGTCATGAATCTTTTATAAACTGGGCCTCTCCCGTTGGATCGACATCGATTGAGTGGATAGTATGCATGCACTTCAGTGCCCTGTTTTGATGTAGCGTTTTCACACCCCTGTGGGGACGCATGCTGTTTACCATTCTAAATGATCTCAAAAACTCTTTCTAGAACTTTGTTACCATACGGAGTGAAATTCGATACATGCTGCTCATGCGAGTGAGCGAAAAAAAGAGACTGTGGCGGTCAACGCCCAGTCGACAAACTGCGAGAAAGAAAGGATAAAGGTGATGAGAGAGAGAGAGAAAAGTTTCAAATTCCGAACAACTTCATGAATCTTTTATAAACTGGGCCTCTCACGTTGGATCGACATCGATTGAGTGGATAGTATGCATGCACTTCAGTGCCCTGTTTTAATGTAGCGTTTTCACACCCCTGTGGGGACGCATGCTGTTTACCATTGTAAATGATCTCAAAAACTCTTTCTAAAACTGTGTTACCATACGGAGTGAAATTCGATACATGCTGCTGATGCGAGTGAGCGAAAAAAGAGACTGTGGCGGTCAACGCCCAGTCGACAAACTGCGAGAGAGAAAGGATAAAGGTGATCAGTGAGTGAGAAAAGTTTCCAATTCCGAACAAAGTATTGATTCTTTTATAAACTGGGCCTCTCCCGTTGGATCGACATCGATTGAGTGGATAGTATGCATGCACTTCATTGCCCTGTTTTGATGTAGCGTTTTCACACCCCTGTGGGGACGCATGCTGTTTACCATTGTAAATGATCTCAAAACTTCTTTTCTAGAACTTTGTTACCATACGGAGTGAAATTCGATACATGCTGCTCATGCGAGTGAGCGAAAAAAGAGACTGTGGCGGTCAACGTCCAGTCGACAAACTGCGAGAGAGAAAGGATAAAGGTGATCAGAGAGTGAGAAAAGTTTCAAATTCCGAACAAAGTCATGAATCTTTTATAAACTGGGCCTCTCCCGTTGGATCGACATCGATTGAGTGGATAGTATGCATGCACTTCAGTGCCCTGTTTTAATGTAGCGTTTTCACACCCCTGTGGGGACGCATGCTGTTTTCCATTGTAAATGATCTCAAAAACTCTTTCTAAAACTGTGTTACCATACGGAGTGAAATTCGATACATGCTGCTGATGCGAGTGAGCGAAAAAAGAGACTGTGGCGGTCAACGCCCAGTCGACAAACTGCGAGAGAGAAAGGATAAAGGTGATCAGGGAGTGAGAAAAGTTTCCAATTCCGAACAAAGTATTGATTCTTTTATAAACTGGGCCTCTCCCGTTGGATCGACATCGATTGAGTGGATAGTATGCATGCACTTCATTGCCCTGTTTTGATGTAGCGTTTTCACACCCCTGTGGGGACGCATGCTGTTTACCATTGTAAATGATCTCAAAACTTCTTTTCTAGAACTTTGTTACCATACGGAGTGAAATTCGATACATGCTGCTCATGCGAGTGAGCGAAAAAAAAGAGACTGTGGCGGTCAAGGTCCAGTCGACAAACTGCGAGAGAGAAAGGATAAAGGTGATCAGGGAGTGAGAAAAGTTTCAAATTCTGAACAAAGTCATGAATCTTTTATAAACTGGGCCTCTCCCGTTGGATCGACATCGATTGAGTGGATAGTATGCATTCACTTCAGTGCCCTGTTTTGTTGTAGCGTTTTCACACCCCTGTGGGGACGCATGCTGTTTATCATTGTAAATGATCTCAAAAACTTTTTCTAGAACATTGTTACCATACGGAGTGAAATTCGATACATGCTGCTCAAGCAAGTGAGCGAAACTAGAAAAAAAGAGGCTGTGGCGGTCAACGCCCAGTCGACAAACTGCGAGAGAGAAAGGATAAAGGTGGTGATCAGGGGAATGAGAAAAATTTCAAATTCCGAACAAAGTCATGAATCTTTTATAAACTGGGCCTCTCCCGTTGGATCGACATCGATTGAGTGGATAGTATGCATGCACTTCAGTGCCCTGTTTTGATGTAGCGTTTTCACACCCCTGTGGGGACGCATGATGTTTACCATTCTAAATGATCTCAAAAACTCTTTCTAGAACTTTGTTACCATACGGAGTGAAATTCGATACATGCTGCTCATGCGAGTGAGCGAAAAAAAGAGACTGTGGCGGTCAACGCCCAGTCGACAAACTGCGAGAAAGAAAGGATAAAGGTGATGAGAGAGAGAGAGAGAAAAGTTTCAAATTCCGAACAACTTCATGAATCTTTTATAAACTGGGCCTTTCACGTTGGATCGACATCGATTGAGTGGATAGTATGCATGCACTTCAGTGCCCTGTTTTAATGTAGCGTTTTCACACCCCTGTGGGGACGCATGCTGTTTACCATTGTAAATGATCTCAAAAACTCTTTCTAAAACTGTGTTACCATACGGAGTGAAATTCGATACATGCTGCTCATGCGAGTGAGCGAAAAAAGAGACTGTGGCGGTCAACGCCCAGTCGACAAACTGCGAGAGAGAAAGGATAAAGGTGATCAGGGAGTGAGAAAAGTTTCCAATTCCGAACAAAGTATTGATTCTTTTATAAACTGGGCCTCTCCCGTTGGATCGACATCGATTGAGTGGATAGTATGCATGCACTTCATTGCCCTGTTTTGATGTAGCGTTTTCACACCCCTGTGGGGACGCATGCTGTTTACCATTGTAAATGATCTCAAAACTTCTTTTCTAGAACTTTGTTACCATACGGAGTGAAATTCGATACATGCTGCTCATGCGAGTGAGCGAAAAAAAGAGACTGTGGCGGTCAAGGTCCAGTCGACAAACTGCGAGAGAGAAAGGATAAAGGTGATCAGGGAGTGAGAAAAGTTTCAAATTCCGAACAAAGTCATGAATCTTTTATAAACTGGGCCTCTCCCGTTGGATCGACATCGATTGAGTGGATAGTATGCATTCACTTCAGTGCCCTGTTTTGATGTAGCGTTTTCACACCCCTGTGGGGACGCATGATGTTTACCATTGTAAATGATCTCAAAAACTCTTTCTAGAACATTGTTACCATACGGAGTGAAATTCGATACATGCTGCTCAAGCAAGTGAGCGAAACTAGAAAAAAAAGAGACTGTGGCGGTCAACGCCCAGTCGACAAACTGCGAGAGAGAAAGGATAAAGGTGATCAGGGAGTGAGAAAAGTTTCAAATTCCGAACAAAGTCATAAAACTTTTAAAAACTGGGCCTCTCCCGTTGGATCGACATCGATTGAGTGGATATCATGCATGCACTTCATTGCCCTGTTTTGATGTAGCGTTTTCACACCCCTGTGGGGACGCATGCTGTTTACCATTGTAAATGATCTCAAAGACTCTTTCTAGAACATTGTTACCATACGGAGTGAAATTCGATACATGCTGCTCAAGCAAGTGAGCGAAACTAGAAAAAAAGAGACAGTGGCGGTCAACGCCCAGTCGACAAACTGCGAGAGAGAAAGGATAAAGGTTATCAGGGAGTGAGAAAAGTTTCAAATTCCGAACAAAGTCAAGAATCTTTTATAAACTGGGACTCTCCCGTTGGATCGACATCGATTGAGTGGATAGTATGCATGCACTTCAGTGCCCTGTTTTGGTGTATGTAGCGTTTTCACACCCCTGTGGGGACGCATGCTGTTTACCATTGTAAATGATCTCAAAAACTCTTTCCAGAACATTGTTACCATACGGAGTGAAATTCGATACATGCTGCTCAAGCAAGTCAGCGAAACTAGAAAAAAAGAGACTGTGGCGGTCAACGCACAGTCGACAAACTGCGAGAGAGAAATGATAAAGGTGATCAGGGAGTGAGAAAAGTTTCAAATTCCGAACAAAGTCATGAATATTTTATAAACTGGGCGGCGGTCTCCCGTTGGATCGACATCGATTGAGTGGATAGTATGCATGCACTTCAGTGCCCTGTTTTGATGTAGCGTTTTCACACCCCTGTGGGAACGCATGCTGTTTACCATTGTAAATGATCTCAAAAACTCTTTCTAGAACATTGTTACCATACGGAGTGAAATTCGATACATGCTGCTCAAGCAAGTGAGCGAAACTAAAAAAAAGAGACTGTGGCGGTCAACGCCCAGTCGACAAACTGCGAGAGAGAAAGGGTAAAGGTGATCAGGGAGTGAGAAAAGTTTCAAATTCCGAACAAAGTCATGAATCTTTTATAAACTGGGCCTCTCCCGTTGGATCGACATCGATTGAGTGGATAGTATGCATGCACTTCAGTGCCCTGTTTTGATGTAGCGTTTTCACACCCCTGTGGGGACGCATGCTGTTTACCATTGTAAATGATCTCTAAAACTCTTTCTAGAACATTGTTACCATACGGAGTGAAATTCGATACATGCTGCTCAAGCAAGTGAGCGAAACTAGAAAAAAAAAGAGACTGTGGCGGTCAACGCCCAGTCGACAAACTGCGAAAGAGAAAGGATAAAGGTGATCAGGGAGTGAGAAAAGTTTCAAATTCCGAACAAAGTCATGAATCTTTTATAAACTCTCCCGTTGGATCGACATCGATTGAGTGGATAGTATGCATGCACTTCAGTGCCCTGTTTTGATGTAGCGTTTTCACACCCCTGTGGGGACGCATGCTGTTTACCATTCTAAATGATCTCAGAAACTCTTTCTAGAACTTTGTTACCATACGGAGTGAAATTCGATACATGCTGCTCATGCGAGTGAGCGAAAAAAAAGAGACTGTGGCGGTCAACGTCCGGTCGACAAACTGCGAGAGAGAAATGATAAAGGTGATCAGGGAGTGAGAAAAGTTTCAAATTCCGAACAAAGTCATGAATCTTTTATAAACTGGGCCTCTCCCGTTGGATCGACATCGATTGAGTGGATAGTATGCATGCACTTCAGTGCTCTGTTTTGATGTAGCGTTTTCACACCCCTGTGGGGACGCATGCTGTTTACGATTGTAAATGATCTCAAAAACTCTTTCTAGAACATTGTTACCATACGGAGTGAAATTCGATACATGCTGCTCATGCGAGTGAGCGAAAAAAAAAGACTGTGGCGGTCAACGCCCAGTCGACAAACTGCGAGAGAGAAGGGTTAAAGGTAATGCGAGAGAGAGAGAAAAGTTTCAAATTCCGAACAAATTCATGAATCTTTTATAAACTGGGCCTCTCCCGTTGGATCGACATCGATTGAGTGGATAGTATGCATGCACTTCATTGCCCTGTTTTGATGTAGCGTTTTCACACCCCTGTGGGGACGCATGCTGTTTACCATTGTAAATTATCTCAAAACTTCTTTTCTAGAACTTTGTTACCATACGGAGTGAAATTCGATACATGCTGCTCATGCGAGTGAGCGAAAAAAAGAGACTGTGGCGGTCAACGTCCAGTCGACAAACTGCGAGAAGAAAGGATAAAGGTGATCAGGGAGTGAGAAAAGTTTCAAATTCCGAACAAAGTCATGAATCTTTTATAAACTGGGCCTCTCCCGTTGGATCGACATCGATTGAGTGGATAGTATGCATGCACTTCAGTGCCCTGTTTTGATGTAGCGTTTTCACACCCCTGTGGGGACGCATGCTGTTTACCATTGTAAATGATCTCAAAAACTTCTTTCTAGAACTTTGTTACCATACGGAGTGAAATTCGATACATGCTGCTCATGCGAGTGAGCGAAAAAAAGAGACTGTGGCGGTCAAGGTCCAGTCGACAAACTGCGAGAGAGAAAGGATAAAGGTGATCAGGGAGTGAGAAAAGTTTCAAATTCCGAACAAAGTCATGAATCTTTTATAAACTGGGCCTCTCCCGTTGGATCGACATCGATTGAGTGGATAGTATGCATTCACTTCAGTGCCCTGTTTTGATGTAGCGTTTTCACACCCCTGTGGGGACGCATGATGTTTACCATTGTAAATGATCTCAAAAACTCTTTCTAGAACATTGTTACCATACGGAGTGAAATTCGATACATGCTGCTCAAGCAAGTGAGCGAAAAAAGAGACTGTGGCGGTCAACGTCCAGTCGACAAACTGCGAGAGAGAAAGGATAAAGGTGATCAGAGAGTGAGAAAAGTTTCAAATTCCGAACAAAGTCATGAATCTTTTATAAACTGGGCCTCTCCCGTTGGATCGACATCGATTGAGTGGATAGTATGCATGCACTTCAGTGCCCTGTTTTGATGTAGCGTTTTCACACCCCTGTGGGGACGCATGCTGTTTACCATTCTAAATGATCTCAAAAACTCTTTCTAGAACTTTGTTACCATACGGAGTGAAATTCGATACATGCTGCTCATGCGAGTGAGCGAAAAAAAGAGACTGTGGCGGTCAACGCCCAGTCGACAAACTGCGAGAAAGAAAGGATAAAGGTGATGAGAGAGAGAGAGAAAAGTTTCAAATTCCGAACAACTTCATGAATCTTTTATAAACTGGGCCTCTCACGTTGGATCGACATCGATTGAGTGGATAGTATGCATGCACTTCAGTGCCCTGTTTTAATGTAGCGTTTTCACACCCCTGTGGGGACGCATGCTGTTTACCATTGTAAATGATCTCAAAAACTCTTTCTAAAACTGTGTTACCATACGGAGTGAAATTCGATACATGCTGCTGATGCGAGTGAGCGAAAAAAGAGACTGTGGCGGTCAACGCCCAGTCGACAAACTGCGAGAGAGAAAGGATAAAGGTGATCAGGGAGTGAGAAAAGTTTCCAATTCCGAACAAAGTATTGATTCTTTTATAAACTGGGCCTCTCCCGTTGGATCGACATCGATTGAGTGGATAGTATGCATGCACTTCATTGCCCTGTTTTGATGTAGCGTTTTCACACCCCTGTGGGGACGCATGCTGTTTACCATTGTAAATGATCTCAAAACTTCTTTTCTAGAACTTTGTTACCATACGGAGTGAAATTCGATACATGCTGCTCATGCAAGTGAGCGAAAAAAAGAGACTGTGGCGGTCAAGGTCCAGTCGACAAACTGCGAGAGAGAAAGGATAAAGGTGATCAGGGAGTGAGAAAAGTTTCAAATTCTGAACAAAGTCATGAATCTTTTATAAACTGGGCCTCTCCCGTTGGATCGACATCGATTGAGTGGATAGTATGCATTCACTTCAGTGCCCTGTTTTGTTGTAGCGTTTTCACACCCCTGTGGGGACGCATGCTGTTTATCATTGTAAATGATCTCAAAGACTTTTTCTAGAACATTGTTACCATACGGAGTGAAATTCGATACATGCTGCTCAAGCAAGTGAGCGAAACTAGAAAAAAAGAGGCTGTGGCGGTCAACGCCCAGTCGACAAACTGCGAGAGAGAAAGGATAAAGGTGGTGATCAGGGGAATGAGAAAAATTTCAAATTCCGAACAAAGTCATGAATCTTTTATAAACTGGGCCTCTCCCGTTGGATCGACATCGATTGAGTGGATAGTATGCATGCACTTCAGTGCCCTGTTTTGATGTAGCGTTTTCACACCCCTGTGGGGACGCATGCTGTTTACCATTCTAAATGATCTCAAAAACTCTTTCTAGAACTTTGTTACCATACGGAGTGAAATTCGATACATGCTGCTCATGCGAGTGAGCGAAAAAAAAGAGACTGTGGCGGTCAACGCCCAGTCGACAAACTGCGAGAAAGAAAGGATAAAGGTGATCAGGGAGTGAGAAAAGTTTCCAATTCCGAACAAAGTATTGACTCTTTTATAAACTGGGCCTCTCCCGTTGGATCGACATCGATTGAGTGGATAGTATGCATGCACTTCATTGCCCTGTTTTGATGTAGCGTTTTCACACCCCTGTGGGGACGCATGCTGTTTACCATTGTAAATGATCTCAAAACTTCTTTTCTAGAACTTTGTTACCATACGGAGTGAAATTCGATACATGCTGCTCATGCGAGTGAGCGAAAAAAAGAGACTGTGGCGGTCAAGGTCCAGTCGACAAACTGCGAGAGAGAAAGGATAAAGGTGATCAGGGAGTGAGAAAAGTTTCAAATTCCGAACAAAGTCATGAATCTTTTATAAACTGGGCCTCTCCCGTTGGATCGACATCGATTGAGTGGATAGTATGCATTCACTTCAGTGCCCTGTTTTGATGTAGCGTTTTCACACCCCTGTGGGGACGCATGCTGTTTACCATTCTAAATGATCTCAAAAACTCTTTCTAGAACATTGTTACCATACGGAGTGAAATTCGATACATGCTGCTCAAGCAAGTGAGCGAAACTAGAAAAAAAAGGGCTGTGGCGGTCAACGCCCAGTCGACAAACTGCGAGAGAGAAAGGATAAAGGTGATCAGGGAGTGAGAAAAGTTTCAAATTCCGAACAAAGTCATAAAACTTTTAAAAACTGGGCCTCTCCCGTTGGATCGACATCGATTGAGTGGATATCATGCATGCACTTCATTGCCCTGTTTTGATGTAGCGTTTTCACACCCCTGTGGGGACGCATGCTGTTTACCATTGTAAATGATCTCAAAGACTCTTTCTAGAACATTGTTACCATACGGAGTGAAATTCGATACATGCTGCTCAAGCAAGTGAGCGAAACTAGAAAAAAAGAGACAGTGGCGGTCAACGCCCAGTCGACAAACTGCGAGAGAGAAAGGATAAAGGTGATCAGGGAGTGAGAAAAGTTTCAAATTCCGAACAAAGTCAAGAATCTTTTATAAACTGGGACTCTCCCGTTGGATCGACATCGATTGAGTGGATAGTATGCATGCACTTCAGTGCCCTGTTTTGGTGTATGTAGCGTTTTCACACCCCTGTGGGGACGCATGCTGTTTACCATTGTAAATGATCTCAAAAACTCTTTCCAGAACATTGTTACCATACGGAGTGAAATTCGATACATGCTTTTTTTTTTCTTTTTTTTTTAGCCGGTTGAATCCGGGGTCCTCCTAGTCGAGAACAAGATAGGGTTCTTGGATTACGACGACGTCAGCAGAGGTAGTTGGGTTGGGTGGCGTCGGACATCTTGAATTCCGTTCTTGAGTCCGTAGATGGTGCTGTGACGCCTTCTGGCTGCCATGAGAGTGGATTGCCACACCACAGGGGCTTGGTGAATTTCGCAAGAATGATTGACTCCGAGGGGGATCGAACCAGCGACCGTGAGATTGAGAGACGAACGCTCTATCCACTGAGCCGCGCCCCCGGCAAAGCAAGTCAGCGAAACTAGAAAAAAAGAGACTGTGGCGGTCAACGCACAGTCGACAAACTGCGAGAGAGAAATGATAAAGGTGATCAGGGAGTGAGAAAAGTTTCAAATTCCGAACAAAGTCATGAATATTTTATAAACTGGGCCTCTCCCGTTGGATCGACATCGATTGAGTGGATATTATGCATGCACTTCAGTGCCCTGTTTTGATGTAGCGTTTTCACACCCCTGTGGGGACGCATGCTGTTTACCATTGTAAATGATCTCTAAAACTCTTTCTAGAACATTGTTACCATACGGAGTGAAATTCGATACATGCTGCTCAAGCAAGTGAGCGAAACTAGAAAAAAAAATGAGACTGTGGCGGTCAACGCCCAGTCGACAAACTGCGAGAGAGAAAGGATAAAGGTGATCAGGGAGTGAGAAAAGTTTCAAATTCCGAACAAAGTCATGAATCTTTTATAAACTCTCCCGTTGGATCGACATCGATTGAGTGGATAGTATGCATGCACTTCAGTGCCCTGTTTTGATGTAGCGTTTTCACACCCCTGTGGGGACGCATGCTGTTTACCATTGTAAATTATCTCAAAACTTCTTTTCTAGAACTTTGTTATCATACGGAGTGAAATTCGATACATGCTGCTCATGCGAGTGAGCGAAAAAAAGAGACTGTGGCGGTCAACGTCCAGTCGACAAACTGCGAGAGAGAAAGGATAAAGGTGATCAGGGAGTGAGAAAAGTTTCAAATTCCGAACAAAGTCATGAATCTTTTATAAACTGGGCCTCTCCCGTTGGATCGACATCGATTGAGTGGATAGTATGCATGCACTTCAGTGCCCTGTTTTGATGTAGCGTTTTCACACCCCTGTGGGGACGCATGCTGTTTACCATTCTAAATGATCTCAAAAACTCTTTCTAGAACTTTGTTACCATACGGAGTGAAATTCGATACATGCTGCTCATGCGAGTGAGCGAAAAAAAAGAGACTGTGGCGGTCAACGCCCAGTCGACAAACTGCGAGAAAGAAAGGATAAAGGTGATCAGGGAGTGAGAAAAGTTTCCAATTCCGAACAAAGTATTGACTCTTTTATAAACTGGGCCTCTCCCGTTGGATCGACATCGATTGAGTGGATAGTATGCATGCACTTCATTGCCCTGTTTTGATGTAGCGTTTTCACACCCCTGTGGGGACGCATGCTGTTTACCATTGTAAATGATCTCAAAACTTCTTTTCTAGAACTTTGTTACCATACGGAGTGAAATTCGATACATGCTGCTCATGCGAGTGAGCGAAAAAAAGAGACTGTGGCGGTCAAGGTCCAGTCGACAAACTGCGAGAGAGAAAGGATAAAGGTGATCAGGGAGTGAGAAAAGTTTCAAATTCCGAACAAAGTCATGAATCTTTTATAAACTGGGCCTCTCCCGTTGGATCGACATCGATTGAGTGGATAGTATGCATTCACTTCAGTGCCCTGTTTTGATGTAGCGTTTTCACACCCCTGTGGGGACGCATGCTGTTTACCATTCTAAATGATCTCAAAAACTCTTTCTAGAACATTGTTACCATACGGAGTGAAATTCGATACATGCTGCTCAAGCAAGTGAGCGAAACTAGAAAAAAAAGAGACTGTGGCGGTCAACGCCCAGTCGACAAACTGCGAGAGAGAAAGGATAAAGGTGATCAGGGAGTGAGAAAAGTTTCAAATTCCGAACAAAGTCATAAAACTTTTAAAAACTGGGCCTCTCCCGTTGGATCGACATCGATTGAGTGGATATCATGCATGCACTTCATTGCCCTGTTTTGATGTAGCGTTTTCACACCCCTGTGGGGACGCATGCTGTTTACCATTGTAAATGATCTCAAAGACTCTTTCTAGAACATTGTTACCATACGGAGTGAAATTCGATACATGCTGCTCAAGCAAGTGAGCGAAACTAGAAAAAAAGAGACAGTGGCGGTCAACGCCCAGTCGACAAACTGCGAGAGAGAAAGGATAAAGGTGATCAGGGAGTGAGAAAAGTTTCAAATTCCGAACAAAGTCAAGAATCTTTTATAAACTGGGACTCTCCCGTTGGATCGACATCGATTGAGTGGATAGTATGCATGCACTTCAGTGCCCTGTTTTGGTGTATGTAGCGTTTTCACACCCCTGTGGGGACGCATGCTGTTTACCATTGTAAATGATCTCAAAAACTCTTTCCAGAACATTGTTACCATACGGAGTGAAATTCGATACATGCTGCTCAAGCAAGTCAGCGAAACTAGAAAAAAAGAGACTGTGGCGGTCAACGCACAGTCGACAAACTGCGAGAGAGAAATGATAAAGGTGATCAGGGAGTGAGAAAAGTTTCAAATTCCGAACAAAGTCATGAATATTTTATAAACTGGGCGGCGGTCTCCCGTTGGATCGACATCGATTGAGTGGATAGTATGCATGCACTTCAGTGC
Source organism: Rhabditoides inermis (assembly GCA_963966185.1). Classification (NCBI taxonomy): domain Eukaryota; kingdom Metazoa; phylum Nematoda; class Chromadorea; order Rhabditida; family Rhabditidae; genus Rhabditoides; species Rhabditoides inermis. The sequence goes on along the minus strand of CAWZYM010000199.1, from coordinate 89,312 downwards.
CCTGTTTTGATGTAGCGTTTTCACACCCCTGTGGGAACGCATGCTGTTTACCATTGTAAATGATCTCAAAAACTCTTTCTAGAACATTGTTACCATACGGAGTGAAATTCGATACATGCTGCTCAAGCAAGTGAGCGAAACTAAAAAAAAGAGACTGTGGCGGTCAACGCCCAGTCGACAAACTGCGAGAGAGAAAGGGTAAAGGTGATCAGGGAGTGAGAAAAGTTTCAAATTCCGAACAAAGTCATGCATCTTTTATAAACTGGGCCTCTCCCGTTGGATCGACATCGATTGAGTGGATAGTATGCATGCACTTCAGTGCCCTGTTTTGATGTAGCGTTTTCACACCCCTGTGGGGACGCATGCTGTTTACCATTGTAAATGATCTCTAAAACTCTTTCTAGAACATTGTTACCATACGGAGTGAAATTCGATACATGCTGCTCAAGCAAGTGAGCGAAACTAGAAAAAAAAAGAGACTGTGGCGGTCAACGCCCAGTCGACAAACTGCGAGAGAGAAAGGATAAAGGTGATCAGGGAGTGAGAAAAGTTTCAAATTCCGAACAAAGTCATGAATCTTTTATAAACTCTCCCGTTGGATCGACATCGATTGAGTGGATAGTATGCATGCACTTCAGTGCCCTGTTTTGATGTAGCGTTTTCACACCCCTGTGGGGACGCATGCTGTTTACCATTCTAAATGATCTCAGAAACTCTTTCTAGAACTTTGTTACCATACGGAGTGAAATTCGATACATGCTGCTCATGCGAGTGAGCGAAAAAAAAAAGACTGTGGCGGTCAACGTCTAGTCGACAAACTGCGAGAGAGAAATGATAAAGGTGATCAGGGAGTGAGAAAAGTTTCAAATTCCGAACAAAGTCATGAATCTTTTATAAACTGGGCCTCTCCCGTTGGATCGACATCGATTGAGTGGATAGTATGCATGCACTTCAGTGCTCTGTTTTGATGTAGCGTTTTCACACCCCTGTGGGGACGCATGCTGTTTACGATTGTAAATGATCTCAAAAACTCTTTCTAGAACATTGTTACCATACGGAGTGAAATTCGATACATGCTGCTCATGCGAGTGAGCGAAAAAAAAAGACTGTGGCGGTCAACGCCCAGTCGACAAACTGCGAGAGAGAAGGGTTAAAGGTAATGCGAGAGAGAGAGAAAAGTTTCAAATTCCGAACAAATTCATGAATCTTTTATAAACTGGGCCTCTCCCGTTGGATCGACATCGATTGAGTGGATAGTATGCATGCACTTCATTGCCCTGTTTTGATGTAGCGTTTTCACACCCCTGTGGGGACGCATGCTGTTTACCATTGTAAATTATCTCAAAACTTCTTTTCTAGAACTTTGTTACCATACGGAGTGAAATTCGATACATGCTGCTCATGCGAGTGAGCGAAAAAAAGAGACTGTGGCGGTCAACGTCCAGTCGACAAACTGCGAGAGAGAAAGGATAAAGGTGATCAGGGAGTGAGAAAAGTTTCAAATTCCGAACAAAGTCATGAATCTTTTATAAACTGGGCCTCTCCCGTTGGATCGACATCGATTGAATGGATAGTATGCATGCACTTCAGTGCCCTGTTTTGATGTAGCGTTTTCACACCCCTGTGGGGACGCATGCTGTTTACCATTCTAAATGATCTCAAAAACTCTTTCTAGAACTTTGTTACCATACGGAGTGAAATTCGATACATGCTGCTCATGCGAGTGAGCGAAAAAAAGAGACTGTGGCGGTCAACGCCCAGTCGACAAACTGCGAGAAAGAAAGGAAAAAGGTGATGAGAGAGAGAGAGAAAAGTTTCAAATTCCGAACAACTTCATGAATCTTTTATAAACTGGGCCTCTCACGTTGGATCGACATCGATTGAGTGGATAGTATGCATTCACTTCAGTGCCCTGTTTTGATGTAGCGTTTTCACACCCCTGTGGGGACGCATGATGTTTACCATTGTAAATGATCTCAAAAACTCTTTCTAGAACATTGTTACCATACGGAGTGAAATTCGATACATGCTGCTCAAGCAAGTGAGCGAAACTAGAAAAAAAAAGAGACTGTGGCGGTCAACGCCCAGTCGACAAACTGCGAGAGAGAAAGGATAAAGGTGATCAGGGAGTGAGAAAAGTTTCAAATTCCGAACAAAGTCATAAAACTTTTAAAAACTGGGCCTCTCCCGTTGGATCGACATCGATTGAGTGGATATCATGCATGCACTTCATTGCCCTGTTTTGATGTAGCGTTTTCACACCCCTGTGGGGACGCATGCTGTTTACCACTGTAAATGATCTCAAAGACTCTTTCTAGAACATTGTTACCATACGGAGTGAAATTCGATACATGCTGCTCAAGCAAGTGAGCGAAACTAGAAAAAAAAAGACAGTGGCGGTCAACGCCCAGTCGACAAACTGCGAGAGAGAAAGGATAAAGGTGATCAGGGAGTGAGAAAAGTTTCAAATTCCGAACAAAGTCAAGAATCTTTTATAAACTGGGACTCTCCCGTTGGATCGACATCGATTGAGTGGATAGTATGCATGCACTTCAGTGCCCTGTTTTGGTGTATGTAGCGTTTTCACACCCCTGTGGGGACGCATGCTGTTTACCATTGTAAATGATCTCAAAAACTCTTTCCAGAACATTGTTACCATACGGAGTGAAATTCGATACATGCTGCTCAAGCAAGTCAGCGAAACTAGAAAAAAAGAGACTGTGGCGGTCAACGCACAGTCGACAAACTGCGAGAGAGAAATGATAAAGGTGATCAGGGAGTGAGAAAAGTTTCAAATTCCGAACAAAGTCATGAATATTTTATAAACTGGGCGGCGGTCTCCCGTTGGATCGACATCGATTGAGTGGATAGTATGCATGCACTTCAGTGCCCTGTTTTGATGTAGCGTTTTCACACCCCTGTGGGAACGCATGCTGTTTACCATTGTAAATGATCTCAAAAACTCTTTCTAGAACATTGTTACCATACGGAGTGAAATTCGATACATGCTGCTCAAGCAAGTGAGCGAAACTAAAAAAAAGAGACTGTGGCGGTCAACGCCCAGTCGACAAACTGCGAGAGAGAAAGGGTAAAGGTGATCAGGGAGTGAGAAAAGTTTCAAATTCCGAACAAAGTCATGAATCTTTTATAAACTGGGCCTCTCCCGTTGGATCGACATCGATTGAGTGGATAGTATGCATGCACTTCAGTGCCCTGTTTTGATGTAGCGTTTTCACACCCCTGTGGGGACGCATGCTGTTTACCATTGTAAATGATCTCTAAAACTCTTTCTAGAACATTGTTACCATACGGAGTGAAATTCGATACATGCTGCTCAAGCAAGTGAGCGAAACTAGAAAAAAAAATGAGACTGTGGCGGTCAACGCCCAGTCGACAAACTGCGAGAGAGAAAGGATAAAGGTGATCAGGGAGTGAGAAAAGTTTCAAATTCCGAACAAAGTCATGAATCTTTTATAAACTCTCCCGTTGGATCGACATCGATTGAGTGGATAGTATGCATGCACTTCAGTGCCCTGTTTTGATGTAGCGTTTTCACACCCCTGTGGGGACGCATGCTGTTTACCATTCTAAATGATCTCAGAAACTCTTTCTAGAACTTTGTTACCATACGGAGTGAAATTCGATACATGCTGCTCATGCGAGTGAGCGAAAAAAAAGAGACTGTGGCGGTCAACGTCTAGTCGACAAACTGCGAGAGAGAAATGATAAAGGTGATCAGGGAGTGAGAAAAGTTTCAAATTCCGAACAAAGTCATGAATCTTTTATAAACTGGGCCTCTCCCGTTGGATCGACATCGATTGAGTGGATAGTATGCATGCACTTCAGTGCTCTGTTTTGATGTAGCGTTTTCACACCCCTGTGGGGACGCATGCTGTTTACGATTGTAAATGATCTCAAAAACTCTTTCTAGAACATTGTTACCATACGGAGTGAAATTCGATACATGCTGCTCATGCGAGTGAGCGAAAAAAAAAGACTGTGGCGGTCAACGCCCAGTCGACAAACTGCGAGAGAGAAGGGTTAAAGGTAATGCGAGAGAGAGAGAAAAGTTTCAAATTCCGAACAAATTCATGAATCTTTTATAAACTGGGCCTCTCCCGTTGGATCGACATCGATTGAGTGGATAGTATGCATGCACTTCATTGCCCTGTTTTGATGTAGCGTTTTCACACCCCTGTGGGGACGCATGATGTTTACCATTCTAAATGATCTCAAAAACTCTTTCTAGAACTTTGTTACCATACGGAGTGAAATTCGATACATGCTGCTCATGCGAGTGAGCGAAAAAAAGAGACTGTGGCGGTCAACGCCCAGTCGACAAACTGCGAGAAAGAAAGGAAAAAGGTGATGAGAGAGAGAGAGAAAAGTTTCAAATTCCGAACAACTTCATGAATCTTTTATAAACTGGGCCTCTCACGTTGGATCGACATCGATTGAGTGGATAGTATGCATGCACTTCAGTGCCCTGTTCTGGTGTATGTAGCGTTTTCACACCCCTGTGGGGACGCATGCTGTTTACCATTGTACATGATCTCAAAGACTCTTTCTAGAACATTGTTACCATACGGAGTGAAATTCGATACATGCTGCTCAAGCAAGTGAGCGAAACTAGAAAAAAAATGAGACTGTGGCGGTCAACGCCCAGTCGACAAACTGCGAGAGAGAGAAAGGATAAAGGTGATCAGGGAGTGAAAAAAGTTTCAAATTCCGAACAAAGTCATGAATCTTTTATAAACTGGGCCTCTCCCGTTGGATCGACATCAATTGAGTGGATAGTATGCATGCACTTCAGTGCCCTGTTCTGGTGTATGTAGCGTTTTCACACCCCTGTGGGGACGCATGCTGTTTACCATTGTACATGATCTCAAAGACTCTTTCTAGAACATTGTTACCATACGGAGTGAAATTCGATACATGCTGCTCAAGCAAGTGAGCGAAACTAGAAAAAAAGAGACTGTGGCGGTCAACGCACAGTCGACAAACTGCGAGAGAGAAAGGATAAAGGCTGATCAGGGAGTGATAAAAGTTTCAAATTCCGAACAAAGTCATGAATATTTTTTAAACTGGGCGGCGGTCTCCCGTTGGATCGACATCGATTGAGTGGATAGTATGCATGCACTTCAGTGCCCTGTTTTGATGTAGCGTTTTCACACCCCTGTGGGGACGCATGCTGTTTACCATTGTAAATGATCTCAGAAACTCTTTTTAGAACATTGTTACCATACGGAGTGAAATTCGATACATGCTGCTCATGCGAGTGAGCGAAAAAAAAAGACTGTGGCGGTCAACGCCCAGTCGACAAACTGCGAGAGAGAAGGGTTAAAGGTAATGCGAGAGAGAGAGAAAAGTTTCAAATTCCGAACAAATTCATGAATCTTTTATAAACTGGGCCTCTCCCGTTGGATCGACATCGATTGAGTGGATAGTATGCATGCACTTCATTGCCCTGTTTTGATGTAGCGTTTTCACACCCCTGTGGGGACGCATGCTGTTTACCATTGTAAATTATCTCAAAACTTCTTTTCTAGAACTTTGTTACCATACGGAGTGAAATTCGATACATGCTGCTCATGCGAGTGAGCGAAAAAAAGAGACTGTGGCGGTCAACGTCCAGTCGACAAACTGCGAGAGAGAAAGGATAAAGGTGATCAGGGAGTGAGAAAAGTTTCAAATTCCGAACAAAGTCATGAATCTTTTATAAACTGGGCCTCTCCCGTTGGATCGACATCGATTGAATGGATAGTATGCATGCACTTCAGTGCCCTGTTTTGATGTAGCGTTTTCACACCCCTGTGGGGACGCATGATGTTTACCATTCTAAATGATCTCAAAAACTCTTTCTAGAACTTTGTTACCATACGGAGTGAAATTCGATACATGCTGCTCATGCGAGTGAGCGAAAAAAAGAGACTGTGGCGGTCAACGCCCAGTCGACAAACTGCGAGAAAGAAAGGAAAAAGGTGATGAGAGAGAGAGAGAAAAGTTTCAAATTCCGAACAACTTCATGAATCTTTTATAAACTGGGCCTCTCACGTTGGATCGACATCGATTGAGTGGATAGTATGCATGCACTTCAGTGCCCTGTTCTGGTGTATGTAGCGTTTTCACACCCCTGTGGGGACGCATGCTGTTTACCATTGTACATGATCTCAAAGACTCTTTCTAGAACATTGTTACCATACGGAGTGAAATTCGATACATGCTGCTCAAGCAAGTGAGCGAAACTAGAAAAAAAATGAGACTGTGGCGGTCAACGCCCAGTCGACAAACTGCGAGAGAGAGAAAGGATAAAGGTGATCAGGGAGTGAAAAAAGTTTCAAATTCCGAACAAAGTCATGAATCTTTTATAAACTGGGCCTCTCCCGTTGGATCGACATCAATTGAGTGGATAGTATGCATGCACTTCAGTGCCCTGTTCTGGTGTATGTAGCGTTTTCACACCCCTGTGGGGACGCATGCTGTTTACCATTGTACATGATCTCAAAGACTCTTTCTAGAACATTGTTACCATACGGAGTGAAATTCGATACATGCTGCTCAAGCAAGTGAGCGAAACTAGAAAAAAAGAGACTGTGGCGGTCAACGCACAGTCGACAAACTGCGAGAGAGAAAGGATAAAGGCTGATCAGGGAGTGATAAAAGTTTCAAATTCCGAACAAAGTCATGAATATTTTTTAAACTGGGCGGCGGTCTCCCGTTGGATCGACATCGATTGAGTGGATAGTATGCATGCACTTCAGTGCCCTGTTTTGATGTAGCGTTTTCACACCCCTGTGGGGACGCATGCTGTTTACCATTGTAAATGATCTCAGAAACTCTTTTTAGAACATTGTTACCATACGGAGTGAAATTCGATACATGCTGCTCATGCGAGTGAGCGAAAAAAAAAGACTGTGGCGGTCAACGCCCAGTCGACAAACTGCGAGAGAGAAGGGTTAAAGGTAATGCGAGAGAGAGAGAAAAGTTTCAAATTCCGAACAAATTCATGAATCTTTTATAAACTGGGCCTCTCCCGTTGGATCGACATCGATTGAGTGGATAGTATGCATGCACTTCATTGCCCTGTTTTGATGTAGCGTTTTCACACCCCTGTGGGGACGCATGCTGTTTACCATTGTAAATTATCTCAAAACTTCTTTTCTAGAACTTTGTTACCATACGGAGTGAAATTCGATACATGCTGCTCATGCGAGTGAGCGAAAAAAAGAGACTGTGGCGGTCAACGTCCAGTCGACAAACTGCGAGAGAGAAAGGATAAAGGTGATCAGGGAGTGAGAAAAGTTTCAAATTCCGAACAAAGTCATGAATCTTTTATAAACTGGGCCTCTCCCGTTGGATCGACATCGATTGAGTGGATAGTATGCATGCACTTCAGTGCCCTGTTTTGATGTAGCGTTTTCACACCCCTGTGGGGACGCATGCTGTTTACCATTCTAAATGATCTCAAAAACTCTTTCTAGAACTTTGTTACCATACGGAGTGAAATTCGATACATGCTGCTCATGCGAGTGAGCGAAAAAAAGAGACTGTGGCGGTCAACGCCCAGTCGACAAACTGCGAGAAAGAAAGGAAAAAGGTGATGAGAGAGAGAGAGAAAAGTTTCAAATTCCGAACAACTTCATGAATCTTTTATAAACTGGGCCTCTCACGTTGGATCGACATCGATTGAGTGGATAGTATGCATGCACTTCAGTGCCCTGTTTTAATGTAGCGTTTTCACACCCCTGTGGGGACGCATGCTGTTTACCATTGTAAATGATCTCAAAAACTCTTTCTAAAACTGTGTTACCATACGGAGTGAAATTCGATACATGCTGCTCATGCGAGTGAGCGAAAAAAGAGACTGTGGCGGTCAACGCCCAGTCGACAAACTGCGAGAGAGAAAGGATAAAGGTGATCAGGGAGTGAGAAAAGTTTCAAATTCCGAACAAAGTCATGAATCTTTTATAAACTGGGCCTCTCCCGTTGGATCGACATCGATTGAGTGGATAGTATGCATTCACTTCAGTGCCCTGTTTTGTTGTAGCGTTTTCACACCCCTGTGGGGACGCATGCTGTTTATCATTGTAAATGATCTCAAAAACTTTTTCTAGAACATTGTTACCATACGGAGTGAAATTCGATACATGCTGCTCAAGCAAGTGAGCGAAACTAGAAAAAAGAGGCTGTGGCGGTCAACGCCCAGTCGACAAACTGCGAGAGAGAAAGGATAAAGGTGATCAGGGAATGAGAAAAATTTCAAATTCCGAACAAAGTCATGAATCTTTTATAAACTGGGCCTCTCCCGTTGGATCGACATCGATTGAGTGGATAGTATGCATGCACTTCATTGCCCTGTTTTGATGTAGCGTTTTCACACCCCTGTGGGGACGCATGATGTTTACCATTGTAAATGATCTCAAAACATCTTTTCTAGAACTTTGTTACCATACGGAGTGAAATTCGATACATGCTGCTCATGCGAGTGAGCGAAAAAAGAGACTGTGGCGGTCAACGTCCAGTCGACAAACTGCAAGAGAGAAAGGATAAAGGTGATCAGAGAGTGAGAGAAAAGTTTCAAATTCCGAACAACTTCATGAATCTTTTATAAACTGGGCCTCTCACGTTGGATTGACATCGATTGAGTGGATAGTATGCATGCACTTCAGTGCCCTGTTTTAATGTAGCGTTTTCACACCCCTGTGGGGACGCATGCTGTTTACCATTGTAAATGATCTCAAAAACTCTTTCTAAAACTGTGTTACCATACGGAGTGAAATTCGATACATGCTGCTGATGCGAGTGAGCGAAAAAAGAGACTGTGGCGGTCAACGCCCAGTCGACAAACTGCGAGAGAGAAAGGATAAAGGTGATCAGGGAGTGAGAAAAGTTTCCAATTCCGAACAAAGTATTGATTATTTTATAAACTGGGCCTCTCCCGTTGGATCGACATCGATTGAGTGGATAGTATGCATGCACTTCAGTGCCCTGTTTTGATGTAGCGTTTTCTCACCCCTGTGGGGACGCATGCTGTTTACCATTCTAAATGATCTCAAAAACTCTTTCTAGAACTTTGTTACCATACGGAGTGAAATTCGATACATGCTGCTCATGCGAGTGAGCGAAAAAAAGAGACTGTGGCGGTCAACGCCCAGTCGACAAACTGCGAGAAAGAAAGGATAAAGGTGATGAGAGAGAGAGAGAGAAAAGTTTCAAATTCCGAACAACTTCATGAATCTTTTATAAACTGGGCCTCTCACGTTGGATCGACATCGATTGAGTGGATAGTATACATGCACTTCAGTGCCCTGTTTTGATGTAGCGTTTTCTTTCGTTTTCGTTTTCGTGTTGTTCGATGAGTCACTATACCTGTTTGATGGTCATGAACCTTGATCGCTTGTATTCGTGACCACAACCCACTCAACATATTGGGTAGCGATAGAGTTCTTTTTCCTTGATGTATATTCGCGTGAATGAACGACGGCGAGAGATGAAGAGTACGTGAGAGAGAGCTAGAGATAGCTAGTCGGTTATCGATCGAGGGTGGGGCTATTTGTTCTGACGACTGCCTAGTGACTAGCGTACTCATCGACAACTGGCTAGTTTCCACAACTTTCTTCTCACTCGTTGTATGGTGTCTCCTTCTGTGATCCTTTGTATCCTTCTAAGAGTACCAATTCAGATCCATGTAATTCGTATAATAATTCCTTTGGTAGCTGTTTAATTTCACCGTCTCTATCTGAGTGTAGTTCCACTATTAATGCCAGTGGCCAGTGATAACGTGGTTTTTCTTGGTCGGTGACGAAGACAACTTCGCCCACCTGTGGTTTTTTGGAGTTCTTATTATTCGCTATGTTCAGTTTGTGAGTTTCTCGAAGTTCCTTCAGATATTCTTCTGTCCACAGTGTCCAGAACCGTTCTCTGCAGGTTTGAGCAATTTTACAATTTCTCATTATGGTTTTGTATTGTTTATTAGTGTCGGGTGATGGGTCGTAGTCGTTATCTTCACTTTCTGATCCGCTATTTTCGATTAGTACTGGGTTTATTTGTGGAGAAATGAGGTCGTTTGGTTTTACCGGTGCCCAATCGTTTAGCGATGAACTTGTATATGTGATTGGTCTGTTGTTCAGTATGCCTTCGATCTCTATCAGAGTTGTGTGTAGTTCTTGGTGAGTTATTCGTTTCCCTCTTGTGATCTTAACTAGGATCCTCTTAGTACATGATATTAACCGTTCATAAGCAGCTCCTTTCCAAGGTGATAATGCGGTGATGAAGCGCCATGTCGTTGTTGCGAATTGTTGTTTTGCTAGAATACTCGCTGCTAGTTGAAAGTATTTTGCGTTGTCACTTAGAATTGAGCTTGGTTTGCCTCTCCTTCCTGCTAACCGGCGTAGTGAATGTAGTAGTTCTTCCGAAGTTAACGATCGTACTGTGTCTAAATGGATCAGTCGCGACGCTAGGCATGTGTATATTACTCCCCACGTTTTTTGATTGTCTGTGTTGGTGAGTGGTCCAAAGTAGTCTACTCCTATGTTTTCAAAGACTCTCGAAGGGCGTTGTGTTCTTACAGTAGGTAGATCTGGTGAGTCAGGATAGTGAAACGCAAATTGATTATAACGTCTACATATTACGCAGCTAGTGACCATGCTTCGAGTTTGTACTCTTAGTTGGGGTATCCAAAACCTCTCTCTAACGTGTGACATTGTATGATTGGTGCCGTTGTGTCCACATTTTATATGTGAATCTCGAATGATTAATTTTGCTAAATGCGTTTTTTTTGCAATCAAAATAGGTAATTGTGCTGCAAACGTTAAATCTGATTTTTTCAGTCGGCCACTGCATCGTATTATGTTATTTTGATCTTTCACCAGACCTAGATCTTTGTATTCTCTAATCGTTTCTTCCTTTAAGTATTCGGTTTGATGTATTTGTACTAAGATAGTGTCTGTTAATTCGTCTATCGGCATGGAGTAGTTATATCGTGTAGTTAATTGGTTGTTCTTGCTGCTGTTCACGCAATATTTTACAAAGCTTGTTACGTATTTCATGAATGATCTGTATTTGTTAAGGGTCGAGAATCTATCAGGTGATAGCGAATTGTCTGCGTTGACTATTATATTAACGTGTGTGTCATCGGGTAAATTGGTTGAAATTGTTTGAGGTATGGGCCATTTCTCTTCTATTTCCTTGAGATATTCCGGGCCCGTCCACCATAGCTTGTCTTTTATTAATTCATCCGCGGATAATCCTCTAGTGAGTTTGTCAGCCGGGTTTAAATCTGTGCTGGTGTGGCGAATAGAGATGTTCTCCAAATGGTATTTGTTTTGTAGCGTTTCCGTAGTGGCTCGTATCTCTCTCACTCTATTGTGTACAAATGTTTCTAGTTTCTGTGACTTGTTTGTTATCCACTCAATGGCTGCGGTGTTGTCTGAAAATAAATGTACTTTTTTGATTTTTGTGTCTAGCTCTTCTAGGAGGTATTTGGTTGCTCTGATTGCTGTTAATATGGACATTAATTCTAGTCGAGGAATCGTTAACTTCACTTTTGTGGGTGCTAGTTTTAGTTTTGAGTAAATAAGGTTGATATTTGGTGGTTTGTTCGGGTCGCCGGTTTCTCTCACATAGCAACAGCAGCCGTAAATGTCTAGGGATGCGTCGCTGTATATGCATAGCTCTAGATGTGAATTGGTACAACTAATAATTTGTCGTGGTATCGATATCCCGTCTTTGTATGAAGTACTTTGAGTAATTTTATTCCATTCGTTTTTCCTCTCTTGTGGTAAGTCCTCGTCCCATCCTCGTTTTTTCTCTCCAAATAGCTTGTTGGAATATTTTAGCTCGTGAAAATAGGGGACTGATCAGGCCTAGGGGATCGTAATTGGATGCTATATTTGAAGTAATGAATCTTTTAGTTAGTTTAGGTTGGTTAGAAAGATTGCTCTTCATTGTGAATTTGTCCGAAGTCGTGTGCCATAATATCCCTAATAACTTTTGTGTGTTTTGATCCTTTAATCTATCTACCGTATCGAATGATTGTACCACTGATTTGTCGTTCGAACAAAAGGTCACGTAAATTCATTTTGTTTTCTCTCAATATGTTCTTTGTTGTGTGACTCTTGTTGATAGCTTCTTCTGTCGTTTTTGCGTGAAATATGATATTATCGACGTAGCATTCTCGTAATATGGATGGACCAATGTCTGGTATTGATTGCATGATGTATTTTATGGAAGCTGCTAGTAGGTATGGTGAAGAGCATATGCCGAAAGGGACTTTTTTGAATCGTAATTCTCTCACGTTTCCTGGTGTGAACCCTAATGCATAGTCGTGAAACCATAGAAATCTGGTGCAATCTCGTTCGTTAGGTAATAAATTTACCGTTAAAAAAGCCTTTTCAATGTCTGCTGTTACTAAAATAGGGTGCAGTCGTGTTCTTAGTAAAATTCCACACAGCTGTGGTAGGTATGAAGGACCCTGATGTAGAACGTCATTCAAGGAAGGACATCCATGGTAGTGGCTACTTGCGTCAAAAACGATTCTGATAGGTGTTGTGAGACTGCCTGGTTTTTCTACGTAAGAATGTGGGCAATAATATGTACGGTTTGGTATTTTAGTTTCCGGTACGTCTTCTATTATCCCTTTCTCTAATTGTTCTTTCATGATATTGTCATATGCTTGAAATAGTAAGGGTTTTTCACTCAATTTGCGAGTAACACCCTCTAGGCGTTTGTACGCTACGCCGAAGTTATCTGCTAGTGGTGGATGTTTTTCTTTCCATGGAAACGCGACGTGTATACCGTTTTCGTCCCTCTTAACTGTTTTCGCAAAGTTTTCGTCCACTTTTTTGTTTGTCATTGCCAAGGAATTAAATTCGTGGTCGTCAGTGATTCCCATACAATCTAGTTCCCAGAAGGCTTGAATTTTGTCATTGAATTTTATGTGATAAGTTTGGCTTGTGTCTTCCTGTTTCATATTGTTGTCGTTCTGAGTGAGATACGAGCCTGTCAGGGTGTGTCCGAATACAGTAGGGACCGCTCTCAACCCGGACGGTAGATTTATTGATAGTTCTTTGTGATTGAGGTTGATGAGATTCATGAGATCGGAACCTATTAGGATGTCTGGTTTTACATTTTGGTCATGGATGTCTGTAACAGTAATATTATGTTCGTGTATCGAGAGTTTGTCTGGAGTTCTCAGTTTGTATGTGAAATAGGGTTGTGTTATCACTGGTTGGGTGGTGAGTGTTAGCTTGAGTGAGGTGTTGTTGTTGAAGAGTTCAACTAAGGTAGTTCCCGATTGTACTTTTTTCTTGTCGCCTCCGAAAACGATATATTCCTCGGTCTTTAAATTTTTTATTGGTAGTTTGAGGGAGTCGACTAAATGTTGTGATATAAAGCTTTTGTTTGATCCTGTGTCTAATAACATAATTACCTCTCGAGTTTCCTTACTATCTATGTTCCTTATGTGAACTTTTATTGTTTGTAATGCTACTCTGGGTGTAAAGAAGTTGTTCGAGAGTCGATTTGACTCGTCAGTGGCCTGATTCGAAGGTGCCTTCGTTGTGTTCACGAAAACATGTTTCGTGTGTGTTCGTGTCCCATTCGTCTGATTTGAACTTCTCTCTGTCTGTTTCTGTGTCTGTCACACAATCGGCAAAATGTACTCTGTTATGTTGCAGCGGGGATGGGCGCGGAGAGGTGTACCGGCCGCTCATATGCGTATTCGCTGTGGGAGCGCCGCGCGACTCGTCTCTGTGGGGGCATTCCGATGCTCGGTGAGTGGTGTCCTTACATATAAAACACTGGTTCTGTTCAATCATTATTTGTCGACATTCGGATGAATCGTGGCTGTATGTTTGATGTCGAGAACAGAATCTATTTTGTGTTTGATTGTTCGGTTGAGATTGTGAGTGTGAACGTGTGTGGAAGGGATTGGGAGAATGTGAACGTGCCTGGTAGGGCTTTGGAGAGTGGGAACGTGACTGGTAGGGATTGGGGGAGTGAGAGCGTGGCTGGAGGTGGTTGGGTGAGTGAGAGCGTGGCTGGAAGTGGCTGGGGGAGTGAGAGCGTGGCTGGAAGTGACTGGGGGAGTGAGAGTGAGGCTGGAAGTGACTGGGTGAGTGAGAACGAGACTGGACGTGACCGGGGGAAGTGTGCATGTGAAGATGTCCTAGCGTCTGAGTGAGGCTGTCTTGGGTGTCGTTGGTCGTAGACTGACTGGTCGCTGGTCTTGTATAAGGTGTTTACTGTCGTAGATTCAACATCAGTCTTTGATTTCACTACGTGTTCTTTGATCTGGATAAATCCGTCGATCAAGTTCAGTATTTTCTTGAGGTTCATGGGTTCACCGCATTTCGCTTGTTTGTATAGTGTTTCATTGATTTTGTCTTTTATCCAATCCGGGAATTTGTTGATGACTTGATCTTGTGCCAGGGCTAGGAGTCCGGGATCGTCGTTAGTCAGTGTGCCTTTACCGTGCCTGTCTGCCACGTTCAGAATACCCGCGATCTGTTCGAATATATCGCGACTGGCGGATGGGGAAGAACTTGATACCGTGGGAATGCTTCGTAGGGTTTGCCAGATGGATTGGTGGATGTTCATTGGGTTCCGGTAACGATCTGTTAGAGTTTTGAATGCTATCTCATAGAACTTGCCCTGTTTCGGAATGTTTCTGAGTAGTGATGAATCAGTTAGACTGTTCATCAAGATATGCATCTTTTGGGTGTCCGTCATATCTGTTCTGTCGTGTACGAGGGGTACATACATGTCGTAGAAGTCGTCAAAGTTCTTAATGTCACCGTCGAACGGTTTGATTGTGAGGTGTTTCAAGTTGATGGGAAGATGAGTGTTGGATTTGTGGTTTTGTTGATTAGGATTCATGTTCAGTTGCGTGATTGCCGTGACGAAAGAGTTCATTGTTTCAGTGTCTCCCTTCCTCGCTGCTTCGTTCGCACTGGCGAGGAGTGACGCTGTCACCGTGTCTGTCCGGTGAGTGTTTTTGACTATTCCTGTCGTTTCTGTTTGCATATGTGAATTTGTGGGATAGTTATGTGGTATCGTGTTCGTTTTAGTCGTAAGTGTTGGCGTGAGAGTTTCTTGTGTTTCTGTAGAGGTGGTAGCGATGCTGGTCGAATCGTGGTACTGAGTTTGTTTTTTGTAGTGTTCGCTGTTGTCTTGGGACAATCCTGACTTAATTGAAATCCAATTATCTATGAGTGAAATGGCGTCTGACCCCATTATGAGTATCATGTCAATGTTCTTCTGTTCTTTGAACGTTTCGAGTGCTGTTGGTCCGTCCGAAACGACACCCTCCCTTTCCTTGTTCTCCGATGCTTGGTCGAAACGTCTCTGAGCTTGTTGGAGGTCCTCAGTTAGTGCCTTCACGCTTCTGTCCAGTAGGTTTCTCATAATAGTGAAACTAGTGACGAGGGATTGAATGTTGTTGTGGTCTGTGATTAGAAGGGATTCGTCGAATGTATCGAATGTTTTGTCGTGGTACTTTTTAATGGTATCTGCGTTCCTTCCCATGTTCAATTTCTCAATAGTGGTCAATGAGGCTTCCATTGTGAAATAGTTTATGAATTTGTGTAATAGATCGTTAGATGGGAGGGGATTGATTGTGTTGATGTCGTCGCGGTGTGATGTGTTGTAGAAGTTGATAATCGATTTCTATCGGTTATCGGTGATGTGGATATATGTGCGATTGACAGCAATCAATTTGATTCTGTCAGTATCGGTGTAACAGGATATCGATGTGCAGGATATCGATTGATAGCAGTCGGTATCGTGTTATCGATCGACTCTATCAGTATCGTAAATCACGGAAAGTCACGTACACGATTGAATATACTCTAGCACGTGAAAAAAGGTAGAATTGCAGGGCGGCGGGGGTCTTTGACAACCGGCCGATGCACCATAAAACGTTCTGGGGCCTGCCTAGACTACCTTCTCTGGGTTCAACGTATAGGCGCGGGAGACGGGTAACGATATGATGTGTTTGAATCTATCGGCGATAGACCCGTACGAATATACAACAAGACACGGAAACAAGGAACTTGATTTACTATACACGATAACGCTTGAAACAATAACAATAGACTCGATGACTCACGGCCCCCTCAGGGGGATAATTCACTTGAACGGGCAACACTGGCTTGGCAAGAACAGGCTCGACTTGAACAGGGATGGGGGGGGCGCGCTGGCGCGACCCAAGGGTGAGACGTGGGGAACACCTCAAACTTGGGTAATTAAACCGGAGTTACAACGAGCAATACGGTTACGCGGATATCAATATATCGGCAATCTTTAGATAGTATTAGATAACAATGCGTGATAAAATGCGAGATAGATGGGTGTATATTGGGGGACTGACGCGACAATAACAATATCTTGAAGAAGAATAAATGACAGCATTTCAGGGACGGTGAAGACTGACTCGCGTGGCCCTGCCATCACAGCTGTTCTCGCTGACGTGTCATTCGATCGCACGGCGCGCCTTCGCTATTCCTGCGCGACTCGCTCTGTCTGCGCACGCGCTCCTTCCGATCAGCTGATCGCGTCATCCTCTTGACTTCCTCCTTTCTGATTACATTTTCCTTGAACATTGGTGAGGCAATTGTGTTACTATATGTCTATAGTCATAAATTATTCGTGTATCTTTGACGTGTGTCTTTATTATATATCTGCTCATGAAGGTTGTCTAGTCGTGGCTTCCACGACACCCTGTTTTGATGTAGCGTTTTCACACCCCTGTGGGGACGCATGCTGTTTACCATTCTAATTGATCTCAAAAACTCTTTCTAGAACTTTGTTACCATACGGAGTGAAATTCGATACATGCTGCTCATGCGAGTGAGCGAAAAAAGAGACTGTGGCGGTCAACGCCCAGTCGACAAACTGCGAGAAAGAAAGGATAAAGGTGATCAGAGAGTGAGAAAAGTTTCAAATTCCGAACAAAGTCATGAATCTTTTATAAACTGGGCCTCTCCCGTTGGATCGACATCGATTGAGTGGATAGTATGCATGCACTTCAGTGCCCTGTTTTGATGTAGCGTTTTCACACCCCTGTGGGGACGCATGCTGTTTACCATTCTAAATGATCTCAAAAACTCTTTCTAGAACTTTGTTACCATACGGAGTGAAATTCGATACATGCTGCTCATGCGAGTGAGCGAAAAAAAAGAGACTGTGGCGGTCAACGCCCAGTCGACAAACTGCGAGAAAGAAAGGATAAAGGTGATGAGAGAGAGAGAGAAAAGTTTCAAATTCCGAACAACTTCATGAATCTTTTATAAACTGGGCCTCTCACGTTGGATCGATATCGATTGAGTGGATAGTATGCATGCACTTCAGTGCCCTGTTTTAATGTAGCGTTTTCACACCCCTGTGGGGACGCATGCTGTTTACCATTGTAAATGATCTCAAAAACTCTTTCTAAAACTGTGTTACCATACGGAGTGAAATTCGATACATGCTGCTGATGCGAGTGAGCGAAAAAAGAGACTGTGGCGGTCAACGCCCAGTCGACAAACTGCGAGAGAGAAAGGATAAAGGTGATCAGGGAGTGAGAAAAGTTTCCAATTCCGAACAAAGTATTGATTCTTTTATAAACTGGGCCTCTCCCGTTGGATCGACATCGATTGAGTGGATAGTATGCATGCACTTCATTGCCCTGTTTTGATGTAGCGTTTTCACACCCCTGTGGGGACGCATGCTGTTTACCATTGTAAATGATCTCAAAACTTCTTTTCTAGAACTTTGTTACCATACGGAGTGAAATTCGATACATGCTGCTCATGCGAGTGAGCGAAAAAAAGAGACTGTGGCGGTCAAGGTCCAGTCGACAAACTGCGAGAGAGAAAGGATAAAGGTGATCAGGGAGTGAGAAAAGTTTCAAATTCTGAACAAAGTCATGAATCTTTTAAAAAACTGGGCCTCTCCCGTTGGATCGACATCGATTGAGTGGATAGTATGCATTCACTTCAGTGCCCTGTTTTGTTGTAGCGTTTTCACACCCCTGTGGGGACGCATGCTGTTTATCATTGTAAATGATCTCAAAAACTTTTTCTAGAACATTGTTACCATACGGAGTGAAATTCGATACATGCTGCTCAAGCAAGTGAGCGAAACTAGAAAAAAAGAGGCTGTGGCGGTCAACGCCCAGTCGACAAACTGCGAGAGAGAAAGGATAAAGGTGGTGATCAGGGGAATGAGAAAAATTTCAAATTCCGAACAAAGTATTGATTCTTTTATAAACTGGGCCTCTCCCGTTGGATCGACATCGATTGAGTGGATAGTATGCATGCACTTCATTGCCCTGTTTTGATGTAACGTTTTCACACCCCTGTGGGGACGCATGCTGTTTACCATTGTAAATGATCTCAAAACTTCTTTTCTAGAACTTTGTTACCATACGGAGTGAAATTCGATACATGCTGCTCATGCGAGTGAGCGAAAAAAAGAGACTGTGGCGGTCATGGTCCAGTCGACAAACTGCGAGAGAGAAAGGATAAAGGTGATCAGGGAGTGAGAAAAGTTTCAAATTCCGAACAAAGTCATGAATCTTTTATAAACTGGGCCTCTCCCGTTGGATCGA
The DNA here is from genome assembly GCA_963966185.1 of Rhabditoides inermis. Taxonomy (NCBI): domain Eukaryota; kingdom Metazoa; phylum Nematoda; class Chromadorea; order Rhabditida; family Rhabditidae; genus Rhabditoides; species Rhabditoides inermis. Next base: position 70,720 of record CAWZYM010000199.1, on the reverse strand, counting down.
CATCGATTGAGTGGATAGTATGCATTCACTTCAGTGCCCTGTTTTGATGTAGCGTTTTCACACCCCTGTGGGGACGCATGATGTTTACCATTGTAAATGATCTCAAAAACTCTTTCTAGAACATTGTTACCATACGGAGTGAAATTCGATACATGCTGCTCAAGCAAGTGAGCGAAACTAGAAAAAAAGAGACTGTGGCGGTCAACGCCCAGTCGACAAACTGCGAGAGAGAAAGGATAAAGGTGATCAGGGAGTGAGAAAAGTTTCAAATTCCGAACAAAGTCATAAAACTTTTAAAAACTGGGCCTCTCCCGTTGGATCGACATCGATTGAGTGGATATCATGCATGCACTTCATTGCCCTGTTTTGATGTAGCGTTTTCACACCCCTGTGGGGACGCATGCTGTTTACCATTGTAAATGATCTCAAAGACTCTTTCTAGAACATTGTTACCATACGGAGTGAAATTCGATACATGCTGCTCAAGCAAGTGAGCGAAACTAGAAAAAAAAGAGACTGTGGCGGTCAACGCCCAGTCGACAAACTGCGAGAGAGAAAGGATAAAGGTGATCAGGGAGTGAGAAAAGTTTCAAATTCCGAACAAAGTCAAGAATCTTTTATAAACTGGGACTCTCCCGTTGGATCGACATCGATTGAGTGGATAGTATGCATGCACTTCAGTGCCCTGTTTTGGTGTATGTAGCGTTTTCACACCCCTGTGGGGACGCATGCTGTTTACCATTGTAAATGATCTCAAAAACTCTTTCCAGAACATTGTTACCATACGGAGTGAAATTCGATACATGCTGCTATAAAGGTGATCAGGGAGTGAGAAAAGTTTCAAATTCCGAACAAAGCCATGAATCTTTTATAAACTGGGCCTCTCCCGTTGGATCGACATCGATTGAGTGGATAGTATGCATGCACTTCAGTGCCCTGTTTTGATGTAGCGTTTTCACACCCCTGTGGGGACGCATGCTGTTTACCATTCTAAATGATCTCAGAAACTCTTTCTAGAACTTTGTTACCATACGGAGTGAAATTCGATACATGCTGCTCATGCGAGTGAGCGAAAAAAAAGAGACTGTGGCGGTCAACGTCCAGTCGACAAACTGCGAGAGAGAAATGATAAAGGTGATCAGGGAGTGAGAAAAGTTTCAAATTCCGAACAAAGTCATGAATCTTTTATAAACTGGGCCTCTCCCGTTGGATCGACATCGATTGAGTGGATAGTATGCATGCACTTCAGTGCTCTGTTTTGATGTAGCGTTTTCTTACCGCTGTGGGGACGCATGCTGTTTACGATTGTAAATGATCTCAAAAACTCTTTCTAGAACATTGTTACCATACGGAGTGAAATTCGATACATGCTGCTCAAGCAAGTGAGCGAAACTAGAAAAAAAATGAGACTGTGGCGGTCAACGCCCAGTCGACAAACTGCGAGAGAGAAAGGGTAAAGGTGATCAGGGAGTGAGAAAAGTTTCAAAATCCGAATCAAAATCCGAACAAAGTCATGAATCTTTTATAAACTGGGCCTCTCACGTTGGATCGACATCGATTGAGTGGATAGTATGCATGCACTTCAGTGCCCTGTTTTGATGTAGCGTTTTCACACCCCTGTGGGGACGCATAATGTTTACCATTGTAAATGATCTCAAAAACCTTTTCTAGACCATTGTTACCATACGGAGTGAAATTCGATACATGCTGCTCAAGCAAGTGAGCGAAACTAGAAAAAAAGAGACTGTGGCGGTCAACGCCCAGTCGACAAACTGCGAGAGAGAAAGGATAAAGGTGATCAGAGAGTGAGAAAAGTTTCAAATTCCGAACAAAGTCATGAATCTTTTATAAACTGGGCCTCTCCCGTTGGATCGACATCAATTGAGTGGATAGTATGCATGCACTTCAGTGCCCTGTTCTGGTGTATGTAGCGTTTTCACACCCCTGTGGGGACGCATGCTGTTTACCATTGTACATGATCTCAAAGACTCTTTCTAGAACATTGTTACCATACGGAGTGAAATTCGATACATGCTGCTCAAGCAAGTGAGCGAAACTAGAAAAAAAGAGACTGTGGCGGTCAACGCACAGTCGACAAACTGCGAGAGAGAAAGGATAAAGGCTGATCAGGGAGTGATAAAAGTTTCAAATTCCGAACAAAGTCATGAATATTTTTTAAACTGGGCGGCGGTCTCCCGTTGGATCGACATCGATTGAGTGGATAGTATGCATGCACTTCAGTGCCCTGTTTTGATGTAGCGTTTTCACACCCCTGTGGGGACGCATGCTGTTTACCATTGTAAATGATCTCAGAAACTCTTTCTAGAACATTGTTACCATACGGAGTGAATTTCGATACATGCTGCTCATGCGAGTGAGCGAAAAAAAAGACTGTGGCGGTCAACGCCCAGTCGACAAACTGCGAGAGAGAAGGGTTAAAGGTAATGCGAGAGAGAGAGAAAAGTTTCAAATTCCGAACAAATTCATGAATCTTTTATAAACTGGGCCTCTCCCGTTGGATCGACATCGATTGAGTGGATAGTATGCATGCACTTCATTGCCCTGTTTTGATGTAGCGTTTTCACATCCCTGTGGGGACGCATGCTGTTTACCATTGTAAATTATCTCAAAACTTCTTTTCTAGAACTTTGTTACCATACGGAGTGAAATTCGATACATGCTGCTCATGCGAGTGAGCGAAAAAAAGAGACTGTGGCGGTCAACGTCCAGTCGACAAACTGCGAGAGAGAAAGGATAAAGGTGATCAGGGAGTGAGAAAAGTTTCAAATTCCGAACAAAGTCATGAATATTTTATAAACTCTCCCGTTGGATCGACATCGATTGAGTGGATAGTATGCATGCACTTCAGTGCCCTGTTTTGATGTAGCGTTTTCACACCCCTGTGGGGACGCATGCTGTTTACCATTCTAAATGATCTCAGAAACTCTTTCTAGAACTTTGTTACCATACGGAGTGAAATTCGATACATGCTGCTCATGCGAGTGAGCGAAAAAAAAGAGACTGTGGCGGTCAACGTCCAGTCGACAAACTGCGAGAGAGAAAGGATAAAGGTGATCAGGGAGTGAGAAAAGTTTCAAATTCCGAACAAAGTCATGAATCTTTTATAAAATGGGCCTCTCCCGTTGGATCGACATCGATTGAGTGGATAGTATGCATGCACTTCAGTGCCCTGTTTTGGTGTATGTAGCGTTTTCACACCCCTGTGGGGACGCATGCTGTTTACCATTGTAAATGATCTCAAAAACTCTTTCTAGAACATTGTTACCATACGGAGTGAAATTTGATACATGCTGCTCAAGCAATTGAGCGAAACTAGAAAAAAAAATGAGACTGTGGCGGTCAACGCCCAGTCGACAAACTGCGAGAGAGAAAGGGTAAAGGTGATCAGGGAGTGAGAAAAGTTTCAAATTCCGAACAAAGTCATGAATCTTTTATAAACTGGGCCTCTCACGTTGGATCGACATCGATTGAGTGGATAGTATGCATGCACTTCAGTGCCCTGTTTTGATGTAGCGTTTTCACACCCCTGTGGGGACGCATGCTGTTTACCATTCTAAATAATCTCTAAAAACTCTTTCTAGAACTTTGTTACCATACGGAGTGAAATTCGATACATGCTGCTCATGCGAGTGAGCGAAAAAAAAGAGACTGTGGCGGTCAACGTCCAGTCGACAAACTGCGAGAGAGAAAGGATAAAGGTGATCAGGGAGTGAGAAAAGTTTCAAATTCCGAACAAAGTCATGAATCTTTTATAAACTGGGCCTCTCCCGTTGGATCGACATCGATTGAGTGGATAGTATGCATGCACTTCATTGCCCTGTTTTGATGTAGCGTTTTCACATCCCTGTGGGGACGCATGCTGTTTACCATTGTAAATTATCTCAAAACTTCTTTTCTAGAACTTTGTTACCATACGGAGTGAAATTCGATACATGCTGCTCATGCGAGTGAGCGAAAAAAAGAGACTGTGGCGGTCAACGTCCAGTCGACAAACTGCGAGAGAGAAAGGATAAAGGTGATCAGGGAGTGAGAAAAGTTTCAAATTCCGAACAAAGTCATGAATATTTTATAAACTCTCCCGTTGGATCGACATCGATTGAGTGGATAGTATGCATGCACTTCAGTGCCCTGTTTTGATGTAGCGTTTTCACACCCCTGTGGGGACGCATGCTGTTTACCATTCTAAATGATCTCAGAAACTCTTTCTAGAACTTTGTTACCATACGGAGTGAAATTCGATACATGCTGCTCATGCGAGTGAGCGAAAAAAAAGAGACTGTGGCGGTCAACGTCCAGTCGACAAACTGCGAGAGAGAAAGGATAAAGGTGATCAGGGAGTGAGAAAAGTTTCAAATTCCGAACAAAGTCATGAATCTTTTATAAACTGGGCCTCTCCCGTTGGATCGACATCGATTGAGTGGATAATATGCATGCACTTCATTGCCCTGTTTTGATGTAGCGTTTTCACACCCCTGTGGGGACGCATGATGTTTACCATTGTAAATGATCTCAAAAACCTTTTCTAGACCATTGTTACCATACGGAGTGAAATTCGATACATGCTGCTCATGCGAGTGAGCGAAAAAAGACTGTGGCGGTCAACGTCCAGTCGACAAACTGCGAGAGAGAAAGGATAAAGGTGATCAGGGAGTGAGAAAAGTTTCAAATTCCGAACAAAGTCATGAATCTTTTATAAACTGGGCCTCTCCCGTTGGATCGACATCGATTGAGTGGATAATATGCATGCACTTCATTGCCCTGTTTTGATGTAGCGTTTTCACACCCCTGTGGGGACGCATGATGTTTACCATTGTAAATGATCTCAAAAACCTTTTCTAGACCATTGTTACCATACGGAGTGAAATTCGATACATGCTGCTCAAGCAAGTGAGCGAAACTAGAAAAAAAAGAGACTGTGGCGGTCAACGCCCAGTCGACAAACTGCGAGAGAGAAAGTATAAAGGTGATCAGGGAGTGAGAAAAGTTTCAAATTCCGAACAAAGTCATGAATCTTTTATAAACTGGGCCTCTCCCGTTGGATCGACATCAATTGAGTGGATAGTATGCATGCACTTCAGTGCCCTGTTTTGATGTAGCGTTTTCACACCCCTGTGGGGACGCATGCTGTTTACCATTGTAAATGATCTCAAAAACTCTTTCTAGAACATTGTTACCTTACGGAGTGAAATTCGATACATGCTGCTCAAGCAAGTGAGCGAAACTAGAAAAAAAAGAGACTGTGGCGGTCAACGCACAGTCGACAAACTGCGAGAGAGAAAGGATAAAGGCTGATCAGGGAGTAAGAAAAGTTTCAAATTCCGAACAAAGTCATGAATATTTTATAAACTGGGCGGCGGTCTCCCGTTGGATCGACATCGATTGAGTGGATAGTATGCATGCACTTCAGTGCCCTGTTTTGATGTAGCGTTTTCACACCCCTGTGGGGACGCATGCTGTTTACCATTGTAAATGATCTCAAAAACTCTTTCTAGAACATTGTTACCATACGGAGTGAAATTCGATACATGCTGCTCAAGCAAGTGAGCGAAACTAGAAAAAAAGAGACTGTGGCGGTCAACGCCCAGTTGACAAACTGCGAGAGAGAAAGGATAAAGGTGATCAGGGAGTGAGAAAAGTCTCAAATTCCGAACAAAGTCATGAAACTTTTAAAAACTGGGCCTCTCCCGTTGGATCGACATCGATTGAGTGGATAGTATGCATTCACTTCAGTGCCCTGTTTTGTTGTAGCGTTTTCACACCCCTGTGGGGACGCATGATGTTTACCATTGTAAATGATCTCAAAACATCTTTTCTAGAACTTTGTTACCATACGGAGTGAAATTCGATACATGCTGCTCATGCGAGTGAGCGAAAAAAAGAGACTGTGGCGGTCAACGTCCAGTCGACAAACTGCGAGAGAGAAAGGATAAAGGTGATCAGGGAGTGAGAAAAGTTTCAAATTCCGAACAAAGTCATGAATCTTTTATAAACTGGGTTTCCCGTTGGATCGACATCGATTGAGTGGATAATATGCATGCACTTCATTGCCCTGTTTTGATGTAGCGTTTTCACACCCCTGTGGGGACGCATGATGTTTACCATTGTAAATGATCTCAAAAACTCTTTCTAGACCATTGTTACCATACGGAGTGAAATTCGATACATGCTGCTCAAGCAAGTGAGCGAAACTAGAAAATAAGAGACTGTGGCGGTCAACGCCCAGTCGACAAACTGCGAGAGAGAAAGGATAAAGGTGATCAGGGAGTGAGAAAAGTTTCAAATTCCGAACAAAGTCATGAATCTTTTATAAACTGGGCCTCTCCCGTTGGATCGACATCGATTGAGTGGATAGTATGCATTCACTTCAGTGCCCTGTTTTGTTGTAGCGTTTTCACACCCCTGTGGGGACGCATGATGTTTACCATTGCAAATGATCTCAAAAAATCTTTTCTAGAACTGTGTTACCATACGGAGTGAAATTCGATACATGCTGCTCATGCGAGTGAGCGAAAAAAAGAGACTGTGGCGGTCAACGTCCAGTCGACAAACTGCGAGAGAGAAAGGATAAAGGTGATCAGGGAGTGAGAAAAGTTTCAAATTCCGAACAAAGTCATGAATCTTTTATAAACTGGGCCTCTCCCGTTGGATCGACATCGATTGAGTGGATAGTATGCATTCACTTCAGTGCCCTGTTTTGTTGTAGCGTTTTCACACCCCTGTGGGGACGCATGATGTTTACCATTGTAAATGATCTCAAAACATCTTTTCTAGAACTTTGTTACCATACGGAGTGAAATTCGATACATGCTGCTCATGCGAGTGAGCGAAAAAAAGAGACTGTGGCGGTCAACGTCCAGTCGACAAACTGCGAGAGAGAAAGGATAAAGGTGATCAGGGAGTGAGAAAAGTTTCAAATTCCGAACAAAGTCATGAATCTTTTATAAACTGGGTTTCCCGTTGGATCGACATCGATTGAGTGGATAATATGCATGCACTTCATTGCCCTGTTTTGATGTAGCGTTTTCACACCCCTGTGGGGACGCATGATGTTTACCATTGTAAATGATCTCAAAAACTCTTTCTAGACCATTGTTACCATACGGAGTGAAATTCGATACATGCTGCTCAAGCAAGTGAGCGAAACTAGAAAATAAGAGACTGTGGCGGTCAACGCCCAGTCGACAAACTGCGAGAGAGAAAGGATAAAGGTGATCAGGGAGTGAGAAAAGTTTCAAATTCCGAACAAAGTCATGAATCTTTTATAAACTGGGCCTCTCCCGTTGGATCGACATCGATTGAGTGGATAGTATGCATTCACTTCAGTGCCCTGTTTTGTTGTAGCGTTTTCACACCCCTGTGGGGACGCATGATGTTTACCATTGCAAATGATCTCAAAAAATCTTTTCTAGAACTGTGTTACCATACGGAGTGAAATTCGATACATGCTGCTCATGCGAGTGAGCGAAAAAAAGAGACTGTGGCGGTCAACGTCCAGTCGACAAACTGCGAGAGAGAAAGGATAAAGGTGATCAGGGAGTGAGAAAAGTTTCAAATTCCGAACAAAGTCATGAATCTTTTATAAACTGGGCCTCTCCCGTTGGATCGACATCGATTGAGTGGATAGTATGCATTCACTTCAGTGCCCTGTTTTGTTGTAGCGTTTTCACACCCCTGTGGGGACGCATGATGTTTACCATTGCAAATGATCTCAAAAAATCTTTTCTAGAACTGTGTTACCATACGGAGTGAAATTCGATACATGCTGCTCATGCGAGTGAGCGAAAAAAAGAGACTGTGGCGGTCAACGTCCAGTCGACAAACTGCGAGAGAGAAAGGATAAAGGTGATCAGGGAGTGAGAAAAGTTTCAAATTCCGAACAAAGTCATGAATCTTTTATAAACTGGGCCTCTCCCGTTAAATCGACATCGATTGAGTGGATAATATGCATGCACTTCATTGCCCTGTTTTGATGTAGCGTTTTCACACCCCTGTGGGGACGCATGATGTTTACCATTGTAAATGATCTCAAAAACCTTTTCTAGACCATTGTTACCATACGGAGTGAAATTCGATACATGCTGCTCAAGCAAGTGAGCGAAACTAGAAAAAAAAGAGACTGTGGCGGTCAACGCCCAGTCGACAAACTGCGAGAGAGAAAGTATAAAGGTGATCAGGGAGTGAGAAAAGTTTCAAATTCCGAACAAAGTCATGAATCTTTCATAAACTGGGCCTCTCCCGTTGGATCGACATCAATTGAGTGGATAGTATGCATGCACTTCAGTGCCCTGTTTTGATGTAGCGTTTTCACACCCCTGTGGGGACGCATGCTGTTTACCATTGTAAATGATCTCAAAAACTCTTTCTAGAACATTGTTACCTTACGGAGTGAAATTCGATACATGCTGCTCAAGCAAGTGAGCGAAACTAGAAAAAAAAGAGACTGTGGCGGTCAACGCACAGTCGACAAACTGCGAGAGAGAAAGGATAAAGGCTGATCAGGGAGTGAGAAAAGTTTCAAATTCCGAACAAAGTCATGAATATTTTATAAACTGGGCGGCGGTCTCCCGTTGGATCGACATCGATTGAGTGGATAGTATGCATGCACTTCAGTGCCCTGTTTTGATGTAGCGTTTTCACACCCCTGTGGGGACGCATGCTGTTTACCATTGTAAATGATCTCAAAAACTCTTTCTAGAACATTGTTACCATACGGAGTGAAATTCGATACATGCTGCTCAAGCAAGTGAGCGAAACTAGAAAAAAAGAGACTGTGGCGGTCAACGCCCAGTTGACAAACTGCGAGAGAGAAAGGATAAAGGTTATCAGGGAGTGAGAAAAGTCTCAAATTCCGAACAAAGTCATGAAACTTTTAAAAACTGGGCCTCTCCCGTTGGATCGACATCGATTGAGTGGATAGTATGCATTCACTTCAGTGCCCTGTTTTGTTGTAGCGTTTTCACACCCCTGTGGGGACGCATGATGTTTACCATTGTAAATGATCTCAAAACATCTTTTCTAGAACTTTGTTACCATACGGAGTGAAATTCGATACATGCTGCTCATGCGAGTGAGCGAAAAAAGAGACTGTGGCGGTCAACGTCCAGTCGACAAACTGCGAGAGAGAAAGGATAAAGGTGATCAGGGAGTGAGAAAAGTTTCAAATTCCGAACAAAGTCATGAATCTTTTATAAACTGGGTTTCCCGTTGGATCGACATCGATTGAGTGGATAATATGCATGCACTTCATTGCCCTGTTTTGATGTAGCGTTTTCACACCCCTGTGGGGACGCATGATGTTTACCATTGTAAATGATCTCAAAAACTCTTTCTAGACCATTGTTACCATACGGAGTGAAATTCGATACATGCTGCTCAAGCAAGTGAGCGAAACTAGAAAATAAGAGACTGTGGCGGTCAACGCCCAGTCGACAAACTGCGAGAGAGAAAGGATAAAGGTGATCAGGGAGTGAGAAAAGTTTCAAATTCCGAACAAAGTCATGAATCTTTTATAAACTGGGCCTCTCCCGTTGGATCGACATCAATTGAGTGGATAGTATGCATGCACTTCAGTGCCCTGTTCTGGTGTATGTAGCGTTTTCACACCCCTGTGGGGACGCATGCTGTTTACCATTGTAAATGATCTCAAAGACTCTTTCTAGAACATTGTTACCATACGGAGTGAAATTCGATACATGCTGCTCAAGCAAGTGAGCGAAACTAGAAAAAAAGAGACTATGGCGGTCAACGCCCAGTTGACAAACTGCGAGAGAGAAAGGATAAAGGTGATCAGGGAGTGAGAAAAGTTTCAAATTCCGAACAAAGTCATGACACTTTTAAAAACTGGGCCTCTCCCGTTGGATCGACATCGATTGAGTGGATATCATGCATGCACTTCATTGCCCTGTTTTGATGTAGCGTTTTCACACCCCTGTGGGGACGCATGATGTTTACCATTGTAAGTGATCTCAAAAACTCTTTCTAGAACATTGTTACCATACGGAGTGAAATTCGATACATGCTGCTCATGCGAGTGAGCGAAAAAAAAGACTGTGGCGGTCAACGCCCAGTCGACAAACTGCGAGAGAGAAAGGATGAAGGTTATGAGAGAGAGAGAAAAGTTTCAAATTCCGAACAAATTCATAAATCTTTTATAAACTGGGCCTCTCTCGTTGGATCGACATCGATTGAGTGGATAGTATGCATGCACTTCATTGCCCTGTTTTGATGTAGCGTTTTCACACCCCTGTGGGGACGCATGATGTTTACCATTCTAAATGATCTCAAAAACTCTTTCTAGAACTTTGTTACCATACGGAGTGAAATTCGATACATGCTGCTCATGCGAGTGAGCGAAAAAAAGAGACTGTGGCGGTCAACGCCCAGTCGACAAACTGCGAGAGAGAAAGGATGAAGGTTATGAGAGAGAGAGAAAAGTTTCAAATTCCGAACAAATTCATAAATCTTTTATAAACTGGGCCTCTCTCGTTGGATCGACATCGATTGAGTGGATAGTATGCATGCACTTCATTGCCCTGTTTTGATGTAGCGTTTTCACACCCCTGTGGGGACGCATGATGTTTACCATTCTAAATGATCTCAAAAACTCTTTCTAGAACTTTGTTACCATACGGAGTGAAATTCGATACATGCTGCTCATGCGAGTGAGCGAAAAAAAGAGACTGTGGCGGTCAACGTCCAGTCGACAAACTGCGAGAGAGAAAGGATAAAGGTGATCAGGGAGTGAGAAAAGTTTCAAATTCCGAACAAAGTCATGAATCATTTATAAACTGGGCCTCTCCCGTTGGATCGACATCGATTGAGTGGATAGTATGCATGCACTTCATTGCCCTGTTTTGATGTAGCGTTTTCACACCCCTGTGGGGACGCATGCTGTTTATCATTGTAAATGATATCAAAAACTTTTTCTAGAACATTGTTACCATACGGAGTGAAATTCGATACATGCTGCTCAAGCAAGTGAGCGAAACTAGAAAAAAAGAGGCTGTGGCGGTCAACGCCCAGTCGACAAACTGCGAGAGAGAAAGGATAAAGGTGATCAGGGAATGAGAAAAATTTCAAATTCCGAACAAAGTCATGAATCATTTATAAACTGGGCCTCTCCCGTTGGATCGACATCGATTGAGTGGATAGTATGCATGCACTTCATTGCCCTGTTTTGATGTAGCGTTTTCACACCCCTGTGGGGACGCATGATGTTTACCATTGTAAATGATCTCAAAACATCTTTTCTAGAACTTTGTTACCATACGGAGTGAAATTCGATACATGCTGCTCATGCGAGTGAGCGAAAAAAGAGACTGTGGCGGTCAACGCCCAGTCGACAAACTGCGAGAAAGAAAGGATAAAGGTGATGAGAGAGAGAGAGAGAAAAGTTTCAAATTCCGAACAACTTCATGAATCTTTTATAAACTGGGCCTCTCACGTTGGATCGACATCGATTGAGTGGATAGTATGCATGCACTTCAGTGCCCTGTTTTAATGTAGCGTTTTCACACCCCTGTGGGGACGCATGCTGTTTACCATTGTAAATGATCTCAAAAACTCTTTCTAAAACTGTGTTACCATACGGAGTGAAATTCGATACATGCTGCTCATGCGAGTGAGCGAAAAAAGAGACTGTGGCGGTCAACGCCCAGTCGACAAACTGCGAGAGAGAAAGGATAAAGGTGATCAGGGAGTGAGAAAAGTTTCCAATTCCGAACAAAGTATTGATTCTTTTATAAACTTAGCCTCTCCCGTTGGATCGACATCGATTGAGTGGATAGTATGCATGCACTTCATTGCCCTGTTTTGATGTAGCGTTTTCACATCCCTGTGGGGACGCATGCTGTTTACCATTGTAAATGATCTCAAAACTTCTTTTCTAGAACTTTGTTACCATACGGAGTGAAATTCGATACATGCTGCTCATGCGAGTGAGCGAAAAAAAGAGACTGTGGCGGTCAAGGTCCAGTCGACAAACTGCGAGAGAGAAAGGATAAAGGTGATCAGGGAGTGAGAAAAGTTTCAAATTCCGAACAAAGTCATGAATCTTTTATAAACTGGGCCTCTCCCGTTGGATCGACATCGATTGAGTGGATAGTATGCATTCACTTCAGTGCCCTGTTTTGTTGTAGCGTTTTCACACCCCTGTGGGGACGCATGCTGTTTATCATTGTAAATGATCTCAAAAACTTTTTCTAGAACATTGTTACCATACGGAGTGAAATTCGATACATGCTGCTCAAGCAAGTGAGCGAAACTAGAAAAAAAGAGGCTGTGGCGGTCAACGCCCAGTCGACAAACTGCGAGAGAGAAAGGATAAAGGTGGTGATCAGGGGAATGAGAAAAATTTCAAATTCCGAACAAAGTCATGAATCTTTTATAAACTGGGCCTCTCCCGTTGGATCGACATGGATTGAGTGGATAGTATGCATGCACTTCAGTGCCCTGTTTTGATGTAGCGTTTTCACACCCCTGTGGGGACGCATGATGTTTACCATTCTAAATGATCTCAAAAACTCTTTCTAGAACTTTGTTACCATACGGAGTGAAATTCGATACATGCTGCTCATGCGAGTGAGCGAAAAAAAGAGACTGTGGCGGTCAACGCCCAGTCGACAAACTGCGAGAGAGAAAGGATAAAGGTGATCAGGGAGTGAGAAAAGTTTCCAATTCCGAACAAAGTATTGATTCTTTTATAAACTTAGCCTCTCCCGTTGGATCGACATCGATTGAGTGGATAGTATGCATGCACTTCATTGCCCTGTTTTGATGTAGCGTTTTCACATCCCTGTGGGGACGCATGCTGTTTACCATTGTAAATGATCTCAAAACTTCTTTTCTAGAACTTTGTTACCATACGGAGTGAAATTCGATACATGCTGCTCATGCGAGTGAGCGAAAAAAAGAGACTGTGGCGGTCAAGGTCCAGTCGACAAACTGCGAGAGAGAAAGGATAAAGGTGATCAGGGAGTGAGAAAAGTTTCAAATTCCGAACAAAGTCATGAATCTTTTATAAACTGGGCCTCTCCCGTTGGATCGACATCGATTGAGTGGATAGTATGCATTCACTTCAGTGCCCTGTTTTGTTGTAGCGTTTTCACACCCCTGTGGGGACGCATGCTGTTTATCATTGTAAATGATCTCAAAAACTTTTTCTAGAACATTGTTACCATACGGAGTGAAATTCGATACATGCTGCTCAAGCAAGTGAGCGAAACTAGAAAAAAAGAGGCTGTGGCGGTCAACGCCCAGTCGACAAACTGCGAGAGAGAAAGGATAAAGGTGGTGATCAGGGGAATGAGAAAAATTTCAAATTCCGAACAAAGTCATGAATCTTTTATAAACTGGGCCTCTCCCGTTGGATCGACATGGATTGAGTGGATAGTATGCATGCACTTCAGTGCCCTGTTTTGATGTAGCGTTTTCACACCCCTGTGGGGACGCATGATGTTTACCATTCTAAATGATCTCAAAAACTCTTTCTAGAACTTTGTTACCATACGGAGTGAAATTCGATACATGCTGCTCATGCGAGTGAGCGAAAAAAAGAGACTGTGGCGGTCAACGCCCAGTCGACAAACTGCGAGAAAGAAAGGATAAAGGTGATGAGAGAGAGAAAAGTTTCAAATTCCGAACAACTTCATGAATCTTTTATAAACTGGGCCTTTCCCGTTGGATCGACATCGATTGAGTGGATAGTATGCATTCACTTCAGTGCCCTGTTTTGTTGTAGCGTTTTCACACCCCTGTGGGGACGCATGCTGTTTATCATTGTAAATGATCTCAAAAACTTTTTCTAGAACATTGTTACCATACGGAGTGAAATTCGATACATGCTGCTCAAGCAAGTGAGCGAAACTAGAAAAAAAGAGGCTGTGGCGGTCAACGCCCAGTCGACAAACTGCGAGAGAGAAAGGATAAAGGTGGTGATCAGGGGAATGAGAAAAATTTCAAATTCCGAACAAAGTCATGAATCTTTTATAAACTGGGCCTCTCCCGTTGGATCGACATCGATTGAGTGGATAGTATGCATGCACTTCAGTGCCCTGTTTTGATGTAGCGTTTTCACACCCCTGTGGGGACGCATGATGTTTACCATATTAAATGATCTCAAAAACTCTTTCTAGAACTTTGTTACCATACGGAGTGAAATTCGATAGCTCATGCGAGTGAGCGAAAAAAAGAGACTGCGGCGGTCAACGCCCAGTCGACAAACTGCGAGAAAGAAAGGATAAAGGTGATGAGAGAGAGAGAGAAAAGTTTCAAATTCCGAACAAAGTATTGATTCTTTTATAAACTGGGCCTCTCCCGTTGGATCGACATCGATTGAGTGGATAGTATGCATGCACTTCATTGCCCTGTTTTGATGTAGCGTTTTCACACCCCTGTGGGGACGCATGCTGTTTACCATTGTAAATGATCTCAAAACTTCTTTTCTAGAACTTTGTTACCATACGGAGTGAAATTCGATACATGCTGCTCATGCGAGTGAGCGAAAAAAAGAGACTGTGGCGGTCAAGGTCCAGTCGACAAACTGCGAGAGAGAAAGGATAAAGGTGATCAGGGAGTGAGAAAAGTTTCAAATTCCGAACAAAGTCATGAATCTTTTATAAACTGGGCCTCTCCCGTTGGATCGACATCGATTGAGTGGATAGTATGCATTCACTTCAGTGCCCTGTTTTGTTGTAGCGTTTTCACACCCCTGTGGGGACGCATGCTGTTTATCATTGTAAATGATCTCAAAAACTTTTTCTAGAACATTGTTACCATACGGAGTGAAATTCGATACATGCTGCTCAAGCAAGTGAGCGAAACTAGAAAAAAAGAGGCTGTGGCGGTCAACGCCCAGTCGACAAACTGCGAGAGAGAAAGGATAAAGGTGGTGATCAGGGGAATGAGAAAAATTTCAAATTCCGAACAAAGTCATGAATCTTTTATAAACTGGGCCTCTCCCGTTGGATCGACATCAATTGAGTGGATAGTATGCATGCACTTCAGTGCCCTGTTTTGATGTAGCGTTTTCACACCCCTGTGGGGACGCATGATGTTTACCATTCTAAATGATCTCAAAAACTCTTTCTAGAACTTTGTTACCATACGGAGTGAAATTCGATACATGCTGCTCATGCGAGTGAGCGAAAAAAAGAGACTGTGGCGGTCAACGCCCAGTCGACAAACTGCGAGAAAGAAAGGATAAAGGTGATGAGAGAGAGAGAGAAAAGTTTCAAATTCCGAACAACTTCATGAATCTTTTATAAACTGGGCCTCTCCCGTTGGATCGACATCGATTGAGTGGATAGTATGCATTCACTTCAGTGCCCTGTTTTGTTGTAGCGTTTTCACACCCCTGTGGGGACGCATGCTGTTTATCATTGTAAATGATCTCAAAAACTTTTTCTAGAACATTGTTACCATACGGAGTGAAATTCGATACATGCTGCTCAAGCAAGTGAGCGAAACTAGAAAAAAAGAGGCTGTGGCGGTCAACGCCCAGTCGACAAACTGCGAGAGGGAAAGGATAAAGGTGGTGATCAGGGGAATGAGAAAAATTTCAAATTCCGAACAAAGTCATGAATCTTTTATAAACTGGGCCTCTCCCGTTGGATCGACATCGATTGAGTGGATAGTATGCATGCACTTCAGTGCCCTGTTTTGATGTAGCGTTTTCACACCCCTGTGGGGACGCATGATGTTTACCATTCTAAATGATCTCAAAAACTCTTTCTAGAACTTTGTTACCATACGGAGTGAAATTCGATACATGCTGCTCATGCGAGTGAGCGAAAAAAAGAGACTGTGGCGGTCAACGCCCAGTCGACAAACTGCGAGAAAGAAAGGATAAAGGTGATGAGAGAGAGAGAGAGAGAAAAGTTTCAAATTCCGAACAACTTCATGAATCTTTTATAAACTGGGCCTCTCACGTTGGATCGACATCGATTGAGTGGATAGTATGCATGCACTTCAGTCCCTGTTTTAATGTAGCGTTTTCACACCCCTGTGGGGACGCATGCTGTTTACCATTGTAAATGATCTCAAAAACTCTTTCTAAAACTGTGTTACCATACGGAGTGAAATTCGATACATGCTGCTCATGCGAGTGAGCGAAAAAAGAGACTGTGGCGGTCAACGCCCAGTCGACAAACTGCGAGAGAGAAAGGATAAAGGTGATCAGGGAGTGAGAAAAGTTTCCAATTCCGAACAAAGTATTGATTATTTTATAAACTGGGCCTCTCCCGTTGGATCGACATCGATTGAGTGGATAGTATGCATGCACTTCATTGCCCTGTTTTGATGTAGCGTTTTCACACCCCTGTGGGGACGCATGCTGTTTACCATTGTAAATGATCTCCAAACTTCTTTTCTAGAACTTTGTTACCATACGGAGTGAAATTCGATACATGCTGCTCATGCGAGTGAGCGAAAAAAAGAGACTGTGGCGGTCAAGGTCCAGTCGACAAACTGCGAGAGAGAAAGGATAAAGGTGATCAGGGAGTGAGAAAAGTTTCAAATTCCGAACAAAGTCATGAATCTTTTATAAACTGGGCCTCTCCCGTTGGATCGACATCGATTGAGTGGATAGTATGCATTCACTTCAGTGCCCTGTTTTGATGTAGCGTTTTCACACCCCTGTGGGGACGCATGATGTTTACCATTGTAAATGATCTCAAAAACTCTTTTCTAGAACATTGTTACCATACGGAGTGAAATTCGATACATGCTGCTCAAGCAAGTGAGCGAAACTAGAAAAAAAAGAGACTGTGGCGGTCAACGCCCAGTCGACAAACTGCGAGAGAGAAAGGATAAAGGTGATCAGGGAGTGAGAAAAGTTTCAAATTCCGAACAAAGTCAAGAATCTTTTATAAACTGGGCCTCTCCCGTTGGATCGACATCGATTGAGTGGATAGTATGCATTCACTTCAGTGCCCTGTTTTGTTGTAGCGTTTTCACACCCCTGTGGGGACGCATGCTGTTTATCATTGTAAATGATCTCAAAAACTTTTTCTAGAACATTGTTACCATACGGAGTGAAATTCGATACATGCTGCTCAAGCAAGTGAGCGAAACTAGAAAAAAAGAGGCTGTGGCGGTCAACGCCCAGTCGACAAACTGCGAGAGAGAAAGGATAAAGGTGGTGATCAGGGGAATGAGAAAAATTTCAAATTCCGAACAAAGTCATGAATCTTTTATAAACTGGGCCTCTCCCGTTGGATCGACATCAATTGAGTGGATAGTATGCATGCACTTCAGTGCCCTGTTTTGATGTAGCGTTTTCACACCCCTGTGGGGACGCATGATGTTTACCATTCTAAATGATCTCAAAAACTCTTTCTAGAACTTTGTTACCATACGGAGTGAAATTCGATACATGCTGCTCATGCGAGTGAGCGAAAAAAGAGACTGTGGCGGTCAACGCCCAGTCGACAAACTGCGAGAAAGAAAGGATAAAGGTGATGAGAGAGAGAGAGAAAAGTTTCAAATTCCGAACAACTTCATGAATCTTTTATAAACTGGGCCTCTCCCGTTGGATCGACATCGATTGAGTGGATAGTATGCATTCACTTCAGTGCCCTGTTTTGTTGTAGCGTTTTCACACCCCTGTGGGGACGCATGCTGTTTATCATTGTAAATGATCTCAAAAACTTTTTCTAGAACATTGTTACCATACGGAGTGAAATTCGATACATGCTGCTCAAGCAAGTGAGCGAAACTAGAAAAAAAGAGGCTGTGGCGGTCAACGCCCAGTCGACAAACTGCGAGAGGGAAAGGATAAAGGTGGTGATCAGGGGAATGAGAAAAATTTCAAATTCCGAACAAAGTCATGAATCTTTTATAAACTGGGCCTCTCCCGTTGGATCGACATCGATTGAGTGGATAGTATGCATGCACTTCAGTGCCCTGTTTTGATGTAGCGTTTTCACACCCCTGTGGGGACGCATGATGTTTACCATTCTAAATGATCTCAAAAACTCTTTCTAGAACTTTGTTACCATACGGAGTGAAATTCGATACATGCTGCTCATGCGAGTGAGCGAAAAAAAGAGACTGTGGCGGTCAACGCCCAGTCGACAAACTGCGAGAAAGAAAGGATAAAGGTGATGAGAGAGAGAGAGAAAAGTTTCAAATTCCGAACAACTTCATGAATCTTTTATAAACTTGGCCTCTCACGTTGGATCGACATCGATTGAGTGGATAGTATGCATGCACTTCAGTCCCTGTTTTAATGTAGCGTTTTCACACCCCTGTGGGGACGCATGCTGTTTACCATTGTAAATGATCTCAAAAACTCTTTCTAAAACTGTGTTACCATACGGAGTGAAATTCGATACATGCTGCTCATGCGAGTGAGCGAAAAAAGAGACTGTGGCGGTCAACGCCCAGTCGACAAACTGCGAGAGAGAAAGGATAAAGGTGATCAGGGAGTGAGAAAAGTTTCCAATTCCGAACAAAGTATTGATTCTTTTATAAACTGGGCCTCTCCCGTTGGATCGACATCGATTGAGTGGATAGTATGCATGCACTTCATTGCCCTGTTTTGATGTAGCGTTTTCACACCCCTGTGGGGACGCATGCTGTTTACCATTGTAAATGATCTCCAAACTTCTTTTCTAGAACTTTGTTACCATACGGAGTGAAATTCGATACATGCTGCTCATGCGAGTGAGCGAAAAAAAGAGACTGTGGCGGTCAAGGTCCAGTCGACAAACTGCGAGAGAGAAAGGATAAAGGTGATCAGGGAGTGAGAAAAGTTTCAAATTCCGAACAAAGTCATGAATCTTTTATAAACTGGGCCTCTCCCGTTGGATCGACATCGATTGAGTGGATAGTATGCATTCACTTCAGTGCCCTGTTTTGATGTAGCGTTTTCACACCCCTGTGGGGACGCATGATGTTTACCATTGTAAATGATCTCAAAAACTCTTTTCTAGAACATTGTTACCATACGGAGTGAAATTCGATACATGCTGCTCAAGCAAGTGAGCGAAACTAGAAAAAAAAGAGACTGTGGCGGTCAACGCCCAGTCGACAAACTGCGAGAGAGAAAGGATAAAGGTGATCAGGGAGTGAGAAAAGTTTCAAATTCCGAACAAAGTCATGAAACTTTTAAAAACTGGGCCTCTCCCGTTGGATCGACATCGATTGAGTGGATATCATGCATGCACTTCATTGCCCTGTTTTGATGTAGCGTTTTCACACCCCTGTGGGGACGCATGCTGTTTACCATTGTAAATGATCTCAAAGACTCTTTCTAGAACATTGTTACCATACGGAGTGAAATTCGATACATGCTGCTCAAGCAAGTGAGCGAAACTAGAAAAAAAAGATACTGTGGCGGTCAACGCCCAGTCGACAAACTGCGAGAGAGAAAGGATAAAGGTGATCAGGGAGTGAGAAAAGTTTCAAATTCCGAACAAAGTCAAGAATCTTTTATAAACTGGGACTCTCCCGTTGGATCGACATCGATTGAGTGGATAGTATGCATGCACTTCAGTGCCCTGTTTTGGTGTATGTAGCGTTTTCACACCCCTGTGGGGACGCATGCTGTTTACCATTGTAAATGATCTCAAAAACTCTTTCTAGAACATTGTTCCCCCTTTCGTACTAAAATTTACTATGGTGTCTGTCTGTCTGTCTGTCCTTCCGGCGAGATATCTCTTTTCAAAGTCTACTCTAACTACTCATTTTTTCTAGAAAGTTTCTTCAATACCTGAGAACGCAAAATTCCAAATATCTCGTCAATAGCGATCTCCTAATCATAGTTATCACCTAATCTCTTAACTATGGAGAAAATTTTCAAAATACTTCAATTAGAACGAAATTTGGAGGGTAGGTGAATCGACCTAGAAAAAGTCGATAGCCGCGATACCAGCTGCCTGTGACCTCATCTTCATGCCCAAATAGGCGAATGTACCCAAAATGCACCCAAAATTCATGATCTTCGATTTCTATAAAAATTGAATAGAAGAAACATCACGTATAATAGATTAAAGAAACTGGTTTCCTTTTTTGAAAAGTCACCAAATATGGCGAATATGATCGACTTTTCGTACAGGCGAGATAGAGGGTCCAATTTGTAAACTTAAGCTTTTATGAGCAAAAAAACCCTTCTGGCAAAGTTTCAGATCGATCGGACTTTGTCTTCATACAGTATTAGACATTTTCTGAGCGCGCGTTACTTGCTGGGGTCGCGCCCACCGGATTGCTCGCTACCAGCAGGCAGGTCAACCGATCGATATCGAATAGTTGGCATTCGCAATCACTGACCCATATCCACTCAGTTGTGTCTTTTTTGATAGAAGTATGTCTGAATATAACAATAATAATGGATTGAGTCAGTTGAAAAAAGACAAAATTTCTATTTTCAACGAACAACTTTGACAAAACGAAACGTTGAAGGTTGAAAGTTAAGTACAATGTTTCTAGACGTCAATAGATAGTGTTTTCTAACAATCAAATCAACCTCAAACTGTTTCAAACTTCTTCACACGTGCGCGCAACGTGTTAGGGCGCGCCAGCCGGCTTCTTTTCTCGAAGTCATTGTAGACGTAATATACAACTATGTACCGCTTCCTTTTTCAGTTGAAACTAAGTTTTGAGTTTATTACTTGTACTCTTGTACATATTCAGACTGAAATTCCGCTTTTCGATGCAGTACAGTGTCGAGTGGAAGTGAGGTGAGGTGAGAATCGAGTTCACCTTACATGTCATTTGGCAAGCACAGGCGATCAAATTATATTTTCAGAACGTGAGAGAGTAGACAGTAGGGAAAAAAGACAGTAGATAAGAGATTAGTACTTTCTGTTTGAAAAAGTGTTTACATAACTGTCTCTCGATAGTCGCAGTGACTACTACAGACGCGAGAATAGAAGAGTACACAGAAGGTGCCATAGTACTGTCTCTAGAAAGTTGTTGTCACCGATGCAGAGACGTGAGAATAGACAAGAGAAAGACAGAGAGAGAGAGAGAGAGAGAGAGAAAGAGAAAGAGAGATGGAGGGGGGAGGAGAAGGAGGGAAGAGAGAGAGTAGGCATAACTGTCTCTCGGAAGTCGCAGTGACTGCTGTAGACGTGAGAGTAGAAGAGTAGACAGAAGTACTGTCTCTAGAAAATTGTTGTCACCGATGCGGAGACGTGAGAATAGACAAGAGAGAGAAAGATGGGGAGAGAGAGAGAAGGTAGGAGTAGGAGAGAGAAAAGAGGAGAGAGAAGGGAGACTAGACATAACTGTCTTTCGAAAGTCGTAGTGATAGTGATTACTGCAGATGTGAAAGTAAGAGTGAAAGAGGTGACGAAAGGTGGAAGTGGACAGAAGAAAACATAGTAATGTCTCTAGAAAGTTTTTGTCACATTTTAAGAAAAAGATGCAGTAGACAAACAAGAGCATATGTAGTATTAGTATTTAGTATTGTCCCTAGAAAGTTGACAGTAGAGTAAACAATAGAGAATATAATACTGTTTCTAGAGAACATAATACTGAGAGAGAAAGAGAAAGAGAGAAAGAGATAGGGAGACAGTGGTAGAGGGAGAAGAGAGAGAGGAGAGATAGGGGAAAGTAGAACTGTGTCGAGGAGGAGAGAGAGAAAAAGAGAAAGATAGAGAGAGAGGGGCGGGAGGAGGGGAGGAGGAGGGAGATAGGTTGGAAAGTAGACAGAACAGTGTAGAGGAGAAAGAGATGGGGCGGTGTACATCTGTGAAACATAAAATAAGTGAAAAAGAAGTAAGAGAGACAGTTAGAAAATACAAAAATTAGGCTACATATACAAAATACATAGAACTTAAACACTTCAAATACGACCCTTGCGTGTATGTATCTTCGCAAAAGTCATTAGAGTGCATTCAACTATCAAACATGCAAGACGAACTTTTCTTCTATTTTTCTATTTTCGTAAACCTAGTGCGGAGGCGCGCGATAGCGCGCCGGAGCGCTAGTCCCCCTTTCATACTAATATTTACTATGGTGTCTGTCTGTCTGTCTGTCTGTCTGTCTGTCCTTCCGGAGAGATATCTCTTTTCAAAGTCTACTTTAACTACTCATTTTTTCTAGAAAGTTTCTTCAATACCTGAGAACGCAAAATTCCGAATATCTCGTCAATAGCGATCTCCTAATCATAGTTATCACCTAATCTCTTAACTATGGAGAAAAATTTCAAAATACTTCAATTAGAACCAAATTTGGAGAGTAGGTGAATCGACCTAGAAAAAGTCGATAGCCGCGATACCAGCTGCCTGTGACCTCATCTTCATGCCCAAATAGGCGAATGTACCCAAAATGCACCCAAAATTCATGATCTTCGATTTCTATAAAAATTGAATAGAAGAAAGATTACGTATAATAGATTATAGAAACTAGTTTCCTTTTTTGAAAAGTCACCAAATATGGCGAATATGATCGACTTTTCGTACAGACGAGATAGAGGGTCCAATTTGTAAACTTAAGTTTTAATGGGCAAAAAAGCCCTTCTGTCAAAGTTTCAGATCGATCGGACTTTGTCTTCATACAGTATTAGACATTTTCTGAGCGCGCGTTACTTGCTGGGGTCGCGCCCACCGGATTGCTCGCTACCAGCCGCCAGGTCAACCGATCGATATCAAATAGTTGGCATTCGCAATCACTGACCCATATCCACTCAGTTGTGTCTTTTTTGATAGGAATATGTCTAGATATAACAATAATGGATTGAGTCAGTTGAAAAAGACAAAATTTATATCTTCAACGAATAACTTTGACAAAACGAAAAGTTGAAGGTTGAAAGTTGAGAAAAAATGTTTCGAGTCGTCAATAGATAGTACTTTCTAACGATCAAATCAACCTCAAACTGTTTCAAACTCCTTCACACGTGCGCACAACGTGTTAGGGCGCGCCAGCCGGCTTCTTTTCTCGAAGTCATTGTAGACGTAATATAGAACTATGTACTGCTTTTTTCAGTTGAAACTGAGTTTTGAGTTTACTACTTGTACTCTTGTACATACTCAGCCTGAAATTCCGCTTTTCGATGCAGTACAGTGTCGAGTGGAAGTGAGGTGAGGTGAGAATCGAGTTCACCTTACAAGTCATTTGGCAAGCACAGGCGGTCAAATTATATTTTTAGAACGTGAGAGAGTAGACAGTAGGGAGAGAAGACAGTAGAGAAGAGAGTAGTACTTTCTGTTTAAAAAGTTTTTACATGTCTCTCGAAAGTCGCAGTGACTACTGCAGCTGTGAGAATAGAACAGTAGACAGAAGGTACCATAGTACTGTCTCTAGAAAGTTGTTGTCACCGCAGCGGGGACGTGAAAGTATACAAGAGAGAGAATAGGAGAGAGAGAGAGAATAGGAGAGAGAAAAGAGGAGAGAGAAGGGAGAGTAGACATAACTGTCTCTCGAAAGTCGCAGTGATAGTGATTACTGCAGATGTGGTGAGAGTGAGAGTGGAAGAGGGAGGTGAAGAGAGGTGAAAATAGACAGAAGAAAACATAGTCGTGTCTCTAGAAAGTTGTTGTCACAGTAGAAGAAAAAGATGCAGTAGACAAACAAGAGCATAGTATTAGTATTGTCTCTAGAAAGTTGAAAGTAGACAATAGAGAATATAATACTGTTTCTAGAGAATATAATATTTAGAGAGAAAGAGAAAGAGAGAAAGAGATAGCGAGACAGTGGGAGCGGGAGAAGAGAGAGAGAGAGAGGAGAGATAGGGGAGAGTAGAACTGTGTCGAGGAAAGAGAGAGAGAGAGAGAGAGAGAGAGAGAGAGAGAGAGGCGGGGGGAGGAGGAGGGAGATAGGATGGAAAGTAGACAGAACAGTGTAGAGGAGAAAGAGATGGGGCGGTGTACATTTGTGAAACATAAAATAAGTGAAAAAGAAGTAGGAGAGATAGTTAGAAAAGACAAAAATTAAAAGAGCTACATATACAAAATACATAGAACTTGAACACTTCAACTACAATCCTTGCGTGTATGAATCTTCGCAAGGATCATTAGAGAGCAATCAACTATCAAACATGCAAGACGAACTATTCTTTTATTTTTCTATTTTTGTATACCTAGTGCGGAGGCGCGCGACAGCGCGCCGGTACCATACGGAGTGAAATTCGATACATGCTGCTCAAGCAAGTGAGCGAAACTAGAAAAAAGAGGCTGTGGCGGTCAACGCCCAGTCGACAAACTGCGAGAGAGAAAGGATAAAGGTGGTGATCAGGGGAATGAGAAAAATTTCAAATTCCGAACAAAGTCATGAATCTTTTATAAACTGGGCCTCTCCCGTTGGATCGACATCGATTGAGTGGATAGTATGCATGCACTTCAGTGCCCTGTTTTGATGTAGCGTTTTCACACCCCTGTGGGGACGCATGATGTTTACCATTCTAAATGATCTCAAAAACTCTTTCTAGAACTTTGTTACCATACGGAGTGAAATTCGATAGCTCATGCGAGTGAGCGAAAAAAAGAGACTGCGGCGGTCAACGCCCAGTCGACAAACTGCGAGAAAGAAAGGATAAAGGTGATGAGAGAGAGAGAGAGAAGTTTCAAATTCCGAACAAAGTCATGAATCTTTTATAAACTGGGCCTCTCCCGTTGGATCGACATCGATTGAGTGGATAGTATGCATGCACTTCAGTGCCCTGTTTTGATGTAGCGTTTTCACACCCCTGTGGGGACGCATGATGTTTACCATTCTAAATGATCTCAAAAACTCTTTCTAGAACTTTGTTACCATACGGAGTGAAATTCGATAGCTCATGCGAGTGAGCGAAAAAAAGAGACTGCGGCGGTCAACGCCCAGTCGACAAACTGCGAGAAAGAAAGGATAAAGGTGATGAGAGAGAGAGAGAGAAGTTTCAAATTCCGAACAAAGTATTGATTCTTTTATAAACTGGGCCTCTCCCGTTGGATCGACATCGATTGAGTGGATAGTATGCATGCACTTCATTGCCCTGTTTTGATGTAGCGTTTTCACACCCCTGTGGGGACGCATGCTGTTTACCATTGTAAATGATCTCAAAACTTCTTTTCTAGAACTTTGTTACCATACGGAGTGAAATTCGATACATGCTGCTCATGCGAGTGAGCGAAAAAAAGAGACTGTGGCGGTCAAGGTCCAGTCGACAAACTGCGAGACAGAAAGGATAAAGGTGATCAGGGAGTGAGAAAAGTTTCAAATTCCGAACAAAGTCATGAATCTTTTATAAACTGGGCCTCTCCCGTTGGATCGACATCGATTGAGTGGATAGTATGCATTCACTTCAGTGCCCTGTTTTGTTGTAGCGTTTTCACACCCCTGTGGGGACGCATGCTGTTTATCATTGTAAATGATCTCAAAAACTTTTTCTAGAACATTGTTACCATACGGAGTGAAATTCGATACATGCTGCTCAAGCAAGTGAGCGAAACTAGAAAAAAAGAGGCTGTGGCGGTCAACGCCCAGTCGACAAACTGCGAGAGAGAAAGGATAAAGGTGGTGATCAGGGGAATGAGAAAAATTTCAAATTCCGAACAAAGTCATGAATCTTTTATAAACTGGGCCTCTCCCGTTGGATCGACATCAATTGAGTGGATAGTATGCATGCACTTCAGTGCCCTGTTTTGATGTAGCGTTTTCACACCCCTGTGGGGACGCATGATGTTTACCATTCTAAATGATCTCAAAAACTCTTTCTAGAACTTTGTTACCATACGGAGTGAAATTCGATACATGCTGCTCATGCGAGTGAGCGAAAAAAAGAGACTGTGGCGGTCAACGCCCAGTCGACAAACTGCGAGAAAGAAAGGATAAAGGTGATGAGAGAGAGAGAGAAAAGTTTCAAATTCCGAACAACTTCATGAATCTTTTATAAACTGGGCCTCTCCCGTTGGATCGACATCGATTGAGTGGATAGTATGCATTCACTTCAGTGCCCTGTTTTGTTGTAGCGTTTTCACACCCCTGTGGGGACGCATGCTGTTTATCATTGTAAATGATCTCAAAAACTTTTTCTAGAACATTGTTACCATACGGAGTGAAATTCGATACATGCTGCTCAAGCAAGTGAGCGAAACTAGAAAAAAGAGGCTGTGGCGGTCAACGCCCAGTCGACAAACTGCGAGAGGGAAAGGATAAAGGTGGTGATCAGGGGAATGAGAAAAATTTCAAATTCCGAACAAAGTCATGAATCTTTTATAAACTGGGCCTCTCCCGTTGGATCGACATCGATTGAGTGGATAGTATGCATGCACTTCAGTGCCCTGTTTTGATGTAGCGTTTTCACACCCCTGTGGGGACGCATGATGTTTACCATTCTAAATGATCTCAAAAACTCTTTCTAGAACTTTGTTACCATACGGAGTGAAATTCGATACATGCTGCTCATGCGAGTGAGCGAAAAAAAGAGACTGTGGCGGTCAACGCCCAGTCGACAAACTGCGAGAAAGAAAGGATAAAGGTGATGAGAGAGAGAGAGAAAAGTTTCAAATTCCGAACAACTTCATGAATCTTTTATAAACTGGGCCTCTCACGTTGGATCGACATCGATTGAGTGGATAGTATGCATGCACTTCAGTGCCCTGTTTTAATGTAGCGTTTTCACACCCCTGTGGGGACGCATGCTGTTTACCATTGTAAATGATCTCAAAAACTCTTTCTAAAACTGTGTTACCATACGGAGTGAAATTCGATACATGCTGCTCATGCGAGTGAGCGAAAAAAGAGACTGTGGCGGTCAACGCCAAGTCGACAAACTGCGAGAGAGAAAAGATAAAGGTGATCAGGGAGTGAGAAAAGTTTCCAATTCCGAACAAAGTATTGATTCTTTTATAAACTGGGCCTCTCCCGTTGGATCGACATCGATTGAGTGGATAGTATGCATGCACTTCATTGCCCTGTTTTGATGTAGCGTTTTCACACCCCTTTGGGGACGCATGCTGTTTACCATTGTAAATGATCTCAAAACTTCTTTTCTAGAACTTTGTTACCATACGGAGTGAAATTCGATACATGCTGCTCATGCGAGTGAGCGAAAAAAAGAGACTGTGGCGGTCAAGGTCCAGTCGACAAACTGCGAGAGAGAAAGGATAAAGGTGATCAGGGAGTGAGAAAAGTTTCAAATTCCGAACAAAGTCATGAATCTTTTATAAACTGGGCCTCTCCCGTTGGATCGACATCGATTGAGTGGATAGTATGCATTCACTTCAGTGCCCTGTTTTGATGTAGCGTTTTCACACCCCTGTGGGGACGCATGATGTTTACCATTGTAAATGATCTCAAAAACTCTTTTCTAGAACATTGTTACCATACGGAGTGAAATTCGATACATGCTGCTCAAGCAAGTGAGCGAAACTAGAAAAAAAGAGGCTGTGGCGGTCAACGCCCAGTCGACAAACTGCGAGAGAGAAAGGATAAAGGTGGTGATCAGGGGAATGAGAAAAATTTCAAATTCCGAACAAAGTCATGAATCTTTTATAAACTGGGCCTCTCCCGTTGGATCGACATCGATTGAGTGGATAGTATGCATGCACTTCAGTGCCCTGTTTTGATGTAGCGTTTTCACACCCCTGTGGGGACGCATGATGTTTACCATTCTAAATGATCTCAAAAACTCTTTCTAGAACTTTGTTACCATACGGAGTGAAATTCGATACATGCTGCTCATGCGAGTGAGCGAAAAAAAGAGACTGTGGCGGTCAACGCCCAGTCGACAAACTGCGAGAAAGAAAGGATAAAGGTGATGAGAGAGAGAGAGAAAAGTTTCAAATTCCGAACAACTTCATGAATCTTTTATAAACTGGGCCTCTCCCGTTGGATCGACATCGATTGAGTGGATAGTAGGCATTCACTTCAGTGCCCTGTTTTGTTGTAGCGTTTTCACACCCCTGTGGGGACGCATGCTGTTTATCATTGTAAATGATCTCAAAAACTTTTTCTAGAACATTGTTACCATACGGAGTGAAATTCGATACATGCTGCTCAAGCAAGTGAGCGAAACTAGAAAAAAAGAGGCTGTGGCGGTCAACGCCCAGTCGACAAACTGCGAGAGAGAAAGGATAAAGGTGGTTATCAGGGGAATGAGAAAAATTTCAAATTCCGAACAAACTCATGAATCTTTTATAAACTGGGCCTCTCCCGTTGGATCGACATCGATTGAGTGGATAGTATGCATGCACTTCAGTGCCCTGTTTTGATGTAGCGTTTTCACACCCCTGTGGGGACGCATGATGTTTACCATTCTAAATGATCTCAAAAACTCTTTCTAGAACTTTGTTACCATACGGAGTGAAATTCGATACATGCTGCTCATGCGAGTGAGCGAAAAAAAAGAGACTGTGGCGGTCAACGCCCAGTCGACAAACTGCGAGAAAGAAAGGATAAAGGTGATGAGAGAGAGAGAAAAGTTTCAAATTCCGAACAACTTCATGAATCTTTTATAAACTGGGCCTTTCCCGTTGGATCGACATCGATTGAGTGGATAGTATGCATTCACTTCAGTGCCCTGTTTTGTTGTAGCGTTTTCACACCCCTGTGGGGACGCATGCTGTTTATCATTGTAAATGATCTCAAAAACTTTTTCTAGAACATTGTTACCATACGGAGTGAAATTCGATACATGCTGCTCAAGCAAGTGAGCGAAACTAGAAAAAAAGAGGCTGTGGCGGTCAACGCCCAGTCGACAAACTGCGAGAGAGAAAGGATAAAGGTGGTGATCAGGGGAATGAGAAAAATTTCAAATTCCGAACAAAGTCATGAATCTTTTATAAACTGGGCCTCTCCCGTTGGATCGACATCGATTGAGTGGATATTATGCATGCACTTCAGTGCCCTGTTTTGATGTAGCGTTTTCACACCCCTGTGGGGACGCATGATGTTTACCATTCTAAATGATCTCAAAAACTCTTTCTAGAACTTTGTTACCATACGGAGTGAAATTCGATACATGCTGCTCATGCGAGTGAGCGAAAAAAAGAGACTGTGGCGGTCAACGCCCAGTCGACAAACTGCGAGAAAGAAAGGATAAAGGTGATGAGAGAGAGAGAAAAGTTTCAAATTCCGAACAACTTCATGAATCTTTTATAAACTGGGCCTTTCCCGTTGGATCGACATCGATTGAGTGGATAGTATGCATTCACTTCAGTGTCCTGTTTTGTTGTAGCGTTTTGACACCCCTGTGGGGACGCATGCTGTTTATCATTGTAAATGATCTCAAAAACTTTTTCTAGAACATTGTTACCATACGGAGTGAAATTCGATACATGCTGCTCAAGCAAGTGAGCGAAACTAGAAAAAAAGAGGCTGTGGCGGTCAACGCCCAGTCGACAAACTGCGAGAGAGAAAGGATAAAGGTGGTGATCAGGGGAATGAGAAAAATTTCAAATTCCGAACAAAGTCATGAATCTTTTATAAACTGGGCCTCTCCCGTTGGATCGACATCGATTGAGTGGATAGTATGCATGCACTTCAGTGCCCTGTTTTGATGTAGCGTTTTCACACCCCTGTGGGGACGCATGATGTTTACCATATTAAATGATCTCAAAAACTCTTTCTAGAACTTTGTTACCATACGGAGTGAAATTCGATAGCTCATGCGAGTGAGCGAAAAAAAGAGACTGCGGCGGTCAACGCCCAGTCGACAAACTGCGAGAAAGAAAGGATAAAGGTGATGAGAGAGAGAGAGAAAAGTTTCAAATTCCGAACAAAGTATTGATTCTTTTATAAACTGGGCCTCTCCCGTTGGATCGACATCGATTGAGTGGATAGTATGCATGCACTTCATTGCCCTGTTTTGATGTAGCGTTTTCACACCCCTGTGGGGACGCATGCTGTTTACCATTGTAAATGATCTCAAAACTTCTTTTCTAGAACTTTGTTACCATACGGAGTGAAATTCGATACATGCTGCTCATGCGAGTGAGCGAAAAAAAGAGACTGTGGCGGTCAAGGTCCAGTCGACAAACTGCGAGAGAGAAAGGATAAAGGTGATCAGGGAGTGAGAAAAGTTTCAAATTCCGAACAAAGTCATGAATCTTTTATAAACTGGGCCTCTCCCGTTGGATCGACATCGATTGAGTGGATAGTATGCATTCACTTCAGTGCCCTGTTTTGTTGTAGCGTTTTCACACCCCTGTGGGGACGCATGCTGTTTATCATTGTAAATGATCTCAAAAACTTTTTCTAGAACATTGTTACCATACGGAGTGAAATTCGATACATGCTGCTCAAGCAAGTGAGCGTAACTAGAAAAAAAGAGGCTGTGGCGGTCAACGCCCAGTCGACAAACTGCGAGAGAGAAAGGATAAAGGTGGTGATCAGGGGAATGAGAAAAATTTCAAATTCCGAACAAAGTCATGAATCTTTTATAAACTGGGCCTCTCCCGTTGGATCGACATCAATTGAGTGGATAGTATGCATGCACTTCAGTGCCCTGTTTTGATGTAGCGTTTTCACACCCCTGTGGGGACGCATGATGTTTACCATTCTAAATGATCTCAAAAACTCTTTCTAGAACTTTGTTACCATACGGAGTGAAA
This sequence comes from Rhabditoides inermis, assembly GCA_963966185.1. Lineage (NCBI taxonomy): Eukaryota > Metazoa > Nematoda > Chromadorea > Rhabditida > Rhabditidae > Rhabditoides > Rhabditoides inermis. The sequence continues at coordinate 40,226 of CAWZYM010000199.1, read as the reverse complement.
TTCGATACATGCTGCTCATGCGAGTGAGCGAAAAAAAGAGACTGTGGCGGTCAACGCCCAGTCGACAAACTGCGAGAAAGAAAGGATAAAGGTGATGAGAGAGAGAGAGAGAAAAGTTTCAAATTCCGAACAACTTCATGAATCTTTTATAAACTGGGCCTCTCCCGTTGGATCGACATCGATTGAGTGGATAGTATGCATTCACTTCAGTGCCCTGTTTTGTTGTAGCGTTTTCACACCCCTGTGGGGACGCATGCTGTTTATCATTGTAAATGATCTCAAAAACTTTTTCTAGAACATTGTTACCATACGGAGTGAAATTCGATACATGCTGCTCAAGCAAGTGAGCGAAACTAGAAAAAAAGAGGCTGTGGCGGTCAACGCCCAGTCGACAAACTGCGAGAGGGAAAGGATAAAGGTGGTGATCAGGGGAATGAGAAAAATTTCAAATTCCGAACAAAGTCATGAATCTTTTATAAACTGGGCCTCTCCCGTTGGATCGACATCGATTGAGTGGATAGTATGCATGCACTTCAGTGCCCTGTTTTGATGTAGCGTTTTCACACCCCTGTGGGGACGCATGATGTTTACCATTCTAAATGATCTCAAAAACTCTTTCTAGAACTTTGTTACCATACGGAGTGAAATTCGATACATGCTGCTCATGCGAGTGAGCGAAAAAAAGAGACTGTGGCGGTCAACGCCCAGTCGACAAACTGCGAGAAAGAAAGGATAAAGGTGATGAGAGAGAGAGAGAAAAGTTTCAAATTCCGAACAACTTCATGAATCTTTTATAAACTGGGCCTCTCACGTTGGATCGACATCGATTGAGTGGATAGTATGCATGCACTTCAGTCCCTGTTTTAATGTAGCGTTTTCACACCCCTGTGGGGACGCATGCTGTTTACCATTGTAAATGATCTCAAAAACTCTTTCTAAAACTGTGTTACCATACGGAGTGAAATTCGATACATGCTGCTCATGCGAGTGAGCGAAAAAAGAGACTGTGGCGGTCAACGCCCAGTCGACAAACTGCGAGAGAGAAAAGATAAAGGTGATCAGGGAGTGAGAAAAGTTTCCAATTCCGAACAAAGTATTGATTCTTTTATAAACTGGGCCTCTCCCGTTGGATCGACATCGATTGAGTGGATAGTATGCATGCACTTCATTGCCCTGTTTTGATGTAGCGTTTTCACACCCCTGTGGGGACGCATGCTGTTTACCATTGTAAATGATCTCCAAACTTCTTTTCTAGAACTTTGTTACCATACGGAGTGAAATTCGATACATGCTGCTCATGCGAGTGAGCGAAAAAAAGAGACTGTGGCGGTCAAGGTCCAGTCGACAAACTGCGAGAGAGAAAGGATAAAGGTGATCAGGGAGTGAGAAAAGTTTCAAATTCCGAACAAAGTCATGAATCTTTTATAAACTGGGCCTCTCCCGTTGGATCGACATCGATTGAGTGGATAGTATGCATTCACTTCAGTGCCCTGTTTTGATGTAGCGTTTTCACACCCCTGTGGGGACGCATGATGTTTACCATTGTAAATGATCTCAAAAACTATTTTCTAGAACATTGTTACCATACGGAGTGAAATTCGATACATGCTGCTCAAGCAAGTGAGCGAAACTAGAAAAAAAAGAGACTGTGGCGGTCAACGCCCAGTCGACAAACTGCGAGAGAGAAAGGATAAAGGTGATCAGGGAGTGAGAAAAGTTTCAAATTCCGAACAAAGTCATGAAACTTTTAAAAACTGGGCCTCTCCCGTTGGATCGACATCGATTGAGTGGATATCATGCATGCACTTCATTGCCCTGTTTTGATGTAGCGTTTTCACACCCCTGTGGGGACGCATGCTGTTTACCATTGTAAATGATCTCAAAGACTCTTTCTAGAACATTGTTACCATACGGAGTGAAATTCGATACATGCTGCTCAAGCAAGTGAGCGAAACTAGAAAAAAAAGATACTGTGGCGGTCAACGCCCAGTCGACAAACTGCGAGAGAGAAAGGATAAAGGTGATCAGGGAGTGAGAAAAGTTTCAAATTCCGAACAAAGTCAAGAATCTTTTATAAACTGGGCCTCTCCCGTTGGATCGACATCGATTGAGTGGATAGTATGCATTCACTTCAGTGCCCTGTTTTGTTGTAGCGTTTTCACACCCCTGTGGGGACGCATGCTGTTTATCATTGTAAATGATCTCAAAAACTTTTTCTAGAACATTGTTACCATACGGAGTGAAATTCGATACATGCTGCTCAAGCAAGTGAGCGAAACTAGAAAAAAAGAGGCTGTGGCGGTCAACGCCCAGTCGACAAACTGCGAGAGAGAAAGGATAAAGGTGGTGATCAGGGGAATGAGAAAAATTTCAAATTCCGAACAAAGTCATGAATCTTTTATAAACTGGGCCTCTCCCGTTGGATCGACATCAATTGAGTGGATAGTATGCATGCACTTCAGTGCCCTGTTTTGATGTAGCGTTTTCACACCCCTGTGGGGACGCATGATGTTTACCATTCTAAATGATCTCAAAAACTCTTTCTAGAACTTTGTTACCATACGGAGTGAAATTCGATACATGCTGCTCATGCGAGTGAGCGAAAAAAAGAGACTGTGGCGGTCAACGCCCAGTCGACAAACTGCGAGAAAGAAAGGATAAAGGTGATGAGAGAGAGAGAGAAAAGTTTCAAATTCCGAACAACTTCATGAATCTTTTATAAACTGGGCCTCTCCCGTTGGATCGACATCGATTGAGTGGATAGTATGCATTCACTTCAGTGCCCTGTTTTGTTGTAGCGTTTTCACACCCCTGTGGGGACGCATGCTGTTTATCATTGTAAATGATCTCAAAAACTTTTTCTAGAACATTGTTACCATACGGAGTGAAATTCGATACATGCTGCTCAAGCAAGTGAGCGAAACTAGAAAAAAAGAGGCTGTGGCGGTCAACGCCCAGTCGACAAACTGCGAGAGGGAAAGGATAAAGGTGGTGATCAGGGGAATGAGAAAAATTTCAAATTCCGAACAAAGTCATGAATCTTTTATAAACTGGGCCTCTCCCGTTGGATCGACATCGATTGAGTGGATAGTATGCATGCACTTCAGTGCCCTGTTTTGATGTAGCGTTTTCACACCCCTGTGGGGACGCATGATGTTTACCATTCTAAATGATCTCAAAAACTCTTTCTAGAACTTTGTTACCATACGGAGTGAAATTCGATACATGCTGCTCATGCGAGTGAGCGAAAAAAAGAGACTGTGGCGGTCAACGCCCAGTCGACAAACTGCGAGAAAGAAAGGATAAAGGTGATGAGAGAGAGAGAGAAAAGTTTCAAATTCCGAACAACTTCATGAATCTTTTATAAACTGGGCCTCTCACGTTGGATCGACATCGATTGAGTGGATAGTATGCATGCACTTCAGTCCCTGTTTTAATGTAGCGTTTTCACACCCCTGTGGGGACGCATGATGTTTACCATTGTAAATGATCTCAAAAACTCTTTCTAAAACTGTGTTACCATACGGAGTGAAATTCGATACATGCTGCTCATGCGAGTGAGCGAAAAAAGAGACTGTGGCGGTCAACGCCCAGTCGACAAACTGCGAGAGAGAAAGGATAAAGGTGATCAGGGAGTGAGAAAAGTTTCAAATTCCGAACAAAGTCATGAATCTTTTATAAACTGGGCCTCTCCCGTTGGATCGACATCGATTGAGTGGATAGTATGCATTCACTTCAGTGCCCTGTTTTGATGTAGCGTTTTCACACCCCTGTGGGGACGCATGATGTTTACCATTGTAAATGATCTCAAAAACTATTTTCTAGAACATTGTTACCATACGGAGTGAAATTCGATACATGCTGCTCAAGCAAGTGAGCGAAACTAGAAAAAAAAGAGACTGTGGCGGTCAACGCCCAGTCGACAAACTGCGAGAGAGAAAGGATAAAGGTGATCAGGGAGTGAGAAAAGTTTCAAATTCCGAACAAAGTCATGAAACTTTTAAAAACTGGGCCTCTCCCGTTGGATCGACATCGATTGAGTGGATATCATGCATGCACTTCATTGCCCTGTTTTGATGTAGCGTTTTCACACCCCTGTGGGGACGCATGCTGTTTACCATTGTAAATGATCTCAAAGACTCTTTCTAGAACATTGTTACCATACGGAGTGAAATTCGATACATGCTGCTCAAGCAAGTGAGCGAAACTAGAAAAAAAAGATACTGTGGCGGTCAACGCCCAGTCGACAAACTGCGAGAGAGAAAGGATAAAGGTGATCAGGGAGTGAGAAAAGTTTCAAATTCCGAACAAAGTCAAGAATCTTTTATAAACTGGGCCTCTCCCGTTGGATCGACATCGATTGAGTGGATAGTATGCATTCACTTCAGTGCCCTGTTTTGTTGTAGCGTTTTCACACCCCTGTGGGGACGCATGCTGTTTATCATTGTAAATGATCTCAAAAACTTTTTCTAGAACATTGTTACCATACGGAGTGAAATTCGATACATGCTGCTCAAGCAAGTGAGCGAAACTAGAAAAAAAGAGGCTGTGGCGGTCAACGCCCAGTCGACAAACTGCGAGAGAGAAAGGATAAAGGTGGTGATCAGGGGAATGAGAAAAATTTCAAATTTCGAACAAAGTCATGAATCTTTTATAAACTGGGCCTCTCCCGTTGGATCGACATCAATTGAGTGGATAGTATGCATGCACTTCAGTGCCCTGTTTTGATGTAGCGTTTTCACACCCCTGTGGGGACGCATGATGTTTACCATTCTAAATGATCTCAAAAACTCTTTCTAGAACTTTGTTACCATACGGAGTGAAATTCGATACATGCTGCTCATGCGAGTGAGCGAAAAAAAGAGACTGTGGCGGTCAACGCCCAGTCGACAAACTGCGAGAAAGAAAGGATAAAGGTGATGAGAGAGAGAGAGAAAAGTTTCAAATTCCGAACAACTTCATGAATCTTTTATAAACTGGGCCTCTCCCGTTGGATCGACATCGATTGAGTGGATAGTATGCATTCACTTCAGTGCCCTGTTTTGTTGTAGCGTTTTCACACCCCTGTGGGGACGCATGCTGTTTATCATTGTAAATGATCTCAAAAACTTTTTCTAGAACATTGTTACCATACGGAGTGAAATTCGATACATGCTGCTCAAGCAAGTGAGCGAAACTAGAAAAAAAGAGGCTGTGGCGGTCAACGCCCAGTCGACAAACTGCGAGAGGGAAAGGATAAAGGTGGTGATCAGGGGAATGAGAAAAATTTCAAATTCCGAACAAAGTCATGAATCTTTTATAAACTGGGCCTCTCCCGTTGGATCGACATCGATTGAGTGGATAGTATGCATGCACTTCAGTGCCCTGTTTTGATGTAGCGTTTTCACACCCCTGTGGGGACGCATGATGTTTACCATTCTAAATGATCTCAAAAACTCTTTCTAGAACTTTGTTACCATACGGAGTGAAATTCGATACATGCTGCTCATGCGAGTGAGCGAAAAAAAGAGACTGTGGCGGTCAACGCCCAGTCGACAAACTGCGAGAAAGAAAGGATAAAGGTGATGAGAGAGAGAGAGAAAAGTTTCAAATTCCGAACAACTTCATGAATCTTTTATAAACTGGGCCTCTCACGTTGGATCGACATCGATTGAGTGGATAGTATGCATGCACTTCAGTCCCTGTTTTAGTGTAGCGTTTTCACACCCCTGTGGGGACGCATGCTGTTTACCATTGTAAATGATCTCAAAAACTCTTTCTAAAACTGTGTTACCATACGGAGTGAAATTCGATACATGCTGCTCATGCGAGTGAGCGAAAAAAGAGACTGTGGCGGTCAACGCCCAGTCGACAAACTGCGAGAGAGAAAGGATAAAGGTGATCAGGGAGTGAGAAAAGTTTCCAATTCCGAACAAAGTATTGATTCTTTTATAAACTGGGCCTCTCCCGTTGGATCGACATCGATTGAGTGGATAGTATGCATGCACTTCATTGCCCTGTTTTGATGTAGCGTTTTCACACCCCTGTGGGGACGCATGCTGTTTATCATTGTAAATGATCTCCAAACTTCTTTTCTAGAACTTTGTTACCATACGGAGTGAAATTCGATACATGCTGCTCATGCGAGTGAGCGAAAAAAAGAGACTGTGGCGGTCAACGCCCAGTCGACAAACTGCGAGAAAGAAAGGATAAAGGTGATGAGAGAGAGAGAGAAAAGTTTCAAATTCCGAACAACTTCATGAATCTTTTATAAACTGGGCCTCTCACGTTGGATCGACATCGATTGAGTGGATAGTATGCATGCACTTCAGTCCCTGTTTTAGTGTAGCGTTTTCACACCCCTGTGGGGACGCATGCTGTTTACCATTGTAAATGATCTCAAAAACTCTTTCTAAAACTGTGTTACCATACGGAGTGAAATTCGATACATGCTGCTCATGCGAGTGAGCGAAAAAAGAGACTGTGGCGGTCAACGCCCAGTCGACAAACTGCGAGAGAGAAAGGATAAAGGTGATCAGGGAGTGAGAAAAGTTTCCAATTCCGAACAAAGTATTGATTCTTTTATAAACTGGGCCTCTCCCGTTGGATCGACATCGATTGAGTGGATAGTATGCATGCACTTCATTGCCCTGTTTTGATGTAGCGTTTTCACACCCCTGTGGGGACGCATGCTGTTTATCATTGTAAATGATCTCCAAACTTCTTTTCTAGAACTTTGTTACCATACGGAGTGAAATTCGATACATGCTGCTCATGCGAGTGAGCGAAAAAAAGAGACTGTGGCGGTCAAGGTCCAGTCGACAAACTGCGAGAGAGAAAGGATAAAGGTGATCAGGGAGTGAGAAAAGTTTCAAATTCCGAACAAAGTCATGAATCTTTTATAAACTGGGCCTCTCCCGTTGGATCGACATCGATTGAGTGGATAGTATGCATTCACTTCAGTGCCCTGTTTTGATGTAGCGTTTTCACACCCCTGTGGGGACGCATGATGTTTACCATTGTAAATGATCTCAAAAACTCTTTTCTAGAACATTGTTACCATACGGAGTGAAATTCGATACATGCTTCTCAAGCAAGTGAGCGAAACTAGAAAAAAAAAGAGACTGTGGCGGTCAACGCCCAGTCGACAAACTGCGAGAGAGAAAGGATAAAGGTGATCAGGGAGTGAGAAAAGTTTCAAATTCCGAACAAAGTCATGAAACTTTTAAAAACTGGGCCTCTCCCGTTGGATCGACATCGATTGAGTGGATATCATGCATGCACTTCATTGCCCTGTTTTGATGTAGCGTTTTCACACCCCTGTGGGGACGCATGCTGTTTACCATTGTAAATGATCTCAAAGACTCTTTCTAGAACATTGTTACCATACGGAGTGAAATTCGATACATGCTGCTCAAGCAAGTGAGCGAAACTAGAAAAAAAAGATACTGTGGCGGTCAACGCCCAGTCGACAAACTGCGAGAGAGAAAGGATAAAGGTGATCAGGGAGTGAGAAAAGTTTCAAATTCCGAACAAAGTCAAGAATCTTTTATAAACTGGGACTCTCCCGTTGGATCGACATCGATTGAGTGGATAGTATGCATGCACTTCAGTGCCCTGTTTTGGTGTATGTAGCGTTTTCACACCCCTGTGGGGACGCATGCTGTTTACCATTGTAAATGATCTCAAAAACTCTTTCTAGAACATTGTTACCATACGGAGTGAAATTCGATACATGCTGCTCAAGCAAGTGAGCGAAACTAGAAAAAAAGAGGCTGTGGCGGTCAACGCCCAGTCGACAAACTGCGAGAGAGAAAGGATAAAGGTGATCAGGGAGTGAGAAAAGTTTCAAATTCCGAACAAAGTCATGAAACTTTTAAAAACTGGGCCTCTCACGTTGGATCGACATCGATTGAGTGGATAGTATGCATGCACTTCAGTCCCTGTTTTAATGTAGCGTTTTCACACCCCTGTGGGGACGCATGCTGTTTACCATTGTAAATGATCTCAAAAACTCTTTCTAAAACTGTGTTACCATACGGAGTGAAATTCGATACATGCTGCTCATGCGAGTGAGCGAAAAAAGAGACTGTGGCGGTCAACGCCCAGTCGACAAACTGCGAGAGAGAAAGGATAAAGGTGATCAGGGAGTGAGAAAAGTTTCCAATTCCGAACAAAGTATTGATTCTTTTATAAACTGGGCCTCTCCCGTTGGATCGACATCGATTGAGTGGATAGTATGCATGCACTTCATTGCCCTGTTTTGATGTAGCGTTTTCACACCCCTGTGGGGACGCATGCTGTTTACCATTGTAAATGATCTCCAAACTTCTTTTCTAGAACTTTGTTACCATACGGAGTGAAATTCGATACATGCTGCTCATGCGAGTGAGCGAAAAAAAGAGACTGTGGCGGTCAAGGTCCAGTCGACAAACTGCGAGAGAGAAAGGATAAAGGTGATCAGGGAGTGAGAAAAGTTTCAAATTCCGAACAAAGTCATGAAACTTTTAAAAACTGGGCCTCTCCCGTTGGATCGACATCGATTGAGTGGATATCATGCATGCACTTCATTGCCCTGTTTTGATGTAGCGTTTTCACACCCCTGTGGGGACGCATGCTGTTTACCATTGTAAATGATCTCAAAGACTCTTTCTAGAACATTGTTACCATACGGAGTGAAATTCGATACATGCTGCTCAAGCAAGTGAGCGAAACTAGAAAAAAAAAAGATACTGTGGCGGTCAACGCCCAGTCGACAAACTGCGAGAGAGAAAGGATAAAGGTGATCAGGGAGTGAGAAAAGTTTCAAATTCCGAACAAAGTCAAGAATCTTTTATAAACTGGGACTCTCCCGTTGGATCGACATCGATTGAGTGGATAGTATGCATGCACTTCAGTGCCCTGTTTTGGTGTATGTAGCGTTTTCACACCCCTGTGGGGACGCATGCTGTTTACCATTGTAAATGATCTCAAAAACTCTTTCTAGAACATTGTTACCATACGGAGTGAAATTCGATACATGCTGCTCAAGCAAGTGAGCGAAACTAGAAAAAAAGAGGCTGTGGCGGTCAACGCCCAGTCGACAAACTGCGAGAGGGAAAGGATAAAGGTGGTGATCAGGGGAATGAGAAAAATTTCAAATTCCGAACAAAGTCATGAATCTTTTATAAACTGGGCCTCTCCCGTTGGATCGACATCGATTGAGTGGATAGTATGCATGCACTTCAGTGCCCTGTTTTGATGTAGCGTTTTCACACCCCTGTGGGGACGCATGATGTTTACCATTCTAAATGATCTCAAAAACTCTTTCTAGAACTTTGTTACCATACGGAGTGAAATTCGATACATGCTGCTCATGCGAGTGAGCGAAAAAAAGAGACTGTGGCGGTCAACGCCCAGTCGACAAACTGCGAGAAAGAAAGGATAAAGGTGATGAGAGAGAGAGAGAAAAGTTTCAAATTCCGAACAACTTCATGAATCTTTTATAAACTGGGCCTCTCACGTTGGATCGACATCGATTGAGTGGATAGTATGCATGCACTTCAGTCCCTGTTTTAGTGTAGCGTTTTCACACCCCTGTGGGGACGCATGCTGTTTACCATTGTAAATGATCTCAAAAACTCTTTCTAAAACTGTGTTACCATACGGAGTGAAATTCGATACATGCTGCTCATGCGAGTGAGCGAAAAAAGAGACTGTGGCGGTCAACGCCCAGTCGACAAACTGCGAGAGAGAAAGGATAAAGGTGATCAGGGAGTGAGAAAAGTTTCCAATTCCGAACAAAGTATTGATTCTTTTATAAACTGGGCCTCTCCCGTTGGATCGACATCGATTGAGTGGATAGTATGCATGCACTTCATTGCCCTGTTTTGATGTAGCGTTTTCACACCCCTGTGGGGACGCATGCTGTTTATCATTGTAAATGATCTCCAAACTTCTTTTCTAGAACTTTGTTACCATACGGAGTGAAATTCGATACATGCTGCTCATGCGAGTGAGCGAAAAAAAGAGACTGTGGCGGTCAAGGTCCAGTCGACAAACTGCGAGAGAGAAAGGATAAAGGTGATCAGGGAGTGAGAAAAGTTTCAAATTCCGAACAAAGTCATGAATCTTTTATAAACTGGGCCTCTCCCGTTGGATCGACATCGATTGAGTGGATAGTATGCATTCACTTCAGTGCCCTGTTTTGATGTAGCGTTTTCACACCCCTGTGGGGACGCATGATGTTTACCATTGTAAATGATCTCAAAAACTCTTTTCTAGAACATTGTTACCATACGGAGTGAAATTCGATACATGCTTCTCAAGCAAGTGAGCGAAACTAGAAAAAAAAAGAGACTGTGGCGGTCAACGCCCAGTCGACAAACTGCGAGAGAGAAAGGATAAAGGTGATCAGGGAGTGAGAAAAGTTTCAAATTCCGAACAAAGTCATGAAACTTTTAAAAACTGGGCCTCTCCCGTTGGATCGACATCGATTGAGTGGATATCATGCATGCACTTCATTGCCCTGTTTTGATGTAGCGTTTTCACACCCCTGTGGGGACGCATGCTGTTTACCATTGTAAATGATCTCAAAGACTCTTTCTAGAACATTGTTACCATACGGAGTGAAATTCGATACATGCTGCTCAAGCAAGTGAGCGAAACTAGAAAAAAAAGATACTGTGGCGGTCAACGCCCAGTCGACAAACTGCGAGAGAGAAAGGATAAAGGTGATCAGGGAGTGAGAAAAGTTTCAAATTCCGAACAAAGTCAAGAATCTTTTATAAACTGGGACTCTCCCGTTGGATCGACATCGATTGAGTGGATAGTATGCATGCACTTCAGTGCCCTGTTTTGGTGTATGTAGCGTTTTCACACCCCTGTGGGGACGCATGCTGTTTACCATTGTAAATGATCTCAAAAACTCTTTCTAGAACATTGTTACCATACGGAGTGAAATTCGATACATGCTGCTCAAGCAAGTGAGCGAAACTAGAAAAAAAGAGGCTGTGGCGGTCAACGCCCAGTCGACAAACTGCGAGAGAGAAAGGATAAAGGTGATCAGGGAGTGAGAAAAGTTTCAAATTCCGAACAAAGTCATGAAACTTTTAAAAACTGGGCCTCTCACGTTGGATCGACATCGATTGAGTGGATAGTATGCATGCACTTCAGTCCCTGTTTTAATGTAGCGTTTTCACACCCCTGTGGGGACGCATGCTGTTTACCATTGTAAATGATCTCAAAAACTCTTTCTAAAACTGTGTTACCATACGGAGTGAAATTCGATACATGCTGCTCATGCGAGTGAGCGAAAAAAGAGACTGTGGCGGTCAACGCCCAGTCGACAAACTGCGAGAGAGAAAGGATAAAGGTGATCAGGGAGTGAGAAAAGTTTCCAATTCCGAACAAAGTATTGATTCTTTTATAAACTGGGCCTCTCCCGTTGGATCGACATCGATTGAGTGGATAGTATGCATGCACTTCATTGCCCTGTTTTGATGTAGCGTTTTCACACCCCTGTGGGGACGCATGCTGTTTACCATTGTAAATGATCTCCAAACTTCTTTTCTAGAACTTTGTTACCATACGGAGTGAAATTCGATACATGCTGCTCATGCGAGTGAGCGAAAAAAAGAGACTGTGGCGGTCAAGGTCCAGTCGACAAACTGCGAGAGAGAAAGGATAAAGGTGATCAGGGAGTGAGAAAAGTTTCAAATTCCGAACAAAGTCATGAAACTTTTAAAAACTGGGCCTCTCCCGTTGGATCGACATCGATTGAGTGGATATCATGCATGCACTTCATTGCCCTGTTTTGATGTAGCGTTTTCACACCCCTGTGGGGACGCATGCTGTTTACCATTGTAAATGATCTCAAAGACTCTTTCTAGAACATTGTTACCATACGGAGTGAAATTCGATACATGCTGCTCAAGCAAGTGAGCGAAACTAGAAAAAAAAAGATACTGTGGCGGTCAACGCCCAGTCGACAAACTGCGAGAGAGAAAGGATAAAGGTGATCAGGGAGTGAGAAAAGTTTCAAATTCCGAACAAAGTCAAGAATCTTTTATAAACTGGGACTCTCCCGTTGGATCGACATCGATTGAGTGGATAGTATGCATGCACTTCAGTGCCCTGTTTTGGTGTATGTAGCGTTTTCACACCCCTGTGGGGACGCATGCTGTTTACCATTGTAAATGATCTCAAAAACTCTTTCTAGAACATTGTTACCATACGGAGTGAAATTCGATACATGCTGCTCAAGCAAGTGAGCGAAACTAGAAAAAAAGAGGCTGTGGCGGTCAACGCCCAGTCGACAAACTGCGAGAGGGAAAGGATAAAGGTGGTGATCAGGGGAATGAGAAAAATTTCAAATTCCGAACAAAGTCATGAATCTTTTATAAACTGGGCCTCTCCCGTTGGATCGACATCGATTGAGTGGATAGTATGCATGCACTTCAGTGCCCTGTTTTGATGTAGCGTTTTCACACCCCTGTGGGGACGCATGATGTTTACCATTCTAAATGATCTCAAAAACTCTTTCTAGAACTTTGTTACCATACGGAGTGAAATTCGATACATGCTGCTCATGCGAGTGAGCGAAAAAAAGAGACTGTGGCGGTCAACGCCCAGTCGACAAACTGCGAGAAAGAAAGGATAAAGGTGATGAGAGAGAGAGAGAAAAGTTTCAAATTCCGAACAACTTCATGAATCTTTTATAAACTGGGCCTCTCACGTTGGATCGACATCGATTGAGTGGATAGTATGCATGCACTTCAGTGCCCTGTTTTAATGTAGCGTTTTCACACCCCTGTGGGGACGCATGCTGTTTACCATTGTAAATGATCTCAAAAACTCTTTCTAAAACTGTGTGAAATTCGATACATGCTGCTCAAGCAAGTGAGCGAAACTAGAAAAAAAGATACTGTGGCGGTCAACGCCCAGTCGACAAACTGCGAGAGAGAAAGGATAAAGGTGATCAGGGAGTGAGAAAAGTTCCAAATTCCGAACAAAGTCAAGAATCTTTTATAAACTGGGACTCTCCCGTTGGATCGACATCGATTGAGTGGATAGTATGCATGCACTTCATTGCCCTGTTTTGATGTAGCGTTTTCACACCCCTGTGGGGACGCATGATGTTTACCATTCTAAATGATCTCAAAAACTCTTTCTAGAACTTTGTTACCATACGGAGTGAAATTCGATACATGCTGCTCATGCGAGTGAGCGAAAAAAAGAGACTGTGGCGGTCAACGCCCAGTCGACAAACTGCGAGAAAGAAAGGATAAAGGTGATGAGAGAGAGAGAGAAAAGTTTCAAATTCCGAACAACTTCATGAATCTTTTATAAACTGGGCCTCTCACGTTGGATCGACATCGATTGAGTGGATAGTATGCATGCACTTCAGTGCCCTGTTTTAATGTAGCGTTTTCACACCCCTGTGGGGACGCATGCTGTTTACCATTGTAAATGATCTCAAAAACTCTTTCTAAAACTGTGTGAAATTCGATACATGCTGCTCAAGCAAGTGAGCGAAACTAGAAAAAAAGATACTGTGGCGGTCAACGCCCAGTCGACAAACTGCGAGAGAGAAAGGATAAAGGTGATCAGGGAGTGAGAAAAGTTCCAAATTCCGAACAAAGTCAAGAATCTTTTATAAACTGGGACTCTCCCGTTGGATCGACATCGATTGAGTGGATAGTATGCATGCACTTCAGTGCCCTGTTTTGGTGTATGTAGCGTTTTCACACCCCTGTGGGGACGCATGCTGTTTACCATTGTAAATGATCTCAAAAACTCTTTCTAGAACATTGTTACCATACGGAGTGAAATTCGATACATGCTGCTCAAGCAAGTGAGCGAAACTAGAAAAAAATGAGACTGTGGCGGTCAACGCCCAGTCGACAAACTGCGAGAGAGAAAGGATAAAGGTGGTGATCAGGGGAATGAGAAAAATTTCAAATTCCGAACAAAGTCATGAATCTTTTATAAACTGGGCCTCTCCCGTTGGATCGACATCGATTGAGTGGATAGTATGCATGCACTTCAGTGCCCTGTTTTGATGTAGCGTTTTCACACCCCTGTGGGGACGCATGATGTTTACCATTCTAAATGATCTCAAAAACTCTTTCTAGAACTTTGTTACCATACGGAGTGAAATTCGATACATGCTGCTCATGCGAGTGAGCGAAAAAAAGAGACTGTGGCGGTCAACGCCCAGTCGACAAACTGCGAGAAAGAAAGGATAAAGGTGATGAGAGAGAGAGAGAAAAGTTTCAAATTCCGAACAACTTCATGAATCTTTTATAAACTGGGCCTCTCACGTTGGATCGACATCGATTGAGTGGATAGTATGCATGCACTTCAGTGCCCTGTTTTAATGTAGCGTTTTCACACCCCTGTGGGGACGCATGCTGTTTACCATTGTAAATGATCTCAAAAACTCTTTCTAAAACTGTGTTACCATACGGAGTGAAATTCGATACATGCTGCTCATGCGAGTGAGCGAAAAAAGAGACTGTGGCGGTCAACGCCCAGTCGACAAACTGCGAGAGAGAAAGGATAAAGGTGATCAGGGAGTGAGAAAAGTTTCCAATTCCGAACAAAGTATTGATTCTTTTATAAACTGGGCCTCTCCCGTTGGATCGACATCGATTGAGTGGATAGTATGCATGCACTTCATTGCCCTGTTTTGATGTAGCGTTTTCACACCCCTGTTTGGACGCATGCTGTTTACCATTGTAAATGATCTCAAAACTTCTTTTCTAGAACTTTGTTACCATACGGAGTGAAATTCGATACATGCTGCTCATGCGAGTGAGCGAAAAAAGAGACTGTGGCGGTCAAGGTCCAGTCGACAAACTGCGAGAGAGAAAGGATAAAGGTGATCAGGGAGTGAGAAAAGTTTCAAATTCCGAACAAATTCATGAATCTTTTATAAACTGGGCCTCTCCCGTTGGATCGACATCGATTGAGTGGATAGTATGCATTCACTTCAGTGCCCTGTTTTGATGTAGCGTTTTCACACCCCTGTGGGGACGCATGATGTTTACCATTGTAAATGATCTCAAAAACTCTTTTCTAGAACATTGTTACCATACGGAGTGAAATTCGATACATGCTGCTCAAGCAAGTGAGCGAAACTAGAAAAAAAAGAGACTGTGGCGGTCAACGCCCAGTCGACAAACTGCGAGAGAGAAAGGATAAAGGTGATCAGGGAGTGAGAAAAGTTTCAAATTCCGAACAAAGTCATGAAACTTTTAAAAACTGGGCCTCTCCCGTTGGATCGACATCGATTGAGTGGATATCATGCATGCACTTCATTGCCCTGTTTTGATGTAGCGTTTTCACACCCCTGTGGGGACGCATGCTGTTTACCATTGTAAATGATCTCAAAGACTCTTTCTAGAACATTGTTACCATACGGAGTGAAATTCGATACATGCTGCTCAAGCAAGTGAGCGAAACTAGAAAAAAAAGAGACTGTGGCGGTCAACGCCCAGTCGACAAACTGCGAGAGAGAAAGGATAAAGGTGATCAGACAGTGAGAAAAGTTTCAAATTCCAAACAAAGTCAAGAATCTTTTATAAACTGGGACTCTCCCGTTGGATCGACATCGATTGAGTGGATAGTATGCATGCACTTCAGTGCCCTGTTTTGGTGTATGTAGCGTTTTCACACCCCTGTGGGGACGCATGCTGTTTACCATTGTAAATGATCTCAAAAACTCTTTCTAGAACATTGTTACCATACGGAGTGAAATTCGATACATGCTGCTCAAGCAAGTGAGCGAAACTAGAAAAAAAATGAGACTGTGGCGGTCAACGCCCAGTCGACAAACTGCGAGAGAGAAAGGATAAAGGTGATCAGGGAGTGAGAAAAGTTTCAAATTCCGAACAAAGTCATGAATCTTTTATAAACTGGGCCTCTCCCGTTGGATCGACATCAATTGAGTGGATAGTATGCATGCACTTCAGTGCCCTGTTTTGATGTAGCGTTTTCACACCCCTGTGGGGACGCATGCTGTTTACCATTGTAAATGATCTCAAAAACTCTTTCCAGAACATTGTTACCATACGGAGTGAAATTCGATACATGCTGCTCAAGCAAGTCAGCGAAACTAGAAAAAACGAGACTGTGGCGGTCAACGCACAGTCGACAAACTGCGAGAGAGAAATGATAAAGGTGATCAGGGAGTGAGAAAAGTTTCAAATTCCGAACAAAGTCATGAAACTTTTAAAAACTGGGCCTCTCCCGTTGGATCGACATCGATTGAGTGGATATCATGCATGCACTTCATTGCCCTGTTTTGATGTAGCGTTTTCACACCCCTGTGGGGACGCATGCTGTTTACCATTGTAAGTGATCTCAAAAACTCTTTCTAGAACATTGTTACCATACGGAGTGAAATTCGATACATGCTGCTCATGCGAGTGAGCGAAAAAAAAAGACTGTGGCGGTCAACGCCCAGTCGACAAACTGCGAGAGAGAAAGGATTAAGGTAATGAGAGAGAGAGAGAAAAGTTTCAAATTCCGAACAAATTCATGAACCTTTTATAAACTGGGCCTCTCCCGTTGGATCGACATCGATTGAGTGGATAGTATGCATGCACTTCAGTGCCCTGTTTTGATGTAGCGTTTTCACACCCCTGTGGGGACGCATGCTGTTTACCATTGTAAATGATCTCAAAAACTCTTTCCAGAACATTGTTACCATACGGAGTGAAATTCGATACATGCTGCTCAAGCAAGTCAGCGAAACTAGAAAAAACGAGACTGTGGCGGTCAACGCACAGTCGACAAACTGCGAGAGAGAAATGATAAAGGTGATCAGGGAGTGAGAAAAGTTTCAAATTCCGAACAAAGTCATGAAACTTTTAAAAACTGGGCCTCTCCCGTTGGATCGACATCGATTGAGTGGATATCATGCATGCACTTCATTGCCCTGTTTTGATGTAGCGTTTTCACACCCCTGTGGGGACGCATGCTGTTTACCATTGTAAGTGATCTCAAAAACTCTTTCTAGAACATTGTTACCATACGGAGTGAAATTCGATACATGCTGCTCATGCGAGTGAGCGAAAAAAAAAGACTGTGGCGGTCAACGCCCAGTCGACAAACTGCGAGAGAGAAAGGATTAAGGTAATGAGAGAGAGAGAGAAAAGTTTCAAATTCCGAACAAATTCATGAACCTTTTATAAACTGGGCCTCTCCCGTTGGATCGACATCGATTGAGTGGATAGTATGCATGCACTTCATTGCCCTGTTTTGATGTAGCGTTTTCACACCCCTGTGTGGACGCATGCTGTTTACCATTGTAAATTATCTCAAAACTTCTTTTCTAGAACTTTGTTACCATACGGAGTGAAATTCGATACATGCTGCTCATGCGAGTGAGCGAAAAAAAGAGACTGTGGCGGTCAACGTCCAGTCGACAAACTGCGAGAGAGCAAGGATAAAGGTGATCAGGGAGTGAGAAAAGTTTCAAATTCCGAACAAAGTCATGAATCTTTTATAAACTGGGCCTCTCCCGTTGGATCGACATCGATTGAGTGGATAGTATGCATGCACTTCAGTGCCCTGTTTTGATGTAGCGTTTTCACACCCCTGTGGGGACGCATGCTGTTTACCATTCTAAATGATCTCAAAAACTCTTTCTAGAACTTTGTTACCATACGGAGTGAAATTCGATACATGCTGCTCATGCGAGTGAGCGAAAAAAAGAGACTGTGGCGGTCAACGCCCAGTCGACAAACTGCGAGAGAGAAAGGATAAAGGTGATCAGGGAGTGAGAAAAGTTTCCAATTCCGAACAAAGTATTGATTCTTTTATAAACTGGGCCTCTCCCGTTGGATCGACATCGATTGAGTGGATAGTATGCATGCACTTCATTGCCCTGTTTTGATGTAGCGTTTTCACACCCTGTGGGGACGCATGCTGTTTACCATTGTAAATGATCTCAAAACTTCTTTTCTAGAACTTTGTTACCATACGGAGTGAAATTGGATACATGCTGCTCAAGCAAGTGAGCGAAACTAGAAAAAAAATGAGACTGTGGCGGTCAACGCCCAGTCGACAAACTGCGAGAGAGAAAGGATAAAGGTGATCAGAGAAGTGAGAAAAGTTTCAAATTCCAAACAAAGTCATGAATCTTTTATAAACTGGGCCTCTCCCGTTGGATCGACATCAATTGAGTGGATAGTATGCATTCACTTCAGTACCCTGTTCTGGTGTATGTAGCGTTTTCACACCCCTGTGGGGAGGCATGCTGTTTACCATTGTAAATGATCTCAAAGACTCTTTCTAGAACATTGTTACCATACGGAGTGAAATTCGATACATGCTGCTCAAGCAAGTGAGCGAAACTAGAAAAAAAAAGAGACTGTGGCGGTAAACGCCCAGTCGACAAACTGCGAGAGAGAAAGGATAAAGGTGATCAGGGAGTGAGAAAAGTTTCAAATTCCGAACAAAGTCAAGAATCTTTTATAAACTGGGACTCTCCCGTTGGATCGACATCGATTGAGTGGATAGTATGCATGCACTTCAGTGCCCTGTTTTGGTGTATGTAGCGTTTTCACACCCTTGTGGGGACGCATGCTGTTTACCATTGTAAATGATCTCAAAAACTCTTTCTAGAACATTGCTACCATACGGAGTGAAATTCGATACATGCTGCTCAAGCAAGTGAGCGAAACTAAAAAAAAAGAGACTGTGGCGGTCAACGCCCAGTCAACAAACTGCGAGAGAGAAAGGATAAAGGCGATCAGGGAGTGAGAAAAGTTTCAAATTCCGAACAAAGTCATGAATCTTTTATAAACTGGGCCTCTCCCGTTGGATCGACATCAATTGAGTGGATAGTATGCATGCACTTCAGTGCCCTGTTTTGATGTAGCGTTTTCACACCCCTGTGGGGACGCATGTTGTTTACCATTGTAAATGATCTCAAAAACTCTTTCTAGAACATTGTTACCATACAGGAGTGAAATTCGATACATGCTGCTCAAGCAAGTGAGCGAAACTAGAAAAAAAGAGGCTGTGGCGGTCAACGCCCAGTCGACAAACTGCGAGAGAGAAAGGATAAAGGTGATCAGGGAGTGAGAAAAGTTTCAAATTCCGAACAAAGTCAAGAATCTTTTTTAAACTGGGACTCTCCCGTTGGATCGACATCGATTGAGTGGATAGTATGCATGCACTTCAGTGCCCTGTTTTGGTGTATGTAGCGTTTTCACACCCCTGTGGGGACGCATGCTGTTTACCATTGTAAATGATCTCAAAAACTCTTTCTAGAACATTGTTACCATACGGAGTGAAATTCGATACATGCTGCTCAAGCAAGTGAGCGAAACTAAAAAAAAAAGAGACTGTGCCGGGGGCGCGGCTCAGTGGATAGAGCGTTCGTCTCTCAATCTCACGGTCGCTGGTTCGATCCCCCTCGGAGTCAACCATTCTTGTTAAATTCACCCAGCCCCTGTGGTGTGGCAATCCACTATCATGGTAGCCAGAAGGCGTCACAGCACCATCTACGGACTCAAGAACGGAATTCAAGATGTCCGACGCCACTCAACCCAACTACCTCTGCTGACGTTGTCGTAATCCAAGAACCCCATCTTGTTCTCGACTAGGAGGACCCCGGATTCAACCGGCCAAAAAAAAAAAAAAAAGACTGTGGCGGTCAACGTCCAGTCGACAAACTGCGAGAGAGAAAGGATAAAGGTTTCATTGCCCTGTTTTGATGTACTTCATTGCCCTGTTTTGATGTACTTCATTGCCCTGTTTTGATGTAGCGTTTTCACACCCCTGTGGGGACGCATGCTGTTTACCATTGTAAGTAATCTCAAAAACTCTTTCTAGAACATTGTTACCATACGGAGTGAAATTCGATACATGCTGCTCATGCGAGCGAGCGAAAAAAAAAGACTGTGGCGGTCAACGCCCAGTCGACAAACTGCGAGAGAGAAAGGATAAAGGTAATGAGAGAGAGAGAAAAGTTTCAAATTCCGAACAAATTCATGAATCTTTTATAAACTGGGCCTCTCCCGTTGGATCGACATCGATTGAGTGGATAGTATGCATTCACTTCAGTGCCCTGTTTTGTTGTAGCGTTTTCACACCCCTGTGGGGACGCATGCTGTTTATCGTTGTAAATGATCTCAAAAACTTTTTCTAGAACATTGTTACCATACGGAGTGAAATTCGATACATGCTGCTCAAGCAAGTGAGCGAAACTAGAAAAAAAAGAGACTGTGGCGGTCAACGCCCAGTCGACAAACTGCGAGAGAGAAAGGATAAAGGTGATCAGGGAGTGAGAAAAGTTTCAAATTCCGATCAAAGTCAAGAATCTTTTATAAACTGGGACTCTCCCGTTGGATCGACATCGATTGAGTGGATAGTATGCATGCACTTCAGTGCCCTGTTTTGATGTAGCGTTTTCACACCCCTGTGGGGACGCATGATGTTTACCATTGTAAATGATCTCAAAACATCTTTTTTAGAACTTTGTTACCATACGGAGTGAAATTCGATACATGCTGCTCATGCGAGTGAGCGAAAAAAGAGACTGTGACGGTCAACGTCCAGTCGACAAACTGCGAGAGAGAAAGGATAAAGGTGATCAGGGAGTGAGAAAAGTTTCAAATTCCGAACAAAGTCATGAATCTTTTATAAACTGGGCCTCTCCCGTTGGATCGACATCGATTGAGTGGATATCATGCATGCACTTCATTGCCCTGTTTTGATGTAGCGTTTTCACACCCCTGTGGGGACGCATGCTGTTTACCATTGTAAGTGATCTCAAAAACTCTTTCTAGAACATTGTTACCATACGGAGTGAAATTCGATACATGCTGCTCATGCGAGTGAGCGAAAAAAAAAGACTGTGGCGGTCAACGCCCAGTCGACAAACTGCGAGAGAGAAAGGATTAAGGTAATGAGAGAGAGAGAGAAAAGTTTCAAATTCCGAACAAATTCATGAACCTTTTATAAACTGGGCCTCTCCCGTTGGATCGACATCGATTGAGTGGATAGTATGCATGCACTTCATTGCCCTGTTTTGATGTAGCGTTTTCACACCCCTGTGTGGACGCATGCTGTTTACCATTGTAAATTATCTCAAAACTTCTTTTCTAGAACTTTGTTACCATACGGAGTGAAATTCGATACATGCTGCTCATGCGAGTGAGCGAAAAAAAGAGACTGTGGCGGTCAACGTCCAGTCGACAAACTGCGAGAGAGCAAGGATAAAGGTGATCAGGGAGTGAGAAAAGTTTCAAATTCCGAACAAAGTCATGAATCTTTTATAAACTGGGCCTCTCCCGTTGGATCGACATCGATTGAGTGGATAGTATGCATGCACTTCAGTGCCCTGTTTTGATGTAGCGTTTTCACACCCCTGTGGGGACGCATGCTGTTTACCATTCTAAATGATCTCAAAAACTCTTTCTAGAACTTTGTTACCATACGGAGTGAAATTCGATACATGCTGCTCATGCGAGTGAGCGAAAAAAAGAGACTGTGGCGGTCAACGCCCAGTCGACAAACTGCGAGAGAGAAAGGATAAAGGTGATCAGGGAGTGAGAAAAGTTTCCAATTCCGAACAAAGTATTGATTCTTTTATAAACTGGGCCTCTCCCGTTGGATCGACATCGATTGAGTGGATAGTATGCATGCACTTCATTGCCCTGTTTTGATGTAGCGTTTTCACACCCTGTGGGGACGCATGCTGTTTACCATTGTAAATGATCTCAAAACTTCTTTTCTAGAACTTTGTTACCATACGGAGTGAAATTGGATACATGCTGCTCAAGCAAGTGAGCGAAACTAGAAAAAAAATGAGACTGTGGCGGTCAACGCCCAGTCGACAAACTGCGAGAGAGAAAGGATAAAGGTGATCAGAGAAGTGAGAAAAGTTTCAAATTCCAAACAAAGTCATGAATCTTTTATAAACTGGGCCTCTCCCGTTGGATCGACATCAATTGAGTGGATAGTATGCATTCACTTCAGTACCCTGTTCTGGTGTATGTAGCGTTTTCACACCCCTGTGGGGAGGCATGCTGTTTACCATTGTAAATGATCTCAAAGACTCTTTCTAGAACATTGTTACCATACGGAGTGAAATTCGATACATGCTGCTCAAGCAAGTGAGCGAAACTAGAAAAAAAAAGAGACTGTGGCGGTAAACGCCCAGTCGACAAACTGCGAGAGAGAAAGGATAAAGGTGATCAGGGAGTGAGAAAAGTTTCAAATTCCGAACAAAGTCAAGAATCTTTTATAAACTGGGACTCTCCCGTTGGATCGACATCGATTGAGTGGATAGTATGCATGCACTTCAGTGCCCTGTTTTGGTGTATGTAGCGTTTTCACACCCTTGTGGGGACGCATGCTGTTTACCATTGTAAATGATCTCAAAAACTCTTTCTAGAACATTGCTACCATACGGAGTGAAATTCGATACATGCTGCTCAAGCAAGTGAGCGAAACTAAAAAAAAAGAGACTGTGGCGGTCAACGCCCAGTCAACAAACTGCGAGAGAGAAAGGATAAAGGCGATCAGGGAGTGAGAAAAGTTTCAAATTCCGAACAAAGTCATGAATCTTTTATAAACTGGGCCTCTCCCGTTGGATCGACATCAATTGAGTGGATAGTATGCATGCACTTCAGTGCCCTGTTTTGATGTAGCGTTTTCACACCCCTGTGGGGACGCATGCTGTTTACCATTGTAAATGATCTCAAAAACTCTTTCTAGAACATTGTTACCATACAGGAGTGAAATTCGATACATGCTGCTCAAGCAAGTGAGCGAAACTAGAAAAAAAGAGGCTGTGGCGGTCAACGCCCAGTCGACAAACTGCGAGAGAGAAAGGATAAAGGTGATCAGGGAGTGAGAAAAGTTTCAAATTCCGAACAAAGTCAAGAATCTTTTTTAAACTGGGACTCTCCCGTTGGATCGACATCGATTGAGTGGATAGTATGCATGCACTTCAGTGCCCTGTTTTGGTGTATGTAGCGTTTTCACACCCCTGTGGGGACGCATGCTGTTTACCATTGTAAATGATCTCAAAAACTCTTTCTAGAACATTGTTACCATACGGAGTGAAATTCGATACATGCTGCTCAAGCAAGTGAGCGAAACTAAAAAAAAAAGAGACTGTGCCGGGGGCGCGGCTCAGTGGATAGAGCGTTCGTCTCTCAATCTCACGGTCGCTGGTTCGATCCCCCTCGGAGTCAACCATTCTTGTTAAATTCACCCAGCCCCTGTGGTGTGGCAATCCACTATCATGGTAGCCAGAAGGCGTCACAGCACCATCTACGGACTCAAGAACGGAATTCAAGATGTCCGACGCCACTCAACCCAACTACCTCTGCTGACGTTGTCGTAATCCAAGAACCCCATCTTGTTCTCGACTAGGAGGACCCCGGATTCAACCGGCCAAAAAAAAAAAAAAAAAGACTGTGGCGGTCAACGTCCAGTCGACAAACTGCGAGAGAGAAAGGATAAAGGTTTCATTGCCCTGTTTTGATGTACTTCATTGCCCTGTTTTGATGTACTTCATTGCCCTGTTTTGATGTAGCGTTTTCACACCCCTGTGGGGACGCATGCTGTTTACCATTGTAAGTAATCTCAAAAACTCTTTCTAGAACATTGTTACCATACGGAGTGAAATTCGATACATGCTGCTCATGCGAGCGAGCGAAAAAAAAAGACTGTGGCGGTCAACGCCCAGTCGACAAACTGCGAGAGAGAAAGGATAAAGGTAATGAGAGAGAGAGAAAAGTTTCAAATTCCGAACAAATTCATGAATCTTTTATAAACTGGGCCTCTCCCGTTGGATCGACATCGATTGAGTGGATAGTATGCATTCACTTCAGTGCCCTGTTTTGTTGTAGCGTTTTCACACCCCTGTGGGGACGCATGCTGTTTATCGTTGTAAATGATCTCAAAAACTTTTTCTAGAACATTGTTACCATACGGAGTGAAATTCGATACATGCTGCTCAAGCAAGTGAGCGAAACTAGAAAAAAAAGAGACTGTGGCGGTCAACGCCCAGTCGACAAACTGCGAGAGAGAAAGGATAAAGGTGATCAGGGAGTGAGAAAAGTTTCAAATTCCGATCAAAGTCAAGAATCTTTTATAAACTGGGACTCTCCCGTTGGATCGACATCGATTGAGTGGATAGTATGCATGCACTTCAGTGCCCTGTTTTGATGTAGCGTTTTCACACCCCTGTGGGGACGCATGATGTTTACCATTGTAAATGATCTCAAAACATCTTTTTTAGAACTTTGTTACCATACGGAGTGAAATTCGATACATGCTGCTCATGCGAGTGAGCGAAAAAAGAGACTGTGACGGTCAACGTCCAGTCGACAAACTGCGAGAGAGAAAGGATAAAGGTGATCAGGGAGTGAGAAAAGTTTCAAATTCCGAACAAAGTCATGAATCTTTTATAAACTGGGCCTCTCCCGTTGGATCGACATCAATTGAGTGGATAGTATGCATGCACTTCAGTGCCCTGTTTTGATGTAGCTTTTTCACACCCCTGTGGGGACGCATGATGTTTACCATTGTAAATGATCTCAAAAACTCTTTCTAGACCATTGTTACCATACGGAGTGAAATTCGATACATGCTGCTCAAGCAAGTGAGCGAGACTAGAAAAAAAAGAGACTGTGGCGGTCAACGCCCAGTCGACAAACTGCGAGAGAGAAAGGATAAAGGTGATCAGGGAGTGAGAAAAGTTTCAAATTCCAAACAAAGTCATGAATCTTTTATAAACTGGGCCTCTCCCGTTGGATCGACATCGATTGAGTGGATAGTATGCATGCACTTCAGTGCCCTGTTTTGATGTAGCGTTTTCACACCCCTGTGGGGACGCATGATGTTTACCATTGTAAATGATCTCAAAACATCTTTTTTAGAACTTTGTTACCATACGGAGTGAAATTCGATACATGCTGCTCATGCGAGTGAGCGAAAAAAGAGACTGTGACGGTCAACGTCCAGTCGACAAACTGCGAGAGAGAAAGGATAAAGGTGATCAGGGAGTGAGAAAAGTTTCAAATTCCGAACAAAGTCATGAATCTTTTATAAACTGGGCCTCTCCCGTTGGATCGACATCAATTGAGTGGATAGTATGCATGCACTTCAGTGCCCTGTTTTGATGTAGCTTTTTCACACCCCTGTGGGGACGCATGATGTTTACCATTGTAAATGATCTCAAAAACTCTTTCTAGACCATTGTTACCATACGGAGTGAAATTCGATACATGCTGCTCAAGCAAGTGAGCGAGACTAGAAAAAAAGAGACTGTGGCGGTCAACGCCCAGTCGACAAACTGCGAGAGAGAAAGGATAAAGGTGATCAGGGAGTGAGAAAAGTTTCAAATTCCAAACAAAGTCATGAATCTTTTATAAACTGGGCCTCTCCCGTTGGATCGACATCAATTGAGTGGATAGTATGCATGCACTTCAGTGCCCTGTTCTGGTGTATGTAGCGTTTTCACACCCCTGTGGGGACGCATGCTGTTTACCATTGTAAATGATCTCAAAGACTCTTTCTAGAACATTGTTACCATACGGAGTGAAATTCGATACATGCTGCTCAAGCAAGTGAGCGAAACTAGAAAAAAAGAGACTGTTGCGGTCAACGCCCAGTTGACAAACTGCGAGAGAGAAAGGATAAAGGTGATCAGGGAGTGAGAAAAGTTTCAAATTCCGAACAAAGTCATGAATCTTTTATAAACTGGGCCTCTCCCGTTGGATCGACATCAATTGAGTGGATAGTATGCATGCACTTCAGTGCCCTGTTTTGATGTAGCGTTTTCACACCCCTGTGGGGACGCATGCTGTTTACCATTGTAAATGATCTCAAAAACTCTTTCTAGAACATTGTTACCATACGGAGTGAAATTCGATACATGCTGCTCAAGCAAGTGAGCGAAACTAGAAAAAAAAAGAGAATGTGGCGGTCAATGCCCAGTTGACAAACTGCGAGAGAGAAAGGATAAAGGTGATCAGGGAGTGAGAAAAGTTTCAAATTCCGAACAAAGTCATGAAACTTTTAAAAACTGGGCCTCTCCCGTTGGATCGACATCGATTGAGTGGATATCATGCATGCACTTCATTGCCCTGTTTTGATGTAGCGTTTTCACACCCCTGTGGGAACGCATGCTGTTTACCATTGTAAGTGATCTCAAAAACTCTTTCTAGAACATTGTTACCATACGGAGTGAAATTCGATACATGCTGCTCATGCGAGTGAGCGAAAAAAAAAAAAGACTGTGGCGGTCAACGCCCAGTCGACAAACTGCGAGAGAGAAAGGATAAAGGTAATGAGAGAGAGAGAAAAGTTTCAAATTCCGAACAAATTCATGAATCTTTTATAAACTGGGCCTCTCCCGTTGGATCGACATCGATTGAGTGGATAGTATGCATGCACTTCATTGCCCTGTTTTGATGTAGCGTTTTCACACCCCTGTGAGGACGCATGCTGTTTACCATTGTAAATTATCTCAAAACATCTTTTTTAGAACTTTGTTACCATACGGAGTGAAATTCGATACATGCTGCTCATGCGAGTGAGCGAAAAAAGAGACTGTGACGGTCAACGTCCAGTCGACAAACTGCGAGAGAGAAAGGATAAAGGTGATCAGGGAGTGAGAAAAGTTTCAAATTCCGAACAAAGTCATGAATCTTTTATAAACTGGGCCTCTCCCGTTGGATCGACATCGATTGAGTGGATAGTATGCATGCATTTCAGTGCCCTGTTTTGATGTAGCGTTTTCACACCCCTGTGGGGACGCATGCTGTTTACCATTGTAAATTATCTCAAAACTTCTTTTCTAGAACTTTGTTACCATACGGAGTGAAATTCGATACATGCTGCTCATGCGAGTGAGCGAAAAAAAGAGACTGTGGCGGTCAACGTCCAGTCGACAAACTGCGAGAGAGCAAGGATAAAGGTGATCAGGGAGTGAGAAAAGTTTCAAATTCCGAACAAAGTCATGAATCTTTTATAAACTGGGCCTCTCCCGTTGGATCGACATCGATTGAGTGGATAGTATGCATGCACTTCAGTGCCCTGTTTTGATGTAGCGTTTTCACACCCCTGTGGGGACGCATGCTGTTTACCATTCTAAATGATCTCAAAAACTCTTTCTAGAACTTTGTTACCATACGGAGTGAAATTCGATACATGCTGCTCATGCGAGTGAGCGAAAAAAAGAGACTGTGGCGGTCAACGCCCAGTCGACAAACTGCGAGAGAGAAAGGATAAAGGTGATCAGGGAGTGAGAAAAGTTTCCAATTCCGAACAAAGTATTGATTTTCTTCAAAAAGTACTTACGTAAAGAGATGAACTTTGTCTTATCCCTATGCAGCAAAAGCACATGCATAAAACGTTTACAAATACTAACACAAACCTGCGCATACCGGACTGTTGAAGAAACATATGAGAAGAGAGAGAGAGAGAGAGAAGAGAGAGAGAGAGAAGAGAGAGAGTGAGAGAGAGAGAGAGTGAGAGAGAGAGAGAGAGAGAGAGAGAGAGAGACGATACATAGAGAGAAGAGAGAGAAGAAAGAAGAGAGGTGCAGGTTTGTGTTAGTATTTGTAAACGTTTTATGCATGTGCTTTTGCTGCATTGGGATAAGACAAAGTTCATCTCTTTACGTAAGTACTTTTTGAAGAAAATATATGTCCTTTTGTTAAATTTCATAGAAATTTTTCAATTTGTGCTGAATTATGACTATTCATCTGGATTTAATCAAAAACTAATATATATCTCCCTCTGTTCTTTCTCTCCCTCTGTTCTTACTCTCTCCCTCTGTTCTGGTTCACTGATCCTTCTCTCTCTTTCACTGTCTCTCTCTCTCTCTCTCTCTCTCTCTCTCTCTCTCTCTGCCCTTCTCTCTCTTCTTACTCTCATGTACCACAGATCACACGTTACGTTTCGGATCGCCGTTACGTTTCACAAAACGTTTTCCCCCATATATTTTCTCACTACCAGTCGAAGTCGCGCGTACTGCGCTCTTCATCCTGGTTATAGTTGACGGATTCAAAACAATGCAAACCCGGCGCGCATTAGACGCTGGCGGCGGCGGGGCGAGCTACACTCAAAGTGCAAGTTGGGAAAAGTAGTGGCAGAAAACGCGAGAGAGCACGCTTTCGGCAGAGAGACAGAGTGACTGGAAACGACACACACCCACCCACCCACCCACCCACCCACCCACACGCTGGCCCCTCGCCTCATGGGTGCGCGAGATCGCTCATAACTTCTTTCGGAGAAAAGATACAAAGTTCCCCGCGACCAATGATCTGTCCTACGGAACGGTGCAAATCTAACTAACATGAATTAGATCAGTTCACATTGTTGCTAACATGACCTTTGGATATCGCTTCTTGAAAACTCTGGCGCGAGCCCTATCCTAAGCCAAAAGAGAGGGCGCTGCGCGCCCTCTCTAATTCTTTTATAAACTGGGCCTCTCCCGTTGGATCGACATCGATTGAGTGGATAGTATGCATGCACTTCATTGCCCTGTTTTGATGTAGCGTTTTCACACCCCTTTGGGGACGCATGCTGTTTACCATTCTAAATGATCTCAAAAACTCTTTCTAGAACTTTGTTACCATACGGAGTGAAATTCGATACATGCTGCTCATGCGAGTGAGCGAAAAAAAGAGACTGTGGCGGTCAACGCCCAGTCGACAAACTGCGAGAGAGAAAGGATAAAGGTGATCAGGGAGTGAGAAAAGTTTCCAATTCCGAACAAAGTATTGATTCTTTTATAAACTGGGCCTCTCCCGTTGGATCGACATCGATTGAGTGGATAGTATGCATGCACTTCATTGCCCTGTTTTGATGTAGCGTTTTCACACCCCTGTGGGGACGCATGCTGTTTACCATTGTAAATGATCTCAAAAACTCTTTCTAGACCATTGTTACCATACGGAGTGAAATTCGATACATGCTGCTCAAGCAAGTGAGCGAAACTAGAAAAAAAAAGAGACTGTGGCGGTAAACGCCCAGTCGACAAACTGCGAGAGAGAAAGGATAAAGGTGATCAGGGAGTGAGAAAAGTTTCAAATTCCGAACAAAGTCAAGAATCTTTTATAAACTGGGACTCTCCCGTTGGATCGACATCGATTGAGTGGATAGTATGCATGCACTTCAGTGCCCTGTTTTGGTGTATGTAGCGTTTTCACACCCCTGTGGGGACGCATGCTGTTTACCATTGTAAATGATCTCAAAAACTCTTTCTAGAACATTGTTACCATACGGAGTGAAATTCGATACATGCTGCTCAAGCAAGTGAGCGAAACTAAAAAAAAAGAGACTGTGGCGGTCAACGCCCAGTCAACAAACTGCGAGAGAGAAAGGATAAAGGTGATCAGGGAGTGAGAAAAGTTTCAAATTCCGAACAAAGTCATGAATCTTTTATAAACTGGGCCTCTCCCGTTGGATCGACATCAATTGAGTGGATAGTATGCATGCACTTCAGTGCCCTGTTTTGATGTAGCGTTTTCACACCCCTGTGGGGACGCATGCTGTTTACCATTGTAAATGATCTCAAAAACTCTTTCTAGAACATTGTTACCATACAGGAGTGAAATTCGATACATGCTGCTCAAGCAAGTGAGCGAAACTAGAAAAAAAGAGGCTGTGGCGGTCAACGCCCAGTCGACAAACTGCGAGAGAGAAAGGATAAAGGTGATCAGGGAGTGAGAAAAGTTTCAAATTCCGAACAAAGTCAAGAATCTTTTATAAACTGGGACTCTCCCGTTGGATCGACATCGATTGAGTGGATAGTATGCATGCACTTCAGTGCCCTGTTTTGGTGTATGTAGCGTTTTCACACCCCTGTGGGGACGCATGCTGTTTACCATTGTAAATGATCTCAAAAACTCTTTCTAGAACATTGTTACCATACGGAGTGAAATTCGATACATGCTGCTCAAGCAAGTGAGCGAAACTAAAAAAAAAGAGACTGTGGCGGTCAACGTCCAGTCGACAAACTGCGAGAGAGAAAGGATAAAGGTTTCATTGCCCTGTTTTGATGTACTTCATTGCCCTGTTTTGATGTACTTCATTGCCCTGTTTTGATGTAGCGTTTTCACACCCCTGTGGGGACGCATGATGTTTACCATTGTAAATGATCTCAAAAACTCTTTCTAGAACATTGTTACCATACGGAGTGAAATTCGATACATGCTGCTCAAGCAAGTGAGCGAGACTAGAAAAAAAAGAGACTGTGGCGGTCAACGCCCAGTCGACAAACTGCGAGAGAGAAAGGATAAAGGTGATCAGGGAGTGAGAAAAGTTTCAAATTCCGAACAAAGTATTGATTCTTTTATAAACTGGGCCTCTCCCGTTGGATCGACATCGATTGAGTGGATAGTATGCATGCACTTCATTGCCCTGTTTTGATGTAGCGTTTTCACACCCCTGTGGGGACGCATGCTGTTTACCATTGTAAATGATCTCAAAAACTCTTTCTAGACCATTGTTACCATACGGAGTGAAATTCGATACATGCTGCTCAAGCAAGTGAGCGAAACTAGAAAAAAAAAGAGACTGTGGCGGTAAACGCCCAGTCGACAAACTGCGAGAGAGAAAGGATAAAGGTGATCAGGGAGTGAGAAAAGTTTCAAATTCCGAACAAAGTCAAGAATCTTTTATAAACTGGGACTCTCCCGTTGGATCGACATCGATTGAGTGGATAGTATGCATGCACTTCAGTGCCCTGTTTTGGTGTATGTAGCGTTTTCACACCCCTGTGGGGACGCATGCTGTTTACCATTGTAAATGATCTCAAAAACTCTTTCTAGAACATTGTTACCATACGGAGTGAAATTCGATACATGCTGCTCAAGCAAGTGAGCGAAACTAAAAAAAAAGAGACTGTGGCGGTCAACGCCCAGTCAACAAACTGCGAGAGAGAAAGGATAAAGGTGATCAGGGAGTGAGAAAAGTTTCAAATTCCGAACAAAGTCATGAATCTTTTATAAACTGGGCCTCTCCCGTTGGATCGACATCAATTGAGTGGATAGTATGCATGCACTTCAGTGCCCTGTTTTGATGTAGCGTTTTCACACCCCTGTGGGGACGCATGCTGTTTACCATTGTAAATGATCTCAAAAACTCTTTCTAGAACATTGTTACCATACAGGAGTGAAATTCGATACATGCTGCTCAAGCAAGTGAGCGAAACTAGAAAAAAAGAGGCTGTGGCGGTCAACGCCCAGTCGACAAACTGCGAGAGAGAAAGGATAAAGGTGATCAGGGAGTGAGAAAAGTTTCAAATTCCGAACAAAGTCAAGAATCTTTTATAAACTGGGACTCTCCCGTTGGATCGACATCGATTGAGTGGATAGTATGCATGCACTTCAGTGCCCTGTTTTGGTGTATGTAGCGTTTTCACACCCCTGTGGGGACGCATGCTGTTTACCATTGTAAATGATCTCAAAAACTCTTTCTAGAACATTGTTACCATACGGAGTGAAATTCGATACATGCTGCTCAAGCAAGTGAGCGAAACTAAAAAAAAAGAGACTGTGGCGGTCAACGTCCAGTCGACAAACTGCGAGAGAGAAAGGATAAAGGTTTCATTGCCCTGTTTTGATGTACTTCATTGCCCTGTTTTGATGTACTTCATTGCCCTGTTTTGATGTAGCGTTTTCACACCCCTGTGGGGACGCATGATGTTTACCATTGTAAATGATCTCAAAAACTCTTTCTAGAACATTGTTACCATACGGAGTGAAATTCGATACATGCTGCTCAAGCAAGTGAGCGAGACTAGAAAAAAAAGAGACTGTGGCGGTCAACGCCCAGTCGACAAACTGCGAGAGAGAAAGGATAAAGGTGATCAGGGAGTGAGAAAAGTTTCAAATTCCGAACAAAGTCATGAAACTTTTAAAAACTGGGCCTCTCCCGTTGGATCGACATCGATTGAGTGGATATCATGCATGCACTTCATTGCCCTGTTTTGATGTAGCGTTTTCACACCCCTGTGGGGACGCATGCTGTTTACCATTGTAAGTGATCTCAAAAACTCTTTCTAGAACATTGTTACCATACGGAGTGAAATTCGATACATGCTGCTCATGCGAGTGAGCGAAAAAAAGAGACTGTGGCGGTCAACGTCCAGTCGACAAACTGCGAGAGAGAAAGGATAAAGGTGATCAGGGAGTGAGAAAAGTTTCAAATTCCGAACAAAGTCATGAATCTTTTATAAACTGGGCCTCTCCCGTTGGATCGACATCGATTGAGTGGATAGTATGCATGCACTTCAGTGCCCTGTTTTGATGTAGCGTTTTCACACCCCTGTGGGGACGCATGCTGTTTACCATTCTAAATGATCTCAAAAACTCTTTCTAGAACTTTGTTACCATACGGAGTGAAATTCGATACATGCTGCTCATGCGAGTGAGCGAAAAAAAAGAGACTGTGGCGGTCAACGCCCAGTCGACAAACTGCGAGAAAGAAAGGATAAAGGTGATGAGAGAGAGAGAGAGAAAAGTTTTAAATTCCGAACAACTTCATGAATCTTTTATAAACTGGGCCTCTCACGTTGGATCGACATCGATTGAGTGGATAGTATGCATGCACTTCAGTGCCCTGTTTTAATGTAGCGTTTTCACACCCCTGTGGGGACGCATGCTGTTTACCATTGTAAATGATCTCAAAAACTCTTTCTAAAACTGTGTTACCATACGGAGTGAAATTCGATACATGCTGCTCATGCGAGTGAGCGAAAAAAGAGACTGTGGCGGTCAACGCCCAGTCGACAAACTGCGAGAGAGAAAGGATAAAGGTGATCAGGGAGTGAGAAAAGTTTCAAATTCCGAACAAAGTCATGAATCTTTTATAAACTGGGCCTCTCCCGTTGGATCGACATCGATTGAGTGGATAGTATGCAATCACTTCAGTGCCCTGTTTTGTTGTAGCGTTTTCACACCCCTGTGGGGACGCATGCTGTTTATCATTGTAAATGATCTCGAAAACTTTTTCTAGAACATTGTTACCATACGGAGTGAAATTCGATACATGCTGCTCAAGCAAGTGAGCGAAACTAGAAAAAAAGAGGCTGTGGCGGTCAACGCCCAGTCGACAAACAGCGAGAGAGAAAGGATAAAGGTGATCAGGGAATGAGAAAAATTTCAAATTCCGAACAAAGTCATGAATCTTTTATAAACTGGGCCTCTCCCGTTGGATCGACATCGATTGAGTGGATAGTATGCATGCACTTCATTGCCCTGTTTTGATGTAGCGTTTTCACACCCCTGTGGGGACGCATGCTGTTTACCATTGTAAATGATCTCAAAAACTCTTTCTAGAACATTGTTACCATACGGAGTGAAATTCGATACATGCTGCTCAAGCAAGTGAGCGAAACTAGAAAAAAAAGAGAATGTGGCGGTCAACGCCCAGTTGACAAACTGCGAGAGAGAAAGGATAAAGGTGATCAGGGAGTGAGAAAAGTTTCAAATTCCGAACAAAGTCATGAAACTTTTAAAAACTGGGCCTCTCCCGTTGGATCGACATCGATTGAGTGGATATCATGCATGCACTTCATTGCCCTGTTTTGATGTAGCGTTTTCACACCCCTGTGGGGACGCATGCTGTTTACCATTGTAAGTGATCTCAAAAACTCTTTCTAGAACTTTGTTACCATACGGAGTGAAATTCGATACATGCTGCACATGCGAGTGAGCGAAAAAAAAGAGACTGTGGCGGTCAACGCCCAGTCGACAAACTGCGAGAAAGAAAGGATAAAGGTGATGAGAGAGAGAGAGAAAAGTTTTAAATTCCGAACAACTTCATGAATCTTTTATAAACTGGGCCTCTCACGTTGGATCGACATCGATTGAGTGGATAGTATGCATGCACTTCAGTGCCCTGTTTTAATGTAGCGTTTTCACACTCCTGTGGGGACGCATGCTGTTTACCATTGTAAATGATCTCAAAAACTCTTTCTAAAACTGTGTTACCATACGGAGTGAAATTCGATACATGCTGCTCATGCGAGTGAGCGAAAAAAGAGACTGTGGCGGTCAACGCCCAGTCGACAAACTGCGAGAGAGAAAGGATTAAGGTAATGAGAGAGAGAGAGAAAAGTTTCAAATTCCGAACAAATTCATGAACCTTTTATAAACTGGGCCTCTCCCGTTGGATCGACATCGATTGAGTGGATAGTATGCATGCACTTCATTGCCCTGTTTTGATGTAGCGTTTTCACACCCCTGTGGGGACGCATGCTGTTTACCATTGTAAATTATCTCAAAACTTCTTTTCTAGAACTTTGTTACCATACGGAGTGAAATTCGATACATGCTGCTCAAGCAAGTGAGCGAAACTAGAAAAAAAAGAGGCTGTGGCGGTCAACGCCCAGTCGACAAACTGCGAGAGAGAAAGGATAAAGGTGATCAGGGAATGAGAAAAATTTCAAATTCCGAACAAAGTCATGAATCTTTTATAAACTGGGCCTCTCCCGTTGGATCGACATCGATTGAGTGGATAGTATGCATGCACTTCATTGCCCTGTTTTGATGTAGCGTTTTCACACCCCTGTGGGGACGCATGCTGTTTACCATTGTAAATGATCTCAAAAACTCTTTCTAGAACATTGTTACCATACGGAGTGAAATTCGATACATGCTGCTCAAGCAAGTGAGCGAAACTAGAAAAAAAAGAGAATGTGGCGGTCAACGCCCAGTTGACAAACTGCGAGAGAGAAAGGATAAAGGTGATCAGGGAGTGAGAAAAGTTTCAAATTCCGAACAAAGTCATGAAACTTTTAAAAACTGGGCCTCTCCCGTTGGATCGACATCGATTGAGTGGATATCATGCATGCACTTCATTGCCCTGTTTTGATGTAGCGTTTTCACACCCCTGTGGGGACGCATGCTGTTTACCATTGTAAGTGATCTCAAAAACTCTTTCTAGAACATTGTTACCATACGGAGTGAAATTCGATACATGCTGCTCATGCGAGTCAGCGAAAAAAAAAAGACTGTGGCGGTCAACGCCCAGTCGACAAACTGCGAGAGAGAAAGGATAAAGGTAATGAGAGAGAGAGAAAAGTTTCAAATTCCGAACAAATTCATGAATCTTTTATAAACTGGGCCTCTCCCGTTGGATCGACATCGATTGAGTGGATAGTATGCATGCACTTCATTGCCCTGTTTTGATGTAGCGTTTTCACACCCCTGTGGGGACGCATGCTGTTTACCATTGTAAATTATCTCAAAACTTCTTTTCTAGAACTTTGTTACCATACGGAGTGAAATTCGATACATGCTGCTCATGCGAGTGAGCGAAAAAAAGAGACTGTGGCGGTCAACGTCCAGTCGACAAACTGCGAGAGAGAAAGGATAAAGGTGATCAGGGAGTGAGAAAAGTTTCAAATTCCGAACAAAGTCATGAATCTTTTATAAACTGGGCCTCTCCCGTTGGATCGACATCGATTGAGTGGATAGTATGCATGCACTTCAGTGCCCTGTTTTGATGTAGCGTTTTCACACCCCTGTGGGGACGCATGCTGTTTACCATTCTAAATGATCTCAAAAACTCTTTCTAGAACTTTGTTACCATACGGAGTGAAATTCGATACATGCTGCTCATGCGAGTGAGCGAAAAAAAAGAGACTGTGGCGGTCAACGCCCAGTCGACAAACTGCGAGAAAGAAAGGATAAAGGTGATGAGAGAGAGAGAGAAAAGTTTTAAATTCCGAACAACTTCATGAATCTTTTATAAACTGGGCCTCTCACGTTGGATCGACATCGATTGAGTGGATAGTATGCATGCACTTCAGTGCCCTGTTTTAATGTAGCGTTTTCACACCCCTGTGGGGACGCATGCTGTTTACCATTGTAAATGATCTCAAAAACTCTTTCTAAAACTGTGTTACCATACGGAGTGAAATTCGATACATGCTGCTCATGCGAGTGAGCGAAAAAAGAGACTGTGGCGGTCAACGCCCAGTCGACAAACTGCGAGAGAGAAAGGATTAAGGTAATGAGAGATAGAGAGAGAAAAGTTTCAAATTCCGAACAAATTCATGAACCTTTTATAAACTGGGCCTCTCCCGTTGGATCGACATCGATTGAGTGGATAGTATGCATGCACTTCATTGCCCTGTTTTGATGTAGCGTTTTCACACCCCTGTGGGGACGCATGCTATTTACCA
This sequence comes from Rhabditoides inermis, assembly GCA_963966185.1. Taxonomy (NCBI): domain Eukaryota; kingdom Metazoa; phylum Nematoda; class Chromadorea; order Rhabditida; family Rhabditidae; genus Rhabditoides; species Rhabditoides inermis. The sequence goes on along the minus strand of CAWZYM010000199.1, from coordinate 4,087 downwards.
TTGTAAATGATCTCAAAACTTCTTTTCTAGAACTTTGTTACCATACGGAGTGAAATTCGATACATGCTGCACATGCGAGTGAGCGAAAAAAAAAGATACTGTGGCGGTCAACGTCCAGTCGACAAACTGCGAGAGAGAAAGGATAAAGGTGATCAGGGAGTGAGAAAAGTTTCAAATTCCGAACAAAGTCATGAATCTATTATAAACTGGGCCTCTCCCGTTGGATCGACATCGATTGAGTGGATAGTATGCATGCACTTCATTGCCCTGTTTTGATGTAGCGTTTTCACACCCCTGTGGGGACGCATGCTGTTTACCATTGTAAATGATCTCAAAAACTCTTTCTAGACCATTGTTACCATACGGAGTGAAATTGGATACATGCTGCTCAAGCAAGCGAGCGAAACTAGAAAAAAAAATGAGACTGTGGCGGTCAACGCCCAGTCGACAAACTGCGAGAGAGAAAGGATAAAGGTGATCAAAGAAGTGAGAAAAGTTTCAAATTCCAAACAAAGTCATGAATCTTTTATAAACTGGGCCTCTCCGTTGGATCGACATCAATTGAGTGGATAGTATGCATGCACTTCAGTGCCCTGTTCTGGTGTATGTAGCGTTTTCACACCCCTGTGGGGACGCATGCTGTTTACCATTGTAAATGATCTCAAAGACTCTTTCTAGAACATTGTTACCATACGGAGTGAAATTCGATACATGCTGCTCAAGCAAGTGAGCGAAACTAAAAAAAAAGAGACCGTGGCGGTCAACGCCCAGTCAACAAACTGCGAGAGAGAAAGGATAAAGGTGATCAGGGAGTGAGAAAAGTTTCAAATTCCGAACAAAGTCATGAATCTTTTATAAACTGGGCTCTCCCGTTGGATCGACATCAATTGAGTGGATAGTATGCATGCACTTCAGTGCCCTGTTTTGATGTAGCGTTTTCACACCCCTGTGGGGACGCATGCTGTTTACCATTGTAAATGATCTCAAAAACTCTTTCTAGAACATTGTTACCATACAGGAGTGAAATTCGATACATGCTGCTCAAGCAAGTGAGCGAAACTAGAAAAAAGAGGCTGTGGCGGTCAACGCCCAGTCGACAAACTGCGAGAGAGAAAGGATAAAGGTGATCAGGGAGTGAGAAAAGTTTCAAATTCCGAACAAAGTCAAGAATCTTTTATAAACTGGGACTCTCCCGTTGGATCGACATCGATTGAGTGGATAGTATGCATGCACTTCAGTGCCCTGTTTTGGTGTATGTAGCGTTTTCACACCCCTGTGGGGACGCATGCTGTTTACCATTGTAAATGATCTCAAAAACTCTTTCTAGAACATTGTTACCATACGGAGTGAAATTCGATACATGTTGCTCAAGCAAGTGAGCGAAAATAAAAAAAATGAGACTGTGGCGGTCAACGTCCAGTCGACAAACTGCGAGAGAGAAAGGATAAAGGTTTCATTGCCCTGTTTTGATGTACTTCATTGCCCTGTTTGATGTACTTCATTGCCCTGTTTTGATGTAGCGTTTTCACACCCCTGTGGGGACGCATGCTGTTTACCATTGTAAGTAATCTCAAAAACTCTTTCTAGAACATTGTTACCATACGGAGTGAAATTCGATACATGCTGCTCATGCGAGCGAGCGAAAAAAAAAAGACTGTGGCGGTCAACGCCCAGTCGACAAACTGCGAGAGAGAAAGGATAAAGGTAATGAGAGAGAGAGAGAAAAGTTTCAAATTCCGAACAAATCATGAATCTTTTATAAACTGGGCCTCTCCCGTTGGATCGACATCGATTGAGTGGATAGTATGCATTCACTTCAGTGCCCTGTTTTGTTGTAGCGTTTTCACACCCCTGTGGGGACGCATGCTGTTTACCATTGTAAATGATCTCAAAAACTCTTTCTAGAACATTGTTACCATACAGGAGTGAAATTCGATACATGCTGCTCATGCGAGTGAGCGAAACTAGAAAAAAATGAGACTGTGGCGGTCAACGCCCAGTCGACAAACTGCGAGAGAGAAAGGGTAAAGGTGATCAGGGAGTGAGAAAAGTTTCAAATTCCGAACAAAGTCATGAATCTTTTTATAAACTGGGCCTCTCCCGTTGGATCGACATCGATTGAGTGGATAGTATGCATGCACTTCAGTGCCCTGTTTTGATGTAGCGTTTTCACACCCCCTGTGGGGACGCATGCTGTTTACCATTGTAAATGATCTCAAAAACTCTTTCTAGAACATTGTTACCATACGGAGTGAAATTCGATACATGCTGCTCAAGCAAGTGAGCGAAACTAGAAAAAATGAGACTGTGGCGGTCAACGCCCAGTCGACAAACTGCGAGAGAGAAAGGATAAAGGTGATCAGGGAGTGAGAAAAGTTTCAAATTCCGAACAAAGTCATGAATCTTTTATAAACTGGGCTCTCTCGTTGGATCGACATCGATTGAGTGGATAGTATGCATGCACTTCAGTGCCCTGTTTTGATTTAGCGTTTTCACACCCCTGTGGGGACGCATGCTGTTTACCATTGTAAATGATTTCAAAACCTCATTCTAGAACATTGTTACCATACGGAGTGAAATTCGATACATGCTGCTCAAGCAAGTGAGCGAAACTAGAAAAAAAAAGAGACTGTGGCGGTCAACGCCCAGTCGACAAACTGCGAGAGAGAAAGGATGAGGGTGGTCAGGGAGTGAGAAAAGTTCCAATTCCGAACAAAGTATTGAATCTTTTATAAACTGGGCCTCTCCCGTTGGATCGACATCAATTGAGTGGATAGTATGCATGCACTTCAGTGCCCTGTTTTGATGTAGCGTTTTCACACCTCTGTGGGGACGCATGCTGTTTACCATTGTAAATGATCTCAAAAACTCTTTCTAGAACATTGTTACCATACGGAGTGAAATTCGATACATGCTGCTCAAGCAAGTGAGCGAAACTAGAAAAAAAAGAGACTGTGGCGGGTCAACGCCCAGTCGACAAACTGCGAGAGAGAAAGGATAAAGGTGATCAGGGAGTGAGAGAAGTTTCAAATTCCGAACAAAGTCATGAATCTTTTACAAACTGGGCCTCTCCCGTTGGATCGACATCGATTGAGTGGATAGTATGCATGCACTTCAGTGCCCTGTTTTGATGTAGCGTTTCACACCCCTGTGGGGACGCATGCTGTTTACCATTGTAAATGATCTCAAAAACTCTTTCTAGAACATTGTTACCATACGGAGTGAAATTCGATACATGCTGCTCAAGCAAGTGAGCGAAACTAGAAAAAAATGAGACTGTGGCGGTCAACGCCCAGTCGACAAACTGCGAGAGAGAAAGGGTAAAGGTGATCAGGGAGTGAGAAAAGTTTCAAATTCCGAACAAAGTCATGAATCTTTTATAAACTGGGCCTCTCCCGTTGGATCGACATCGATTGAGTGGATAGTATGCATGCACTTCAGTGCCCTGTTTTGATGTAGCGTTTTCACACCCCTGTGGGGACGCATGCTGTTTACCATTGTAAATGATCTCAAAAAACTCTTTCTAGAACATTGTTACCATACGGAGTGAAATTCGATACATGCTGCTCAAGCAAGTGAGCGAAACTAGAAAAAATGAGACTGTGGCGGTCAACGCCCAGTCGACAAACTGCGAGAGAGAAAGGGTAAAGGTGATCAGGGAGTGAGAAAAGTTTCAAATTCCGAACAAAGTCATGAATCTTTTATAAACTGGGCCTCTCCCGTTGGATCGACATCGATTGAGTGGATAGTATGCATGCACTTCAGTGCCCTGTTTTGATGTAGCGTTTTCACACCCCTGTGGGGACGCATGCTGTTTACCATTGTAAATGATCTCAAAAACTCTTTCTAGAACATTGTTACCATACGGAGTGAAATTCGATACATGCTGCTCAAGCAAGTGAGCGAAACTAGAAAAAATGAGACTGTGGCGGTCAACGCCCAGTCGACAAACTGCGAGGAGAAAAGGGTAAAGGTGATCAGGGAGTGAGAAAAGTTTCAAATTCCGAACAAAGTCATGAATCTTTTATAAACTGGGCCTCTCCCGTTGGATCGACATCGATTGAGTGGATAGTATGCATGCACTTCA
>CAWZYM010000198.1:45000-122500 GCA_963966185.1 Rhabditoides inermis | reverse complement strand
GGAGACAACAACTTTCACAACTTTCTAGAGACAATGATATACTCTCTTCTGTCTACTGTCTCTGCTGCGGTGAAAACTATTTTTTATACAAAAAGTACCACTGTTTTCTGTCTACTCTTCCTACTGTCTACTCATTCACGTTCTAAAAAACATATTTCGACCGCCTGTGCTTGCCAAATGACATGTAAGGTGAAATCGATGATCACCTCACCTCACTTCCACTCGTCACTGTACTGCATCAAAACGCGGAATTTCAGACTGAATATGTACAAGTAATGAACTCAAAAACCTAGTTTCAACTAACAAAAAATAAAACAGTTCATAGTTCTATATTACGTCTACCATGACTTCGAGAAGACACAGCTGAAAGAAAATCAGCCGGCTGGCGCGCCCTAACACGTTGTGCGCACGTGTGATGGCATTTGAAAGAGTTTGAAGTTGATTTGATCCTTACAAAGCGTTTTCTAATGACTGAACTCGTCATTAAACACTTTCCTTGTCTTTTCTAACCTTCAACTGTTCATTTCGTCGAAGTTATTCGTCGAAGCCCGAAATTTTGACTCTTTGCAACATAATCAATCCATTACTGTTTTATTTACACGTGTAACTATCAAAAAAAGATATCACTGTGTGGATATGAGTCAGTACTTGCGAATGCCAACTATTCTATATCGATGTGTTGACCTTGCGGCTGGTAGCGAGCAAGCCGGTGTGCGCGACCCCAGCAAGTAACGCGCGTTCAAAATATGTCTAATACGGTATGAAGACGAAGTCCGATCGATCTCAAATTTTTACAGAAGGGCTTTTTTGCCCATAAAAGCTTAAGTTTACAAATTGGACCCTCTATCTCGTCTGTACGAAAAGTCGATCATATTTCCCATATTTGGTGACTTTTCAAAAAAGGAAACCAGTTTTTATAATCTTTTGTACGTAATCTATCTTCTGTTCAATTTTTATAGAAATCGAAGATCATGAATTTTGGGTGCATTTTGGGTACATTCGCCTATTTGGGCATGAAGATGAGGTCACAGGCAGCTGGTATCGCGGCTATCGATTTTTTCTAGGTCGATTCACCTACCCTCCAAGTTTGGTTCTAATTGAAGTATTTTGAAATTTTTCTCCATAGTTAAGAGATTAGGTGATAACTATGATCAGAAGATCGCTATGGACGAGATATTTGGAATTTTGCGTACTCGGGTTTTGAAGAAACTTTCTAGAAGAAATCAGTAAACAGGGTCAACTTTGAAAAGAGATATCTCTCCGGAAGGACGGACAGACAGACACCATAGTAAATATTAGTCTAAAGGGGGGATCGTCGAGGGCGCCGCTGACTTCTTGCTTTCTTGGTTTTATTAAATATGATTATATTCTGTGAGGTTTAGGATTTATTTTTAATCACTGCTCTTTGGAGTAGTACCTGGGGAGACCAAAAAAATTGTATTCATATATGATTATTTCGTCTTTGAACATTGTTCAACAAGTGTTTATTTTAAAATTCAACGATTCTGGCATAGATTTTTGTGATGCGATCGAGAGCCACACTTGCAATCGGTGGTGACTCGAAAGAAAGCAAAACTTCTATTTGCATATCTAACAAAGTGCTTAGATCAGAAAACGTGTACGAATGATTTTTCGTAACGTTGCATATTTTCAGATTTCCATTTATTAACATGCAGAACAGAATTGGCAATTTTAATTCATTAGAGAACGAAATTGTTCCATTACTGCTGCAGTTACCTCCCTCTTGCACATATGCATGTGAATCATTTATAGCTTTCAGAATAGCGGAACTGTGGTCTTTGACCAAATTTTTACGGATCCCCCATGATTTTATTGGGACCCGCTGACTGTTGTGCACAAGTTCAGTTCTTCTTGTGTATGTGAAATAGCAGAACATACTTGCATTCTCATTGCATTCGTAAGCTGCGCAAAATAGTGGACTCCCACTTACTTTCACTGGAACACTGTCGTCAGTGTAATTTCTGGAATATTTTGTCCCGTTTGTGCAGACTATACTGTAATCAGTTTCAATTTGAATAATTTGCATTGCACTTATTTCCATCACACTTCCGTCAAACAGAAGTATGTTATAAATATTCAGATAGGGGTTATCTGATTTCCACGTGGATTTTATCAACTCCTTCTGTTCGTTAATTTCACTGCTATTGAATTGTTTGAAATCAGGCAAGCACTCTTCGGACCACTTCTTACATTTGCATGCCGATGGAGAGAGGCACTTATAATGCGGGAAATCTTTAGTTCGAACCACTACCTGGCCTACTCCGCATTTTGCTTCGCTCCAACATACTTTCGGTTTGGTATCGCTCATGTAGACTAAAAACCCTTTTTGCCCACACTCTTGTGAGTAAATTAGTTTCGCAGTTGTTGTTGTGTTTGCGCACTGTCTACTGCCAGTCTGAGTGTTGTTGGATGGAACTGAGTTCGCGCCAGTGGTTGCAATAAATGAGAGTGCGAAAACCACGTTCAATAAATAAACATATGAAATGTTCTTTCTACATTTTCTTGGTGGCTGTTTCTTTATCTCAGAAATAGTTTCTTCCTTCTTCTCCTGTTTCTTCTCTGCACTTCTTATCTCTAAACTGTAGACCAGATTCAGAGGGCGTGTTAATGTTGATTTGTCACCCATTTTTAGCTTTACGCTCTTCGGATTTTCTGAATCTTTGGAGTGGTACTCAATGTCTATTATTTTCCCTAACCGCCAGTGTGATTTTGGCACTGCGTCATCGTGGACGATGACTACGTCTCCTAGAGAAGGTGGATTACTAGCAACGCTGTGCGGATTTTTGTGATTGCGATTTGTCATATCTCGCAAGTGTGTGAGATAAATTTCTTTCCATAAATTCCAGAAATACTCTGTCATTTCTTGTTTTTAGCCCACATTTGTTTTATAAGCTTATTCGATTGCGAAGGGGAATACTCCTCATCACTGTCATAGAATTCCTGTGACAGATCTATATCCATATAACACACATACGGTGGGCAATACAGGTCCACCGGTCGAAGTGGAATGTAGCCGTTGTCGTCTTCTACATACGTCAATGGACGTGTGTTTATGATTCCTTCTTTTTCAGTCACTAATGTGATTAACTCATCCAAGGTTAGAAACCTTCGTTTCACAACTCTTCGGAAGCAGTTTTTCCAATTTTTTATCTGCGCCTCGACAACGCCGTTTTGAAACGGAGCTGCTGGAGTAATCAGTTTCCAGGTAATATTAGATTCCTGGCAGAACAGTTTCATTGCCTCCGATGTGAACAGTTTGGCTGCCTGTACTAGTTGGGAACCTTGGTCAGACAGGACAAACGACGGTGTACCACGTCTTGCCATAAATTCACATCGGAGGCAATGAAACTGTTCTGCCAGGAATCTAAAGAGTCATCATTACGTTATCAACGTATATGTCGCGCAGGATTTTCTTTCCAAGCGGGTGCTCTGTGGTTTTCAAGTGATGCTGAATCGTTGCCGCAAGTAGGAACGGTGAGCTCACCAATCCAAACGGTACGCGACACCACCTCAGTACCTGTATATTGTCTGTCGTTGGCGGTTTTCTTATATTTTTCAACCAGAGAAATCTGCAGATCTCTCTGTCAGCTGGTGCTAGTGACAGCTGAAGGAAAGCTTGTTTCACGTCACTGACAACCACGAATGGTGCGCGACGGAAGCGTAATAAGATGCCAAGTAGATTTGGTAGGAGGACTGGACCTCGTAATAGGCAGTCATTCAGTGACTGTCCGCCTTTGGTTTTTGCCGCGCCATCAAATACGATGCGCATTTTTGTTGTCTTTTTGTGAGGAGTGATGACTGGATGATGAGGCATATTACTTATTATTGAACTGTCGGGAGCAGCCGACGGGTCCACGAGCTCTACCATGCCTTCTTCTATCTGTTCTCTTATCTTTTGATCATAGAGCTCTAACAGTGCGTCATCCTCCTTCAATCTTTTGTATACTGCGTGCAATCTAGACACGCACAGTGCGTAGTTGTTGGATACATCCGGATTAGGAGTACGCCAAGGCCAGCTGACCTCATATCTTCCATTTCTCCACTGGATAGTTTTCGCAAACATTTCCATTGCACGTACATCATCCGTGCCTAATGACAATTCGTCTTCTTTGATACCAAGACTCTCCAAGGACCAGAACTGTTTTATTTTTACATGCAACTCGCTATCATCCACCTCTTGCAAAATGCTTGCATAGGTGACGTCTTCTGATTTTTTTTCTATCCTCTTCATTGGATTTTTTGCCAGCTGTCCTCGACCCGTAATTATTGGTCCGAGACGTGTCTCTAGCAACTGGAATCCTGACGGAAGAGTGGTTTGCTCGAAGTTTTCTAGCAGTAACCACATATTGTCTGATCCAATAAGGATGTCTGGTTTAACGTAACCAACAGGAAGGTGTAGGAAGTTACGTGATAAAATCTCTTGTATCTGAGATTCTTCTATTTCGATTTTTGGCAGCTTTTTGGTGAGCTGCTGGAGAGATTTCACTCCAAAAATCAATTCTTCATTTCCATCCGAGTCGGGTTTCGCACACACTCCTATTGTGTGTTGACTACTGGGGAATTTTGAGAATTCCGTACTACCGAACGTGTTGATGAGAACCGGAGCACTATTAATTTTTTCCAAACCTAGCTTCTCTGCTAGGTCACTTGTCACATAAGATGACGTACTTCCGCTATCGATGAAGGCGTGCACTTCTGACATCACTTCCGGTTTCCTTGGATTGAATACCTTTATTTTCGTTACAAGAAGAAACACTTCCTTCTTCACCTTATTTGTATAGCTATTGAAGGTAGCTTCATTTTGCTCTGAGTCCACCTCATTCTCTCTTCTTTCTTCATCACTTATTGTATAGTGACTGTAGTCTTGGTTCTCTTCAAAATCGAATGAACCTGGACTTGAATAATCCTCATCCGGTTCGAACCCATACTGTGTAGTTCGCATACTGTTCGCTCTTTTGCAAAGACTGAAGTGGTGGGCCAAACCGCAATGTCGGCAATTATGTTTTGCTTTACATGCTGATTGCACATGTCCGCTATGAAGACATTTATAACACAGCCTTAATTCCTTCACGCGTTGCCTCCTAGCTTCTGGATCCGCATATTTTTTGCAGTTAGAAGGATAATGATTGTCTTTTGTACACAGCACACAATGTGTTTTCTTTTCTAGGCTCTTTTCGCGTGGGTGTGCTTTGTTTTGTGTGTTACTGGCAGATGGGTGGTTAGCGGAATTGTGACCAGGAGTTTTGAAAGTCACTGTCTTCATGCTATTTCTCTGATTCTTGAAACGATGCTGATTAGCGACATCGTTTACTGCGAACGTGGAATGCCGTTCATGTTTGAAATTTTCCACTTTCCGAAACCTTTCGTCTCTTTTCGCATTGAAACGTTGGTCATGAAATCCACTTGACTTATGCCTCGAATCATTTTTCAACTCTTGTAATGTCTTCTCATCTTCGATCACTTTCCCTAATGTCTTCAGGAATACCCCACAAGTAGGAGTTGTGTGATCATGCTTCACCCACACCTGTTTCACTATATAGGTGGGGAAAGCTTGTTCTAATATTTGTGAGTTCGCCTTTGTATCAGGACCATCTCCCATTGCTTCCAGCTGGTTGTAGATATTCACAAAGTTATAATATCCCTTCTGTAGGTCATCGACACGTGTACCCAACAGTTTGAAGCGCATCAGTTTATTTCTCAGCTGATGTCCAATTGTATTTTTATTTCCGTACTTATTCTTGAGTGTACTCATCGCAATGAGATAATTTTCCGCAGTGCATGGCAGCGCCTGAATCACACTCGCGGCGTCTCCTCGAATGAGACTTTTCAGGTGATAAAATTTCACAATATCAGGGATTTGAGGCGAATTATGAATTAATCCCTCGAACATCTCGATAAATGTGAACCACTCGCCGTTGTTTCCATAGAACGGTCTTATATTTATTGTAGGTAGCTTCACCATATTTCTCGACGGGTCGTACGGTAATACCTCGTTCGTCTTAGCTACTACATTTGGAGCCTTAACATCTTCTTTTGTTGGCTTCTTTTCAAAATTGTCGGGGACATCGGTCAACGTGTCATCTTCTTCGACTTCCTTGCTGTCTTTGTGACTCCGGATAACTTTCTCAATTTCGGAGATCATTGTTTCCAGTTTCGTTACCGCGACATTGGCCTTTTGCAGGGTCTCCAATATTTTTACCTCTGCATAATATTTTTCCATGGCCTTTTCTTCATCCCTTTTCTCTGTGGGATTTGTCATTTTCTTGACAATATTGTCCCATTCTGCCGTCTTCTCGCTCAGCCTGTTTATTCTTTTCTTCATCGCATCTTTTTGTTCCATATAGCGGGTTCGGGCAGCCGCCAGGCGATGTACAGTATATGTTTTCCAGGCATCTTGGGATCCCGCGATATTCTCAATTGAATCGCTAATCTCATTCACAGTTCGAGTAATCACTCGTTTTATTCCTGGTGAGCTTCTCATCATTGTCACTTCACCTATTTGTGACTTTTATTTTATACGGCGGCAGAGGTTGCTTTATATTAAAGCACGTGTTAGTCGCTACACAGAGACAACCTAACTTTTATTCCCTTATGCTGGGATACGTTGCAACTCAGGCAAAACGTTAATAATTCCTTTTCAGGATTGCTCACACGAGCCCTTTTTCGATCAGCGATCGATTATAAAATTACTTGACCCAAGTACTGATTACTAGGGGAGGTTCGTCAATTGATGGTCGCCATGTAAAGAATGGCAGAAGAACTAGACGAGTTGTTGAAGACCTGTTTATTCACGCTCAGTTTGCACCCCAGTTTATATACAACTAGCGGTGCGCCAAAGTTGGACCACATTAAACCCTAATGTGGTCCCGAATACAATAGGGATCGGTGTGAGGAAACGCCGGTCCCATAACTATAATGTGATCCCGTGCCACTGGGATTGCGCCAGAGGACGCCGGATCGGAGGTGATAAAAGTTATGGGTGGTTGAATGGTTAGTTTCGACATACTGACTCACAGATGCAAAAGTGGCCGGCTGGCCCATAAATCTACAGTATGTATACTCCGTTCAGGACACTCTCTCCCCTCTCTCCTCTCTCTTCTCACTCTCACTCTTTCTTCTCTTTTCGTTCTACCTAATCATGAGAAGCTAAAACGAACGAAGTGCCAGTCAACAAGGCTGTTGAGTAGATCGAAGTAATGACCGCTCTCACTCCTCAGACTCTGCCACCCTCCGGACCCTGCCCCTATGGAGTCTATCTGTCTGCAGATCACTGGATAGGAACCGGACAGCCAGCAGAGGATACAGGCCATAGAGAAGGTGGGGGTGAAAACATAAAGAACGGAAGAGAAGAAGACACGTGTTTTTATTAGGTACGATCATCCCATTAGAGCCATACACTCATAAGTAGCTGATTGATCATAGGCAGCATCAAGTAGCCTACGGCCGCCTTGTACCTATCCATGAATGCTATTTCGATAAGCATAATCATTTCCATTGTCAGGAGGAGCAGCACCGTCGCGCGGCGCAAGAGGCGGCGAGGAGAGAGGAGGAGGCCGAGCACGCCGGGTGCATGCAGAAGCTGCGGCCGAAGAAGGTGGAAGTCCCTCCTTCTTCCCCCCTCTCTCCCCCCCCCCGCTCTCTCTTTCTCCGTCTCTATCACTTGCTCATGCAGTTAGTCGCAAAGTCGATACAGATAGGCACATAGGGTGCTGAGAGTTATGAGGAATGAAGACTGTTGCTTGTTCTTTCAGGGTGGCCAGAAGCAGCGTCGCGAGCGCATTCTTGTGAACACGATGCGAGAGCGTAGTCCGGGAGGCACGGACATCGCCCTGCTCTCGCCCTGCAACAGACACAGAGTGTGAGCGAACAAGTATTTCTTTTTCACAGTGTCGAGGGATCTTGTGAAGTTTCACGTCTCGCCCCAGCGCACAATAAATTGCAGTGTCCGCAAATCTGTAACGATGAGTGGGGGAGACGAGTTGATTTGGTGCAGAGGACATTGTGGCTACATACTGATATACACTTCCAGTTCTCACTCGCTTCTGCACGTGGAGGAGGCGGAGTGGGCCGTCGACTCGCCCCTCCCCGACCACTCCTCCGAGGCAGACCCCGCGGACCAGTCCACCGAGGGCGCCGAGTCCGACGAGGCGCGGAAAGGCGGTTACTAACTAGGATGTCTTCATCCACGCGATACAAACAAATTCAAAATCCAGGATGTCTATTCACAATCCAACGGTTGGATTGAGCATACTCGGCTTCCATTCACGCGATACGTTTTTGTGCAACGTGCAAGTGCTTATTGTGAAACATTATCGCTCGAAGTAATTGTATGCTGCGAATTCAAGCGAATATGTGTATTACTCTATGTTGTGTCTATCTAGGTCTTGGCGGAAGTGGAGCTGATCTGTCACGCTCGCAGCGCGAGTGCCGAGTGCACGCGAGGGAGGAGGGAGGTAGGCCACGCCCACTCAAGCCCCGCCCCTTCATCCCTTCGATTACAGTACACGTCGGTCAACTCTCCGGTGTGGTCGCTGCACAGCCAGCTGCCGTCTCGTCCCTCCAGCGCCCTCTCGCATAGGGTGATCGAGGTATCGATCGGTTATTGATCGACTGAATCAATCGATATTCAGAACGTGGGTGCGAGCCGGGAGTCTGAGCAGCGTGTGAGTGATGGAATCCCCGCCCACCTTACGCTTACGTTCCCTCCTTTTATTCAGGCGTTCTCGGACGATGACGCGAATAGGCTGGCGAGTGCGGTGAAGATTGCGCAGAAACGGCCGACGAGGAGGCAGCAGCGAATGCCGGACAAGAAGGCCCGCCCACTTCGGCCACGCTCCCACACGCTCCGCCCACACCGGCCGCACCTTCCACACATACGAATGGGAAACTGGGAATGATCCCGGCGAGTCTGCTAGCACAGGTGGGTTCTCCCATATATACTTATCCTATAAATATCCCCCCCCCTCTTTCCCCTCTCTCATCCTCCCTCTCTCAGGTCCCTTTCCTTCCTGGAAGGCGTGGCAGCTGACCAGGTGGAGGCGTAAGAGCGTCTGCTGTGGACTCTCAAGAAGAGGGTCAGCAAGTACGACGACAGTCCCAGTCCCGAGAGACAGACGTGAAGCGCCACGCCCACTCCGACTCCGCCCCTTTTTGTACAGCAATTATTGTCTTCTGTGCTTTGTAAATGTTATTATAAAAACTAGATCATGTATATTCATTATATTTCAACACTGTTTCTTTGTTGTGCATAATATGGGTGTAGCCTACATTACATCTAGTCATAATATGATATGATATGATATATATATATATACATATATATATATATATATATAATTATATATATATATATATATATATATATATATATATATATATCACACGGTCTCTGTAAAAAGCGAACTCTCGATAAACTAGAAAAATCATAGTCACGGTGTCGCAAGGGGGACGAAACCACCGTATACGAAACTAATGTCAACTCAGACACCACACAAGTTCTATTCATACAAGTTTATCTCAACAACACGCAATCACAAGAAATAGTAGCGGCACGGAAAGATTCACGCTCTATTCGATTCGATGCGCGTTGTGTCATTTATTCGTTATTGTGAGGCTATATTTATTATGTTTCGAGTTCAATTTATGTGACATTCATTTGGGTGACGACTGCATTCAAGTGCAGCCTACTTCCAGCCGCTATCCGTGCAGGCTGAATTCTGCACGGTTTTAGGATAACACGGTAGCGAAAAGCTATCGTTGCGGGACCAATTCATCATTCATTTGCATATTCGGCATTAGTAATATGAACACAAATATTCGCGGAAATCGTCGCGCACAGTCCGCGACACACGGATTTTGATGAAATTATTTTTCCTGAGGTTTTCAAACATTCTGAACACATCCTGCGCAGTGGCTAAGTCCAAAAATTTTTGGTATCAGACATGGTATACGGTACCCCAAATTTGCATAATGGTCCAAACTCAACCAAACTTCGATCTGAAGGTGTCATTTTACTCCTTACATGATTATAAACAAATTTATAAGTATTTATTTCCAGAATCAAAGACAGATGTGACAGGTTATATCATACGTAGATAGGTTTAGTCTGTAAGTCTTGCTGGGTCCATGATGATCGTCCATTGGTGCGGGTCTTCTCGTGCCATCCTCTGCCAGTTGCTTCCGTAGATAGGATGCAGCCTTCTCGTCGCACGATTCTTCTTTCCTCGGCCAGAGTACAGCATCATGTCCTCGAGGTCCTTGCTCCATCTGTTCGGGGGACGTCCCTGCCTTCTCTTCTTCTCCTTTGGATACCAGTCAGTCAATTTACGGCTCCATCGATCTTCAGATTGAGCCAGTCGTTGTGCCCACTTCGTCTTCCTTTTCGTGGCTAAATGACGAATGTCAGTCAGCTTTGTTTGCTTTCTTATCTCCGAGTGTCGACTTCGGTCAAGAAGAGTGACTCCTAGCATTGCTCGTTCCATTCTTCTCTGGGCTCGCACTAGCTTCCACTTCTCTTTCTCCTTCAGAGACCAACATTCCGCACCATAGAGCAGACTTGGGATGACACAAGTGTTGAAGACGCGTGATTTCATGTACAGCGGCACATTCTTTCCTCGCAGGAAGTGACGGTGCTTCTCGAACGCTCCCAGCCGCTGGCGATTCGTCTTGTGATTTCCGGATTTTCGACTTCTGGATTGCATGTGAGGACGGCTCTGAGATAGCGAAACTGGTCTACCACCTCTATAGCACGTCCTTTGAGTGTGAGGTTGGGTTGCAGCCGGTTGGCCATGGCTACAGTCTTCGTAGGCGAGACCTCCAGGCCGACTTTGTTGCTCGCCTCGCTGAGTTGATCGATCATCTCCTGAGCAGCCTTGCTGCTTTTTGCTATAATGGCGATGTCGTCCGCATATGAAAGGTGAGAGATGTACTCCCCGTTCACTTTCACTCCTTTGTCTTCCCACGGTAGTTGGCGGAAGATTTGCTCGAGTACGCAGTTGAAGATGGCAGAAAATAGTACGCATTCTTGACGAGCGCCACGTTTTATATCCACTGCAACCAGGGTGTTGTTGACTTTGATGGACGATGTCGCACTTCCATAGACGCTTTTCAAGAGATTCCCATATCGACTGTCTACTCCGTGTGAACTCAATCCATTCCACATCGCTTCCCATTCGATCGAATCGTAGGCCTTCTTGAAATCGACAAACACCAGAACATTGTCGCTGTGGTAGTTGTTGCTTGCGTAGATCAATTCGTTGAGCGTATGGATATGCTCCGTCGTGCCATAGTCGCGCCGGAAGCCGGCCTGTGTGTTTGGCTGCTCCGAGTCCAGTTGTTTTTCTGTTCGGCCTAGCAGAATCCGCGTGAACAGTTTGTAGACAGCCGGAAGAACAGAGATTGAGCGTTAGTTGCCTAGGTCTTCGAGATCTCCTTTCTTCGGAACGAGTGTTGTGATCGAGTCGGCGAACGAATCGGGAATGCGTCCAGCGTCGAGAAAGTCGGTGAAGAGATTGCAGAGTGGATTGGTAATCAATTCGGCAGCCAGCTGCAGCATCATGTTCGAAAGACGGTCGTGTCCACCAGACGTATTCGTCTTCATTTGTGCAAGATGGTGTAGCACTTCACTCCGTAGAATGGGTAGGAGAGGATGTGGAGGCGGCCGCTGTTGCTCGATCACTTGCTGCTTCTTCTTATAGAGATCCTCGAAGAAGTTCTTTGTACAAGTGATCAATTCTGAAGGATTGGTAGTGGTGGATCCGTCAGCTCGTTTCAACTTCCATAGACGCGGAGTAGATACAGTCTCGAAGATCTTTTTAGACGAGAGAGTGCGGTAGTACTTCTCGAGTAGACGGGCTCTGCAGTCGTCTTGTAGGGAGAGACGAAGCAGTTTTCTGACGGTGACAAGTTCTATTCTCGATCGAGCATCCGTGCGAGCCATGAGCGAGTGACGGAGGGTGAAGAGGTCGAGTGTCTTTTGAGTGAGTCGTTGCGGCGCTGGCACTTGTGATGTTGAGGAGGAGGCTGCCCTTTTGAGCACTTCTTGTAGACGGTCGTATTGATCTTCTATGCTGCCTCTTGTACCGTTGTCGATGGAGCGGCTTATGATGTTTTTGTAGCCGGCCCAATTGGTCACAGGAATGGTGTTCTTTTCCCTCTTCTTTTTATTTTTGAGTGCAGATAACTTCACAATCATGCGAGCAGGACGGTGAGGAGAGTCGAAGTTGAATCGGTTGATAGCATCTACGCTGACGATGAATCGGGGCGATCGGACAAGGAACATGTCGTAGACGGACAGGGTACCACTCGGAGAGCGATACGTCCACCGTTTCCCAGGGCGTTTCTTTCTGAAGGTTTGGGCGAACATCCATCCATCGCTACTTGCACATTCTACCAGTTCCGTCCCTTTTGCATTCCTCGTACCGTAGCCAAATGGCCCGATGCTCGGTTCAGCACTGTGTTCTTTTTTTCAATCTTCGCATTGTAGTCGCCTCCAATGATAGTGCACTTCTTTCTTCTCCCTTCGTTGCACTTTGCCTTCGCCTCTTTCGTTGCGGATTTGAGCGTTCTTTTATAATCAGCAAAAAAAAAGTTTATAATTGAACATTACTGTATAATTTCAATGATTAAAAAATTATAGTCACGAGACCGATTTTTTTTTATATTTTCCCACATATTTTATTTTTTGAAAATTTAACCAAAATCCGCCCAGTCCAAATGAAAGCAACGTTATATTGAGCAGATTATCACGGTGATTTTCAGCTAATAAAATCAAAAATCGAAAGACATCTTTTTTGGGAACAGCCGCTCAAAGTTGGTACACTCCGACATTTCTAGTCAACAAAATTCCAACTGCAAAGCATTTATCAACAAAAATTGCGGGGATTCTTCAAACAAAAACTATTCAAATGTTTATACGTCATCTCTAACACGATAATTACTCGTAGTAAAGTAAATTACTCATAAGAACATAAAATCGTTAACGTTTTGAAATGATTGCAGGTACACCAATCGGGCTCTTGCATTCATTCCCATTTGGGTATTTGCCTTGCGGACAATACTCATACGAACCAACACTGATGTTGGTAATCGATAGCTATTTGATATCCATCGATAATCGAATGCGCGGCAACTAACGACCAGCTTGTCCATTAATGTGAGATTCAACTGACCACAGGAAACGATTTCCTATAACCACTCCACTTAATGTCAACAGTGATTCTAAAATCCGTGTAGCCTACTCCGTGCAGGTTCACTGTTTCTCACGGACGGATACTTATCTACGACAGTCTTCAGCTGAAAATCTATTATCAACTCCTGACTTAGTCGCAAAGACCATGAAAAATATTTAGTATATCTACTTTTTTCAGAAGTATTGTTGTTATAAATATGTGGGTGATGATTCCAATCTTGTGGCTTTCATCTCGGTAAGCCATCATCTTGGACTCCAAAAGATTAAAATGTTGTATTTTCCCGCACCTAAGATGACTGCAGAGTGAGACTTGCTTGGCATTAAAGGATCTTGAGAGAGAGAGAGAGAGAGAGAGAGAAAGAGAGAGAGAGAGAGAGAGAGAGAGAAAGAGAGAGAGAGAGAGAAAGAGAGAGAGAGAGAGAGAGAGAGAGAGAAAAGAGAGAGAGAGAGAGAGAGTAGGAGATCGAAGTCGTTCACATCCCGATTATTTCTGATTCTACATCTACGGACAGATCAAAGTTAAAGAGGTTGGTTGCGCTCAAGATACCGCAAGCAAAACAACGCAAGCTGGTCCTTAGTTGCCGCGCATTTCGATTATCGATAGATATCAAATATCTATCGATTATCAACATCATTGTTTATTCAATGTTGGTTCGTATGAGTATTGTCCGCAAGGCAAATACCCAAATGGGAATGAATGCAAGAGCCCGATTGGTGTACCTGCAATCATCTCAAAACGTTAACGATTTTATGTTCTTATGAGTAATTTACTTTACTACGAGTAATTATCGTGTTAGAGATGACGTATAAACATTTGAATAGTTTTTGTTTGAAGAATCCCCGCAATTTTTGTTGATAAATGCTTTGCAGTTGGAATTTTGTTAACTAGAAATGTCGGAGTTTACCAACTTTGAGCGGCTGTTCCCAAAAAAGATGTCTTTCGATTTTTGATTTTATTAGCTGAAAATCACCGTGATAATCTGCTCGATATAACGTTGCTTTCATTTGGACTGGGCGGACTTTGGTTAAATTTTCGAAAAATGAGATATGTGGAAAAAATATAAAAAATTTCGGTCTCGTGACTATAATTTTTTAATAATTGAAATTATACAGAAATGTTCAATTATAAACTTGTTTTCAATCATGTAAGGAGTACGAATGACACCTTCAGATCGAAGTTTGGTTGAGTTTCGGCCATTATGCAAATTTGGGGTACCGTATACCATATCTGAGACCAAATTTTTTTTGGACTTTTTTTGGACTTTTTTTTGGAAATTTTTCTAGGACTTTTTTTGGACGCCTTTTTTTGGACTTTTTTGGACTTTTTTGGATTTTTTTTGGATTTTTTTGGACTTTTTTTGGACTTTTTGGACTTTTTGGACTTTTTTGGACTTAGCTGCGCAGGATGTGTTCAGAATGTTTGAAAACCTCAGGAAAAATAATTTCATCAAAATCCGTGACTATGATTTTTCTAGTTTTGGTCTAGTCTGTGGAGAGTTCGATTTTTACAGAGACCGTGTGTTATAAATATATATATATATATATATATATATATATATATATATATATATATATATATATATATATATATATATATATATATATATATATATATATATATATATATATATATATATACATATATATTTATATATATAATCAGAGGATCTATATCCCGAAGGACATAGGTCTTGCCCAAGGACACCTCCGAGAAGAGATTGTGCGCGGAGGAGCCAGACGACAAGAGAGAGAACCATGACAAATCATTCCTACAGTCTCCAGAGACACGACCACAACACACCCAAACACGCATCAAGGCATAGAGGTTTATGATCAGTGGCAAAGGAATATAGTGGGGAAAGGGACAGGAATGACAGGCCTGCTCTCAGAGCTGGCTGGTCATAGTGACGTGCTTCTGACTTGACTGCCAGATTCTCCCTCTCGACTGAGCTCTCCGCGCTCCTTATGTACTGCCTGTGGTGAGTGTGCTAGAGTCTTCTGTCTTGGCGGGAGTAGATCTGCAGATTGGCCCGCCCCCTTGCTCCGCCGTTGGCACTGGCGAGTCTGCAATGAGAGAGTGATCTATGAACGAACGAGCGAGCTACACACTTAGTGAGTGAGAGAGATCTCAGCGGCGCGCTAGCTCCGCTGACACCTCCCCCCTTTAAAAGCGTGTCGGCCCCGCTACGACACAAAACTCCCCACAAAAAAACTAAAGACCCACGTACCTACACCTTGCTACAGTCATGTAAAACAAAGTAATAACAGTACAAGTAACAGTAAAAGTAACAAACAGACCCTTCACAGGATTTCCTCGGTCTCCTCGGAGTTGGCGTGAATGTGCTTGTCAAGAACGGTCCTCCTCCTGAACTGTTCGACCAGCGCGAGATTGTAGTTCATCTCAAATGTCTTGATATCCATCTTGCCGCTGATCTTGAGATTCTCCAGCTTGATCTTGTGGCTGCTCTCGATCTTGTTTGGTGATCTTCTCGGACGAGTTGACCATCTTGCGTCGAACTTCCCCGCGCTCCTCAGACGACAGAGTACCTGAATAACGAGTGGTTACACATTCACAAAACTGCGTATTAGACAACTAACTGTTCGTGCCAGAATGGACATGCTGATTACCATGATCTATCAAAGTGTGTAAAACAAACAAACAGACCGCTAGGCGAGATCCTCCCCAGATCATTTTATCTCGAGATTCCGGTGGCAGTCGATCTGTTATGTTCTCGGTCGATGTTGCCTTCGGGGAGTCTTCAGGGTGGACAAATCCGACCTCTACCACGAAATCGATCGGTGTGACACAGCGCTGTGCTGCGGGCTCCGGTCTTCTCGGCTCATGCGGAGAGTTCTTGATCGCCTAAAACAGCAAGTACCACTTCACATCATGTCTGAAATACACCACTTTACATAGCTAGAACATTCACAAAAGAAATGTACAACTGAACACTAGATTGCAACTAGACTGCACAAAACAAAACAGCTTGACGGATGGCCAGTCAGCTAGAACTGATTGCGAAAGGTGAAATGCGGTCCGACTCAAGAAATAGCTAATTCTAAGCTCACAAGAGTCCCTCCGCCAAATCTACTGCTATCACTCTCAAGATCTGAGCTAGAACTGCTTACATCACACAAATCAGTATGAAAACCGCCCGCTCTCTCCCAGATCTCCAAAGTTGAATCCATCGGCCTTCCTCACAGTCACACTCGAGCTGAATCTTGGATTTTGGCGGTCTTCTCCTTCATCTGAACGAGACAAGTCAGTACAACAACATAAAATGCAAATAAAGAACGAAACAAACCGAAAACAGTCGAATACGTTATACAAACACAAAACTGAGATTTACTCAGTTTGCAGAGTTGAGCTGGCTGCTAGTGCAGTAGATGCAGAGGCGGTGGGGGTTGCAATAGACGGGTTGGCAGGCCCGAACTGGGTGCGTCCAAAACAGCCTAGCGGCGCGGCGGCATGATGACAATATGCCACGCGTCCACACTGATCTGGCCCCGCCCCTCCGCGTATCGATTGCCCCGCTGCCCCCTCCTGCTGTCCTCTGCCGCAAGACTGAGTCATCTCTCCCTCGCTTGTTTTCGGGACCAATTCTAAAGCTGAAAGTCTAGAATGCGATTACATTACAAACTGATATGAAACCAAACAAAACTGATACAAAACACACTCCACCTCTACTACCTTGCTTAATGATCCGAATCCAAGAACTGAGCCTTCCGAGAACGCTGACCATCTTTCCTTGTGAGCATCCTCCGCTTGCGCTGCCCGCGCTTCGGATTCGGCTGTCTCGAACTCCTTCTCTGTCGAGTCGCGCTCCTCGTCCAGATTCGAATCAGCTGCATGATGTAATGCGGGTGCCTTCTTCTCCCCAGGAACATCTGCATGCTCCGCGCCTGCTTTCCCAAGCCACTCCTCATCTTCCGGAGACGGCTTCCGCGTTCTCCAGATCGTTCCGTCCAGGCTGAAACACCTCTTCACTTGATCCTTGTGCACCCGTTTGGCTGTGGCCGCTCCAGCTGTGCAGCTCTCGATGAGGAGATCGCTGTCTCTGAGCATGACGAGCCGTTTTCGGCCAACTTGTTGCCGCCACTTGGCCGCTGCAGTCGCTGCCTCTCCGTGCTCGCCCGGACCATTTGAACTGCTTTCGCCAGTGCACCTCTCGGCCAGTGCGCGTGACGAGCTGTTTTCGGCCAACTCGTCACCGCTGCTCAGCTGGGCGGTGCTTGCGGTTCTTCCGGAAGGAAGGTCACCGGATCCCGCAGTTTCCTAAGACAAACAAAATTATGCGAATACAAAAACAACTACAGTGAAATTAGTTTGCGTGCTTACTTCACCTGGATACGTGAATATAGACAGACATCCCTCATCATCAGCTGCACATGTCGACCCTTCACGTTGTTTATTCGGCGACCCCTCGTCTTGCTTGGTGATCTCCGGGATGAACCGCTCCTCGCCTCGAACAGCAGCTGAGTCAGCTCGCGCTGCTTTTGGCGTGGTCGTGGTTTCGTGAATAACAGTGAGTGCAGTACAGCCTGGGCGAGCTCTTGATGATCGGCTGGATGTCGCTCTCTCTCCGCATCTCTCGCAGAAATCGACAAAGTCCCTGTTTATCTTCAGTGATGAAATTGTCGGCCGTCCTGCGGGAGTTCAGAAGTTGTGAGATTCTCCACGAATCTCTACCATTCATGATAAGCATTTTCCACTTGCTCCTCACTTCTTGCAGAAGTCGACAAAATCCCTGTTATCTTCAGTGATGAAATTTCGGCCGTCCTGCAAATATTCAGAGTTTGCGGCATCATTCATGGCTCACCTCACACATTATCCCTGGTCGTACGAGCCTTCCTGTGAGCCGGTTTCCGTAGCTGTCCTTCACGAACGCGAAGAATCACCTTCGGATTCATGCTGCTGTCCCTCCGATTGCTCCTTTGGTCTCTTCCTCGCGAGTCCTGAACACCGGGAAGCTGATAGCTCCCATGTCTACACTGTCAAAAGTAAACTACACAAAAAATGCGCAAATCAATCTGCTGCTATACATGTACACACAATGAATGACCCGCTCCACACTCACGCACATGCTGCTTTCGCCGAGCTCCACATCTTGCAGTTTGTGCACTCCCTCGCTGATCCCGCTGACCTGCACCTTTTGCAGTGTGCACGCTCCTTGCTGATCTCGCCGAGCTCCGCTTCCTGCACGCTCCTTGCTGATCCCGCCGAGCTCCGCTTTCTGCACGCTCATTGCTGATCCCGCCGAGCTTCGCTTCCTGCACGCTCCTTGCTGATCCCGCCGAGCTCCGCTTCCTGCACGCTCCTTGCTGATCCCGCCGAGCTCCGCTTCCTGCACGCTCCTTGCCGATCCCGCCGAGCTCCGCTTCCTGCACGCTCCTTGCCGATCCCACCGAGCTCCGCTTCCTGCACGCTCTTTGCCGATCCCGCCGAGCTCCGCTTCCTGCACGCTCTTTGCTGATCCCGCCGAGCTCCGCTTCCTGCACGCTCCATGTCGATCCCGCTGAGCTCCGCTTCCTGCACGCTCCTTGCCGATCCCGCCGAGCTCCGCTTCCTGCACGCTCCTTGCTGATCCCGCCGAGCTCCGCTTCCTGCACGCTCCTTGCCGATCCCGCCGAGCTCCGCTTCCTGCACGCTCCTTGCTGATCCCGCCGAGCTCCGCTTCCTGCACGCTCCTTGCCGATCCCGCCGAGATCCGCTTCCTGCACGCTCCTCGCTGATCCCGCCGAGCTCCGCTTTCTGCACGCTCTTTGCTGATCCCGCCGAGCTCCGCTTCCTGCACGCTCCTTGCTGATCCCGCCGAGCTCCGCTTCCTGCACGCTCCTTGCCAATCCCGCCGAGCTCCGCTTCCTGCACGCTCCTTGCTGATCCCGCCGAGCTCCGCTTCCTGCACGCTCCTTGCCGATCCCGCCGAGCTCCGCTTCCTGCACGCTCCTTGCCGATCCCGCCGAGCTCCGCTTCCTGCACGCTCCTTGCTGATCCCGCCGCGCGCCGCATTTTGCAATGTCTTCTATCGCACCTCCTTTCACCTTGCGCTTTACCTTCTCACCTCTCAGCTGCGTACAGTGACTGAGCCGCTATGAGAGCAGAGTTGTGTACTGTTGCCTCACCTCTGCTGCGGAGCGCTGATGTGTGTGTGTGTGTGTGTGTAAGTTGCTTCCGAGCTCGCACCTGCCGAAAAGAACTGAAATGTCAGCTGAGTTGTGCTTCTCTGCTGCTGAACTTACCTCTTCACTTGTGCAACTGCTGCTGCACCTCAGCTGGACACGGATTTTAAAAATAGACGGGCGCGACAACCCGGAACCCGGAGTCACCCAGACTCAAGTACCTTTTATGGCAAGGTACTGCCGGACAAACACGACGAGGACAAGACGGACACACACAAAACACAAAGTAGAGTGATGAACGAGTTGACAAGCCGTGTGACCGATCTGTACCTGCTATCTGCCGGAGTTTTCCTTGTCCGAGCTGTGCGCGCACTGCTGCAACAAATGGGTGGCTATATGCAAGCAAAGACACACGCGGAAATAACACGCACACAACAACTCGAAATGCAACTGAGAGACGAACGCGCAACCGCCAAGTGACCCTATAAACGCGCGGGAAAGAACAACTGATGTGACTGTCACTCTCTCTCTCTCCTCTTCACCGACCGATACCGAGAGAGTGTGTGTCACCGAGTGCGAAATGGGAATGATAAAGAGGCAATTGCTTCTCACATCTGCAAGAGTCACTGCGACTTTCGAGAGACAGTTATGTAAAAACTTTTTAAACAGAATGTACTACTCTCTTCTCTACTGTCTTCTCTCCCTACTGTCTACTCTCTCACGTTCTAAAAATATAATTTGACCGCCTGTGCTTGCCAAATGACATGTAAGGTGAACTCGATTCTCACCTCACCTCACTTCCACTCGACACTGTGCTGCAGCGAAAAGCGGGATTTCAAGCTGAATATGTACAAGAGTACAAGTAATAAACCCAAACTTAGTTTCAACTGAAAAAAGAAGCAGTACATAGTTCCATATTACGTCTACGATGACTTCGAGAAAAGAAGCCGGCTGGCGCTCCCTAACATGTTGTGCGCACGTGTGAAGAAGTTTGAAACAGTTTGAGATTGATTTGATCGTTAGAAAGCACTATCTATTGACGTCTCGGAACATTTTACTTAACTTTCATAACATAATGAACCTTCAATTTTTCGTTTTGTCAAAGTTATTCGTTGAAGAAAGAAATTTTGTCTTTTTCAACTGACTCAATCCATTGTTGTTGTCTTTAGACAAAATCCTATCAAAAAAGACACAACTGAGTGGATATGGGTCAGTGATTGCGAATTCCAACTTTTCGATATCGATCGGTTGACCTGGCGGCTGGTTGCGAGCAATCCGGTGGGCGCGACCCCAGCAAACAACGCGCGCTCAGAAAATGTCTAATATTGTATGAAGACAAAGTCCGATCGATTTGAAACTTTGACAGAAGGGCTTTTTTGCCCATAAAAACTTAAGTTTACAAATTGGACCCTCTATCTCGTCTGTACGAAAAGTCGATCATATTCGCCATACTTGGTGATTTATCAAAAAAGTGAACCAGTTTCTATACTCTATTTTACGTAATCTTTCTTTTATTCAATTTTTATAGAAATCGAAGATCATGAATTTTGGGTGCATTTTGGGTACATTCGCCTATTCGGGCATGAAGATGAGGTCACAGTCGGCTGGTATTGCAAAAATCGACTTTTTCTAAGTCGATTCACCTACTCTCCAAATTTGGTTCTAACTGAAATTTTTTGAAATTTTTCTCCATAGTTAAGAGATTAGGTGATAACTATGATTAGGAGATCGCTATTGACGAGATATTCAGAAATTGGCGTTTTCAGGTATTAAAGAAACTTTCTAGAAAAAATTAGGAAATAGGGTATACTTTGAAAAGAGATATCTCTCCGGAAGGACAGACAGTTAGACAGACACCATAGTAAATATTAGTAAAAAAAGGGGGACTAGCGCGCTTCGCGCGCTAGAAATACAGGTATGAAATAGAGGAGAAAATTATCTATCGATTGATATATAGATTGATTTGATATGTGCTCTGGAAGTGCTATTAGGAGCTGTGCTAGAAGTGCTGTTGTCAGTCTTCCAGTAGATGACTAATCTTTATTTAATTCCTTTTTTTATTTACAGTAAATTTAAATAATTAGAAAGTGTCACAGTCTATCTGGTTGATAGTATCTGGTTGACTGTTTTTCTACAGATGTATTTACTATGCTCATAGAAGGCGCTCCGGCACGCTCCGCTGTCAGAGCATATCAGTAGATCAGTAATAAAAATAACACTAATGATCACTGATACTGATTTGCATTTTCTCCTACTCTCTGATATTTTACTCTCTCGTATGCACATGGAGGGCGCTCCGGCACGCTTCGCGCGCCTCCGCGGTCAAAGCCGATCAGTGAATCAGTAATTATAATAATATACTGATCACTGATCTTAATATGCCTTCTCTCCCACTCTCTGAGCTTTTACTCTTTCGTACGCACATAGAAAGCGCTCCGGCACGCTTCGCGCGCATCCGCGGTCAAAGCCGATCAGTAGATCAGTAATTATAATATTATACTGATCACTGATACTGATATGCCTTCTCTCCTACTCTCTGATCTTTTACTCTCTCGTACGCACATAGAAAGCGCTCCGGCACGCTTCGCGCGCATCCGCGGTCAAAATATATCAGTAGATCAGTAATAGTAAGACGGCATTGATCACTGCTACTGATATGAATTTTCTCCGACTCTCTGAGCTTTCTTTCTCTTGTATGCACATAGAAAAGCGCTCCGGCACGCTCCGCGCGCCTCCGCGGTCAAATTCTATCAGTAGATCAGTAATAGTAAGAATGCATTGATCACTGCTACTGATATGAATTTTCTCCGACTCTCTGATCGTTCACTTTCTCGTATGCACATAGAAAGCGCTCCGGCACGCTCCGCGCGCCTCCGCGGTCAAAATATATCAGTAGATCAGTAATAGTAAGAATGCATTGATCACTGCTACTGATATGAATTTTCTCCGACTCTCTGATCTTTCTTTCTCTCGTATGCACATAGAAAGCGCTCCGGCACGCTCCGCGCGCCTCCGCGGTCAAAATATATCAGTAGATCAGTAATAGTAAGAATGCATTGATCACTGCTACTGATATGAATTTTCTCCGACTCTCTGATCTTTCTTTCTCTCGTATGCACATAGAAAGCGCTCCGGCACGCTCCGCGCGCCTCCGCGGTCAAAATATATCAGTAGATCAGTAATAGTAAGAATGCATTGATCACTGCTACTGATATGAATTTTCTCCGACTCTCTGATCGTTCACTTTCTCGTATGCACATAGAAAGCGCTCCGGCACGCTCCGCGCGCCTCCGCGGTCAAAATATATCAGTAGATCAGTAATAGTAAGAATGCATTGATCACTGCTACTGATATGAATTTTCTCCGACTCTCTGATCTTTCACTCTCTCGTATGCACATAGAAAGCGCTCCGGCACGCTCCGCGCGCCTCCGCGGTCAAAATATATCAGTAGATCAGTAATAGTAAGAATGCATTGATCACTGCTACTGATATGAATTTTCTCCGACTCTCTGATCGTTCACTTTCTCGTATACACATAGAAAGCGCTCCGGCACGCTCCGCGCGCCTCCGCGGTCAAAATATATCAGTAGATTAGTAATAGTAAGAATGCATTGATCACTGCTACTGATATGAATTTTCTCCGACTCTCTGATCTTTCTTTCTCTCGTATGCACATAGAAAGCGCTCCGGCACGCTCCGCGCGCCTCCGCGGTCAAAATATATCAGTAGATCAGTAATAGTAAGAATGCATTGATCACTGCTACTGATATGAATTTTCTCCGACTCTCTGATCGTTCACTTTCTCGTATGCACATAGAAAGCGCTCCGGCACGCTCCGCGCGCCTTCGCGGTCAGAGCCTATCAGTAGATCAGTAATAATAAGAATAAATATTGATCACTGCTACTGATATGAATTTTCTCCGAATCTCTGATCTTTCACTCTCTCGTATGCACATAGAAAGCGCTCCGGCACGCTCCGCGCGCCTCCGTGGTCAAAATATATCAGTAGATCAGTAATAGTAAGAATGCATTGATCACTGCTACTGATATGAGTTTTCTCCGACTCTCTGATCGTTCACTTTCTCGTATGCACATAGAAAGCGCTCCGGCACGCTCCGCGCGCCTCCGCGGTCAAAATATATTAGTAGATCAGTATTAGTAAGAATGCATTGATCACTGCTACTGATATGAATTTTCTCCGACTCTCTGATCGTTCACTTTCTCGTATGCACATAGAAAGCGCTCCGGCACGCTCCGCGCGCCTCCGCGGTCAAAATATATCAGTAGATCAGTAATAGTAAGAATGCATTGATCACTGCTACTGATATGAATTTTCTCCGACTCTCTGATCGTTCACTTTCTCGTATGCACATAGAAAGCGCTCCGGCACGCTCCGCGCGCCTCCGCGGTCAAAATATATCAGTAGATTAGTAATAGTAAGAATGCATTGATCACTGCTACTGATATGAATTTTCTCCGACTCTCTGATCTTTCTTTCTCTCGTATGCACATAGAAAGCGCTCCGGCACGCTCCGCGCGCCTCCGCGGTCAAAATATATCAGTAGATCAGTAATAGTAAGAATGCATTGATCACTGCTACTGATATGAATTTTCTCCGACTCTCTGATCGTTCACTTTCTCGTATGCACATAGAAAGCGCTCCGGCACGCTTCACGCGCCTCCGCGGTCAAAATATATCAGTAGATCAGTAATAGTAAGAATGCATTGATCACTGCTACTGATATGAATTTTCTCCGACTCTCTGATCTTTCACTCTCTCGTATGCACATAGAAAGCTCTCCGGCACGCTCCGCGCGCCTCCGCGGTCAAAATATATCAGTAGATCAGTAATAGTAAGAATGCATTGATCACTGCTACTGATATGAATTTTCTCCGACTCTCTGATCTTTCACTCTCTCGTATGCACATAGAAAGCGCTCCGGCACGCTCCGCGCGCCTCCGCGGTCAAAATATATCAGTAGATCAGTAATTATAATAACATATTGAACACTGATACTGATATGCATTCTCTCCTACTCTCTGATCTTTCACTCTCTCGTATGCTCATAGAGGGCACTCCGGCACACTCCGCGGTAAAATCCTATCAGTAGCTGGTTGACAATTTTTATTTATTAGAGATACAAATATACTTTATAGTTATTACTGGTCTTATATTATAAAATGTAAGCGAGCGAGAGAGAAAGAGAGAGAGAGAGAGAGAGAGAGAGAGAGAGAGAGAGAGAGAGAGAAAGAGAGTGGGATGAGCAGCTGGTTGACAATTATTATTTATTTTAGATCCCAGTAGACTTCATAGTTATCAATAATCTAAAATCATAATATATAAGAGAGAGATAGAGGAAGAGAGGGAGAGAGGGAGAGAAAGAGAGAGAGAGAGAGAGAGAGAGAGAGAGAGAGGCGTGAGAAGAGAGGGATAAGTAAAGGAGAGAGATGAGAAAAGGAGGTTACATAGTATTTTGCCTCGCCTCACTTCTATCTTTGAATATAGAATGACGTGAGTGCATATAGTATTGTTTTATTGTATGTGCTCAGAAAATAGTTTGTTGGAGTGTGGTGAGCTGTTTCGTAGTGCATGGTGATACTCTCGCTCATTTGCACAATTGACTGTCTCTTTCTCTGACATCAGACAGACTGGCAGCTGGCGCACTCTCACCTCGCCACACTCTCTCGTCGCGGGGCAATAAAACGACGTCGATTAGAGGAATTTAATTGATTGCAGGCGTCAGAGGTCACAAAAAGATGCGAATTTTGGTAGAAGTGTAGTGGCCACCTATTTGCATGTTGTAGTAAAGGGAGACCTTACACGATTGCCTAGTTTTCTTGAACAGCCCGCGACAACTGTTTGGTGTCGCCTCGCCTCGACTAAATCACTTCGTGAAAGGAAACCAGGAAGATTTATAAAAAGATTACGGGCAGATTTGTAGGTGAGGGAGTTTAGAGGAGTGACGTGAAAACCGTTTTTCGATAGCTGAAGTCTGCGATTCGCAGTACTCGTTCTTGTAAGGTCTACTCGCCGCACCCGATTTGCCAGTGACCCGTCTCTTCATCTGACACACTATTTCGCCGCTTTTGTGTCTGACTCTCTCTGATTACGCGCTATTTCGTCGGACTTTCTGAAGCTTATAGCTCCTCGGATATGAGAGATAACGAGCTGAAAATGGGAATCCTGCATCTCGGGACCGAGACCATCGGATCGATGTCACGTTTGGCTAGATAGGAGTAGTGGGTGGCGCGGTAGAGCGATGGACGTACAGACACCATAGGGCATTTTACACATACACCCGACTAGCGCGCTTTGCGCGCTAGAAATATAAGTATAAAAAGAGGAGAAAATAATTTATCGATTGATGTATTGATTGATTGGATATATGCTCTGGAAGTGATAATAGGAGAGTTAGAAGTGCTGTTGTCAGAGTCTTCCAGTAGATGAATGATCTTTATTTGATTTCCTTAATTCTAGTTCACAGTATTATAAGTTATTTGTAGTGTGACAGTATGTCAGTAGTAGCTGGTTGACAATTTTAGCTTCTCGACTGATATTATCTTTCCTATGCTCATAGAAGGCGACGCTGCCGAAGACTATAAGTATATGAGTGATAAATATGTTAATTACTGATCTACACTTTCCGTTTCGTCGTTTCTCTGATCTCTCTCCCTCTCTCTATCTCTCCTTCTCTCTCTCCTTCAGTAGATCAGTGATATAAGCAATAATATATTGATCACTGATACTGATATGCATTCTCTCCGACTCTCTGATCTTTCACTCTCTCGTATGCGCATAGAGAGCGCGCCTCCGCGGTAAAAGGCTATCAGTAGATCAGTAATATGAATATTAATAATGATATAATGATCACTGATACTGATATGCATTCTCTCCGACTCTCTGATATTTCACTGTCTCGTATGCACATAGAGGGCGCTCCGGCACGCTCCGCGCGCCTACGCGGTAAAAGCCTATCAGTAGATCAGTAATAAAAATAAGTATATTGATCACTGATACTGATATGCATTCTCTCCGACTCTCTGATCTTTCACTCTCTCGTATGCACATAGAGGGCGCTCCGGCACGCTCCGCGCGCCTCCGCGGTCAAAGCCTATCAGTAGCCTCTTGACAATGATTAGTTATCACTGATCTATTATCATAAAATATCTATTCTCTTCTATGCTCATAGAAGGCACGCCTCCGCTGCCATTGTCTATTAATCTACGATAATCATTTATCGAGTGAGTGAGAGAGAGATAGGGAGAGATAGGGGAGAGAGAGAGAGATAGAGATAGAGAGAGAGAGAGAGAGACGAAGAAAAGAGGGAGGAAAAGAGGAGGTGGTTGGGCGTACTATATAGTAGCAAGCTCGATTTGCTCCGTCCTCTCACCTCTCTTTTTTGCCTCGCCTCACTTCCCTGAATGAATATATTATACAATGACGTGAATACATATATGAATCATTTATTGTATCTGCTCAGAATATAGAATTCGCACAGTTTTTTTAGTGTGGTGAGCTGTTTCGTAGTGCATGGTGATGTTCTCGCTCGACCGCACAACAGACTGTCTCTTTTTTTCTGGCTGGCAGCTGACCTGACCACTCTCTCACCTTGTCACACTCTCTCGCCTATCGCGGGAGACAATACGATGTGCGCATATCGGCATATCGCCTCGCCTCGACAAAATCACTTCGTGAAATAAAGCCAGAAAGTTGCATGAAAAACAATTTTAGGTTGAAAGGTGGCTGAGGGACTGTGGAAGAGTGACAGCAAGACCATTTTTCAATACATGTAAAATGAAGATCATGCTACTCATTTGCGTGAGGTATACTCGAATTGGCCGAAATCTGGCTCCGCCCCTCTTTTCCCTCTCATCATTGACACACTATTTCATCGTGCAGTGTCTGCCTCTCGCCTTATTGCACTCTATTTCGAACGCATTGTCTAACCGTTACATTTAGCCTTATAAGTCCGCGGAGAAGAGAGATAGAAGGATGGAGGTTTAAATTGAGCATCTACAGATCGAGGGCTTTTCGGCAATGTCAAATTTAGCGAAATCCATAGTGCCGTGGCGCAGGGAAAACCATGTACGGATGTACACCATAGAAGAGTTATAGAGACCGGCGCAGCGGGCGCTGCAACTAGCGCGCTTCGCGCGCTAGAAATATAGGTATAAAAGAGGAGAAAATTATCTATCGATTGATATATAGATTGACTTGATATGTGCTCTGGAAGTGCTTTTAGGAGCTGTGCTAGAAGTGCTGTTGTCAGTCTTCCAGTAGATGACTGATCTTTATTTATTTCCTTATTTTTTATTTTCAGTAATTTTAAATAATTAGAAAGTGTCACAGTCTATCTGGTTGATAGTATCTGGTTGACTGCTTTTCTACAGGTGTAGTTACTATGCTCATAGAAGGCGCTTCGGCACGCTCCGCTGTCAGAGCCTATCAGTAGATCAGTGATAAAAATAACAATATAATGATCACTGATACTGATATGCATTTTCTCCTACTCTCTGATATTTTACTCTCTCGTATGCACATGGAGGGCGCTCCGGCACGCTTCGCGCGCCTCCGCGGTCGAAGTCGATCAGTAGATCAGTACTTATAATAATATATTAATCACTGATACTGATATGCAATCTCTTCTACTCTCTGATCTTTTACTCTTTCGTTTGCACATAGAGGGCGCTCCGGCACGCTTCGCGCGCCTTCGCGGTCAAAGTCTATCAGTAGATCAGTAATACTCAGAATATATTGATCACTGTTACTGATATGCATTTTCTCCGACTCTCTGATATTTACTCTCTCGTATGCACATAGAGGGCGCTCCGGCACGCTTCGCGCGCCTCCGCGATCAACGCCGATCAGTAGATCAGTAATTATAATAATACATTGATCTGCATTTTCTTATACTCTCTGATCTTTCACTTTCTCGTCATAAAGTATCTACTCTCGC
This sequence comes from Rhabditoides inermis, assembly GCA_963966185.1. Taxonomy (NCBI): domain Eukaryota; kingdom Metazoa; phylum Nematoda; class Chromadorea; order Rhabditida; family Rhabditidae; genus Rhabditoides; species Rhabditoides inermis. The sequence goes on along the minus strand of CAWZYM010000198.1, from coordinate 94,212 downwards.
CTACGATCATAGACAGCCGCTCCGCGCGCCTCCGCGGTCAAATTTTATCAGTAGCTGGTTGACAATGATTAGTTATCACGGATCTAATATTATAAAATATCTACTCTCGCCTATGATCACAGACAGCCGCTCCGCGCGCCTTCGCGGTCAAATTCTATCAGTAGCTGGTTGACAATGATTAGTTATCACGGATCTAATATCATAAAATATCTACTCTCGCCTATGATCATAGACAGCAGCTCCGCGCGCCTCCGCGGTCAAATCCTATCAGTAGCTGGTTGACAATGATTAGTTATCACGGATCTAATATTATAAAATATCTACTCTCGCCTATGATCACAGACAGCCGCTCCGCGCGCCTTCGCGGTCAAATTCTATCAGTAGCTGGTTGACAATGATTAGTTATCACGGATCTAATATCATAAAATATCTACTCTCGCCTATGATCATAGACAGCAGCTCCGCGCGCCTCCGCGGTCAAATCCTATCAGTAGCTGGTGGAGAGTTATTATTTATTTTAGATCCAAATAGACTCTATAGTTATCACTGATCTAATATTATATATATTATATATATATATATATATATATATATATATATATATATATATATATATATATATATATATATATATATATATAGTGGCCACCTATTTGCATGTTGTAGTAAAGGGAGACCTTACACGGTTGCCTAGTTTTCTTGAACAGCCCGCGACAACTGTTTGGTGTCGCCTCGCCTCGACTAAATCACTTCGTGAAAGGAAACCAGGAGGAGTTATGAAAAGATTACGGGCAGATTTGTAGGTGAGGGAGTGTAGAGGAGTGACGTCGAAACCGTTTTTCGATAGCTGAAGTGAGGACGTGGACTACAGCCGAGGACGTAAACTCAACTATCTGCAAAGTTTCATACAAATTGGTCATGAACGCGGAACTAATCAAAATCGCAAAAGAAATGCGAGGGCGCGCGCATCTTTTGATAACTGGACAATATGTTCCTCACACCGTAACCAATAACGCTGAATTTTGCAGGTACGCTCTTTTTGTTGCAACTATTTGTTGAACGTATTTACGGTAAATGAAGCGAAGATGTTTTTTATATGAGACACGTTCCCTGCGAACAGCAACAAAATCGATTACTTTTGTGTTTTTTCTTCGAAATATAGGCAATGAGTGTAATTGGAGAGTAATCACGAAGTGGACTGCGTCCTGAAGTAATATGTAAACTTTCTGAAAAACATCACGCGAATCGGTCAAGTAAAAAAGGAAATATGCCCGCGGACACACAAGAAAAGGTGCAAAAGTGTCTATTTTTGGTGGTTTTCGACCATAAATAGAGGTAATGAAAGCAAAATTGAGAACTGTCAAAAAGTGGACTGCATCAGAAGACGTGAACTCAACAATCCTATGAGTTTCATGCAAACTGGTTCTGTATGAATCGAGTTATGACCGCGGAAATACTAAAAATCGCAAAGGTGAGGCGAGAGAGCGCGCGCGGCTCAATTTGGCTATATTTTCCTTACACCGTAACCAATGATGATGAAACTTGCAGGTCAGTGACAGAACTATTTGTTGAAAGTAATTACAGAACAAGAAGCAAAACTGTTTCTTAGGTGAGAAGCTTTTGCAGCGGACAGCACCAAAATCGGCGAATTTTGAGGTTTTTCTACCAAATATAGGCAATGAGTGTATTTGGAGAGTAATCACAAAGTGGACTGCATCCTGGGGTGATATGTAAACTTTCTGCGAAGTTTGACGCGAATCGGTTCGGTAGAAACGGAGTTATGCCCGCGGACACACAAGAAAAAGTGCAAAAGTGACCATTTTTGGTGGGTTTTCGACCATATTAGGGCGTAGAGGAGGAGTTAAGTGGAGCCTGAATTTTGTTGCCGTCTGGTGCACGTGAGACAACTTTCTACCAAGTTTCATGCGAATCGGTTAAGTTTGAAGCTAGTTATGGCTTGTGAATGACGGACACCATGGGACATTTTAGTGAGAAAAGGAGACTAGCGGGCCGGAGGCTCGCTTCGCTCGCCTCCGGCCCGCTAGTGGCGGCGGCTTCGCCGCCGCACTGCGCTCCGAGGCTCGCGCGCCTTCGGCGCGCTCGCCTCTCCGCGTCAACTCATCAAAAAATCAAATTTGAACTCTCCTATGGGTCTAGTACACATCAGACATCGGAATTTCAAGTATTGGAGTTGTTTACTACTTTGTTTTTTTGTTTACCTAACTGGTAAACACTACTTTGTAAATGTCCGATTGATTTAGTATCGATTAGACATCAAAATCAGAAGATTTGGAGTTGTTTACTTGTTTGTTTACTTGTTTACTGTTGTTGTTTACCAAAAAACTTGAACTTGTTTTCTTGTTACTTGTACCGAGTATGGACGTTCTACCTTGAAAACCAACCGAGATATAAATTTTAGTACAATTTTCAGTTTCAAACAGACGAAAATTGGAAAAAAAAATTAAAATTTTTAAAATTTTTCAAAAAAAAAACTTTTTTTTAAAAACTTTTTTTTCAATGTGAAATAATTCATGAATGAAGGTATTACGGTATTGATGATTAAATAGGAAAATCCAGGTGTCAACTCTCATCTAGACGAAAGTTACAGGGTCGTAAAGTGAAATTTGAAGTTTATGCTAATTTATCTCACGTGACAGGTGAGAGGCGACAGGTGAGATGGTACCTGGCAGGTACTCAGGACCTTAGGTGTCATTGGTGAAAGGGATGAGAGAATTGAAAATATTTTCTCTAAGAAGTTGAAATTTAGATGTACTGTATTTTACGTTTTGCATCTTGCCTGATTGATCCTGTCAGCGGTCAATATGCTCAACTGCAAAATTGAGCCACATTTTGTTGAAAATCAAGGTTTTTTGAAAAAGTGAATTCCTTCCACAGTGAAGCGAAAAATCTGAATCTTTGTCAGTAAATATTAGTTTTTGAGTTATGAATTACTGTGTAAAATCGAGGTCTCAACTCTTATGTAGTAAGGGATTGTAGTTGATCTAGTGAATCATGAAATATGATTTTTATTTTCAGTAATAGAGTTGATCATCAGTGTGTGTGTTGATTGTGTTATAGAGAGTAATTTACCATAAAAACTTGAAAAAATAATATCGAAAACGAAAGAAGTTATGATCAAAAATGTGAAATTTTCACGAAAATTTGAATATTTATATTTTGAAAACGGAATAAGTTTTTTATTTGAAATTGAAATGATGTGAACGGCTAAGTGTCTTCTATCATCAGCTGAAGTTTGAAATTTTAGTCTTTGAAACTAACCAAGATATTCAAGGTTTTTGCGTTTTGCATCTTACGTGATTGATCCTGTCAGAAAATGAAAAATGGTGTAAAATTTTTTTGAACTTGTATTTGAAAATGAAACTGTAAAACTGTGAATAACATGCATGTTTCTTGTTACTGTGCAAGTTTCATGACAAAATATGAAGTTTGAAGGTAGGTTTACATAGAAGTGCACCGAGTTGTCAGTGAACCCAATTAAGGAAATGAGATAGGAACCCATGCTAATGTGTGTTCGTTAAGAGTGATTAGTTGATCTTAAGTTTGTAATTTGATTGTGAAATGTTCCTTCAGTCTTGAGTTATGTCCTTCTGAAGTTTTGGAAATTCTATATAAACCCATAAAAGGAGTTAACGGAATAAGTCCTAGTGACGTGTGTCAAGTCAATGTAGTGTGCTAAGTTTAAGTTTACAGTATGAGTATCACATCTTGAAACATGGACTGAGCATATGGGTGAAAAGTTTTTCAGGCTATGTCAAGTTGTTAGTAAAGTCATACGGTAAGTAGAGGTGTGAGCGTGAAATAGAAACGATTGCATGCGGTCACCATAAGAATGTTAAGTTTAGAGTATGAGCTGTGTAGGTGTAATAGTCACTGAGCTATATGGTGTGACCAACAGACAAACAAGGACCATAGCAAATTTTATATAGCCCTGCCAGGGCGACTAGCGCTCCGGCGCGCTGTCGCGCGCCTCCGCACTAGGTATACAAAAATAGAAAATAGAACATTAACATGAACCACAGAACATTTTAGAAGAATAGTTCGTCTTGCAAGTTTCATAGTTGATTGCTCTCTAATGACTCTTGCGAAGATACATACACGCACGGGTTGTAGTTGAAATGTTCAAATTCTATGTATTTTGTTATTTTGTATATGTAGTTTAAATTTTTGTCTTTTAAAACTATTTCTCCTACTTTTTTTCATATATTATATGTTTCACAGATGCACACCGATCCATCTCTTTCTCCTCTACACTGTTCTGTCTACTTTTCATCCTACAGTACAATTCCTAAAAAGTCAAAAACCACTGAAAATTTTGAGAATTTTTAAAAATTCCAAAAAATCGTTCTAACTCCGTTCAGAGGCCGAATTTCGAGATGCACCAAAAGAGAGAAGTGTAGTCCATACTGGTGCGGGTTGGATGGTATACTTTTTGTCAACATTGTAATGGTTCTAATCGGAGTTTTCGTCTTTCTCGTTTTCCATTTGACACCGGGCAATCGCTGTTTGCCGCCAAATGACCGAGTTTTTATGCAAATGAGTCATGACTGATAGCTGTCATTTCTTTCCTTGGAGTTGCATATGGATATCTCCTATTAGAACCATTGCAATGTTGACAAAAAGCGAACCATCCAACCCGCACCAGTGTGGACTACACTTCTCTCTTTTGGTGCAACTCGAAATTCGGCCTCTGAAGGGAGTTAGAACGATTTTTTGGAAATTTTAAAAATTCTCAAAAATTTCAGTGGTTTTTGACTTTTTAGGAATTGTACTGTATCTCCCTCCTCCTCCCCACGCCCTCTCTCTCTCTCTTTCTCTCTCTCTCTCTCTCTTTCTCTTTCTTTCTCTCTCTCTCTCTCTCTCTCTCTCTCTCTCTTTCTCTTTCCTCGACACAGTTCTACTCTCCCCTATCTCTCCTCTCTCTCTCTTCTCCCTCTCCCACTGTCTCGCTATCTCTTTCTCTCTTTTTCTTTCTCTCTCAGTATTATATTCTCTAAAAACAGTATTTTATTCTCTATTGTCTACTGTCAACTTTCTAGAGACAATACTAATACTATGCTCTTGTTTGTCTACTGCATCTTTTTCTTCTACTGTGACAACAACTTTCTAGAGACATTACTATGTTTCTTCTGTCTACTTTCACCTCTCGTCACCTCTTCCACTCTCACTCTCACATCTGCAGTAATCACTATCACTGCGACTTTCGAGAGACAGTTAGTTATGTCTACTCTCCCTTCTCTCTCCTCTTTTCTCTCTCCTATTCTCTCTCTCTCCTATTTTCTCTCTTGTATACTTTCACGTCCCCGCTGCGGTGACAACAACTTTCTAGAGACAGTACTATGGTACCTTCTGTCTACTCTTCTATTCTCACATCTGCAGTAGTCACTGCGACTTTCTAGAGACAGTTATGTAAAAAAAAATTCAAATAGAAAGTACTACTCTCTTCTCTACTGTCTTCTCTCCCTACTGTCTACTCTCTCACGTTCTAAAAAATATAATTTGACCGCCTGTGCTTGCCAAATGACATGTAAGGTGAACTCGATTCTCACCTCACCTCACTTCCACTCGACACTGTACTGCATCGAAAAGCGGAATTTCAGGCTGAATATGTACAAGAGTCACTCACTCACTCACTCCTCGGCCGATTCTCCGTAGATCATCTGGAGCATTGTCGCCCCTTAGCCGGCGAGCATCGCGTGAACCAGTTCCGACCACTTGACGCGGTCTTGTGCCATGTCCATAACAGCGTCCATCCACTGCCCGTTGCGAGTGTTCCAAGCTCTGCGGAACGAAGTGTCTCTCGAGGTGACCTTGGCGCGCACGGCAGGCGTGGGCCCGACATCCTCCTTCAGCTTCTCGTCCCATGTGGCGCGTTTCCTTCCTGGGCCTCTTCTCCACTCCGGCGGCGGTAGTGTGAGCGCAGCTTTCTTCACAATCCGATGGTCTTCTCGTCGCAGCACGTGTCCCAAGAGACGAACTCTCGTTGCCGCCACTTGCCGCGAGGGGGTGGGCAGCTTGGACTTTTTGCGCAGGAGACGGGAGTAGATGTTGTTTACATCCCGATACAACTGCGAGTTGTGGCGACGGTTTGGGTAGAAGTAGCCTAACATCCGGCGCAAAAATTTGCGTTCCGCCGTATCCAGCTTCTCCTCGAGCTTCTTATTGAGAGCCCAAGTACCGGATCCGTAGAGCATCGCAGGTCGGATGGCGGTGAGGTAGATCCGCAGCTTGACGTGATTGGCGAAGCTCGATCTCCACAAAACCTTTTCCAGCGAATTGAACGCGGAGCAGGCTTGGGCGATTCGCGCCTCCACATCCTTAGTAAGGTCGGCGTCTCTGCTAATCCACGAACCGAGGTAGCGGAAGTTGGTGGTCTGCGCGATCTTCTTTCCATTGACAGTGAACTCCTCCTTTACTCCTCGCGGGATGGTCATCGACTCGCACTTGTCCGGCCTGAGGGTCAGACCGTACGAGGCGGCGAGGAGACTGAGACGGTCGACAGCTTTCTGCAGGTTAACAGGGTCTTCTCCAAGCAGAGCAATGTCATCCGCGTAGTCGAGGTCGGTGACTTTCCGTCCTGTCGGGTGCAGCTCCACTCCTCCTCCACACTCCTCCACAACACGTCGCATCACGTCGTCGATGACATAGTTGAACAGGAGCGGGCCGCAGACGGATCCTTGGCGCACTCCAGTCCGGACGGCGAACTGCTGCGTGACTCCGCAAGGAGTGCGGACAGCGGCAGTAGTACGGCTGTACAGGTCTCGTAGAAGGTCGACTAGCGGGGCTGGTACTCCGTCGGCGCGCACCGCATCGAAGAGGCGGTCTCGATCGGGACTGTCGAATGCTGCCCGGAAGTCGACAAAGATGATGTTAGTCGGCTTCTTGAATCGGGCACGCAGCTCGACGATCCGTCTCAGAGAGAAGACGGCGTCGATGGTAGACCTTCCTGGGCGGAATCCGTGCTGCTCGTCTCGGGCGGTCTTCTCGCGGTGCTCCACAATGCGAAGTAGCAGCAGACGCTCCACCAGCTTGTAGCACACGCGGATCAATGAGATACCACGGTAGTTGGCTGGGTCGGTCGGGCTGCCCTTCTTCAGCAACGGAACGATGATGGCGTTTCTCCACGAGTCAGGCACCTCCTTCCTCTCCCAGATATTGACGATCAGCCGATGCAGCTCACGGATCCCAAAGGCGGGTAGAGCCTTCATCATCTCCGGAGTGAGGTCGTCGTCTCCGGCAGCCTTCCCATTCTTCAGCTTCTTCATGCACACAAGCAGCTCCTCCATGGTTGGCGGCTCTGTCCTGCAGTTGTAGTCAGAACGGGCGGTATGTGGCAGGGCGGGAGCAGACGGGCACGGCTGGTTGAGTAGGCGGTCGAAGTGACCAGCCCACACCGCGCACGCTGCTTCCCCGGTGACGAGTGACACGCCGTCAGAGATGACGGGCGTCGTCCTGCTCCACTTCCCGCTGTACCGCTTCAGCAGGGAGAATGCCGTGCGGGCATCCTGCCTTTCCCAAGCGTCCTCGAACTCCTTGCTCCTCCTCATCCATTCCTCCTCCCACTGCTCCTTCCGAATCCTCCGCAGCTCCGCCTTGAGTTGACGGTAGGCCTTCAGCTTTCCTCTCTGCTTCGCCAGCAGCATGCTCGCGTAGCACAAGGATTCCTTCACTGACGCTCCATCGTGCTTCTTCTCCACCTTCAGAGTTGGAATCGCCTCCTTGGCTGCCTGCTGAACTGCAGCCGTCCACGAGTCAGCATCTGTTTCTCCTTTCTTCTGCCTCTCCTGCAGATTCTTCTCCACTATCCCTCGGTAGTCCGCGCGCACGTCACCATCCGTGATCAGCAGGCGAGAGTCAAGGCGGGGCGGTCTCTTCTGGTAGAACGAGCGACGGCGCGTTCCGGATCCACTCACGACAAGAACCACGGGGATGTGATCCGAGTCGTATTTGAAGTCCGGCAGGCTCTTGCTGGAGAGGACGGCGCCGGCCTGGCTCTTCTTGACGAGCAGGTAGTCGATCTGGTGCGGCCTCCCGATGCAGTTCTTCCTCCAGGTTGCGCGCTGCCAGGGACGGTTGCGCTTCCAGGCCGACGCGACGATAAGGTCGTAACTCTCCAGCAGATCCACTATCCGCTGACCGTTGTCGCTTGTGCATGCGGCAGCACGCCTCCACCTGCCCATTGCTGGGCTGGCGTCGGCAGCCACGCGGCTGTTCGAGTCAAGTCCGAGGACGAGCTCTGACTTGCCGGCCGATCTCACAATCTTGGCCAGCTCGTCAAAGAACTTGTCCTTCTCCACCTCCTCAGCATCCTCGGTTGGCGCATGCGCCGACACGATGCGGGTCTTCTTTCCTCGTACTTCTGCATCCACGTAAATGAGTCGTTGCGAGAGAGGGTTGATGGCGAGCACGTTGACGTTGGCGGAGGTGGAGATGGCGACAGTCACCCCGCACACCGCCCTGGAAGTGGGCAGTGCGCTGTAGTACTTGTACCGCAAGGAATCGCAGCACGTCCGGTCGATTCGGGTCTCCTGCAGCATCGCAACGTCCACTCCGTGCCGCTCGAGCTCCTCCGAGAGCAGGCTCCGGTCTGCAAAGCTTCTGGCAGAACGGACATTGTAGGACATGTAGCGGGTCCTGGTTCTTTGCGATAATCGCATAGTCGGTATGTTGGGCATAATGCCTGTCGTATTGTCAAAGGGTGACAATTCCTTGACTCGAAAGTAGTCAACACTTGAACTTAGCAGTCTGTATGCACAGGCAAACAGACTCCCGGGGGCACGACGTGGACGTGAGTGTTGACAATTTCTACCCCCATGTACAAGAGTACAAGTAATAAACTCAAAACTTATGTAGTTTCAACTGAAATCTACCAAGTTTCATGCGAATCGGTTAAGTTTGAAGCTAGTTATGGCTTGTGAATGACGGACACCATGGGACATTTTAGTGAGAAAAGGAGACTAGCCCGAGTGGCGCTGGCAAATATGGTAATGACGATGATAAATGAAGACGGGGCGACTAGCGACTTGTTACTAAACACTTGACATCTTTAAAACACATCTTCGTTTACTTGTTTAGAACATCTGTAAACAACATATTTGAACTTGCCTCTCGGTCTACATCATATTAGATACCTTCAGAACAAACTTTTGATTTGTTCACAAAGTTGTTTACTTGTTGACAAACATGTAAACAACAACATCGCTGACTTGTCTCCAGGTCACATACCAAGTTTGGACTCTTTGGCATCAAAACTGACCGAGATACGTCATTACCATATTTGGAAATATGCAAATGAGGTCGAAAATCAAAACCTAAATTCTCGACCCTACAGTACCTTAACTCCAAAAGGACATCTCAGTAGCTTGAAAACGAAGCATAGTTTACATAAAAGTGCTTAAAATTTCGTTCATGTCCATGAGAGTTTCGGTCAACCCATATAAGGAAACGTCGAATCACGGCCAAAAGTAAACGTCTGCGTGCGGTCACCACCTCAGGTCTAATTTCCATACCACAACCCCCAACGATCACTACAACTTGAGATATGACCGCGGACAGACAGACAGACAAACACCATAGCATAACTTATAAGGGGGGGGGGGGGGGGCGGGGCGACTAGCGGGCCGGAGGCTCGCTTCGCTATATATATATATATATATATATATAATATTAGATCAGTGATAACTATAGAGTCTATTTGGATCTAAAATAAATAATAACTCTCCACCAGCCTTTCCGCTATAATTACTAAAACATAGACCTGTAACAGAGTTATACTTGAAAATGGAAGGTTTAAGCTTTGTTTACTTTTTGTTCCCTTGTTTACTTCACTTGTAGTCAACTAATTTGAACTCAGTACTTGGCCTAGTACACGTTAGATACCTTTAGAATGAAATTGAAGTTGTTTAATTTTTTTGTTTACTGGTTTACAACTCAAATAAACAACAAAATCGAACTTAGTATTTTGTGTACTACATGTTAGAGAGCCTAAAACACATTTCTGAGTTGTTTACAAAATTGTTTACTTGTTTACATGACTTGTAAACAATAAATATGAACTGAGTACTTGGTCTTGTACACGTTAGATATTTTTTGAATGAATTTTGGAGTTGTTTACTTATTTGTTTACTTGTTTACATCTCAGAAAAAACAACAAAATCGAACTTAGTAATTGGTGTACTACACGTTAGATACTTTGAAAACCCATTTCTGAGTTGTTTACAGATTTGTTTACTTGTTTACATGACTTGAAGACAATAAACATGAACTGAGTACTTGGTCTAGTACACATTAGATACCTTTAAAAAGAGATTTGGAGTTGTTTACTTCTTTGTTTACTTGTTTACTGTTGTTGTTTACCAAAAATTTTGACGTTGTTTACTTGTTACTTGTACCAAGTATCAAGTCTCTAGGTCTAAAACTGACAGAGTTCATATAGAAACGTCACAAGTTTCAGATTCTAAGTCCAGAGTTCTTAGTGAACCCATATAAGGAATTATGCAAATGAGGTGCCAGGTAAACGCGACCGTCCCAGGCCTATACCAACTCTAACTCTAAAAGGGCAAATTGCTAGGTCCACGCCATAGAGCTGGAGACATCTGGACAAACAAACAGACACACGCCATAGCAAATTTAGGGGGGCCGGCAGGAGCAGACTAGCGGCCGGAGGCTCGCTTCGCTCGCCTCCGGCCGCTAGTGGCGGCGCTTCGCGCCGCGTTTGCTCCAAAGCTCGCGCGCCTTCGGCGCGCTCGCCTTTCCGCTGTATGACCTCTAAATATATACTCAAAACATAACTTTAAACAACAACTTTGAACTCAGTACTTGGTCTAGTACACGTTAGATACCTAATAAATGAGATTTGTATTTGTTTACTTTTTTGTTTACTTGTTTACATTAGAAACAAACAACAAAATAAAACTCTGTGCTTTGTGTACTTTGTGTTAGAGACTTCAAAAACACATTTCTGAGTTGTTTACAAACTTGTTTACTTGTTTACTTCACTTGTAAACAACAAATATGAACTCAGTACTTGTTCGAGTACACGTTAGATACCTTTAAAATGATACTTGGAGTTGTTTACTTATTTGTTTACTTGTTTTCATGCCAAATAAACAACCTAATCAAACTGAGTACTTGTTGTACTATATGTTAGAGACCTTAAAAACACATTTCTGAGTTGTTTACAAACTTGTTTACTTGTTTACTTCACTTGTAAACAACAGATATGAACTCAGTACTTGGTCTAGTACACGTTAGATACCTTTTAAATGAGATTTGGAGTTGTTTACTTATTTGTTTACTTGTTTAATGTTGTTGTTTACCAAAAAAATAAAACTTGTTTACTTGTTACCTGTACCAAGTAACAAGTCTCTAGGTCGAAAACTGACAGAGTTCATATAGAAGTATCACAAATTTCAGATTCTAAGTCCAGAGTTGTTAGTGAACCCATATAAGGAGATATGCAAATGAAATATGTGATTTATGCTGACATCCCAGGGACCATAGAAGCTTAAGTTTAGAATATCTACTCTCGCCTACGATCATAGACAGCCGCTCCGCGCGCCTCCGCGGTCAAATTCTATCCGTAGCTGGTTGACAATGATTAGTTATCACGTATCTAACATTATGAAATCACTACTTTCGCCTCTGATCACAGACAGCCGCTCTGCGCGCCTCAGCGGTCAAATTCTATCTATCTTTATCTATCGATTGATATATAGAGTGACTTGATATGTGCTCTGGAAGTGCTATTAGGAGCTGTGCTAGAAGTGCTGTTGTCAGTCTTCCAGTAGATGACTGATCTTTATTTATATTTTTTTTTTATTTTCAGTAACTTTGAATAATTAGAAAGTGTCACAGTCTATCTGGTGGATAGTATCTGGTTGACTGCTTTTCTACAGGTGTATTTACTATGCTCATAGAAGGCGCTCCGGCACGCTTCGCTGTCAGAGCCTATCAGTAGATCAGTAATAAAAATAATAATATATTGATCACTGATACTGAAATGCATTTTCTCCGACTCTCTGATTTTTTACTCTTTCGTATGCACATAGAAAGCGCTCCGGCACGCTTCGCGCGCCTCCGCGGTCAAAGCCGATCAGTAGATCAGTAATTATGATAATACATTGATCACTGATAATGATATTTTCACCGACTTTCTGATTTTTTACTTTTTCGTATGCACATAAAAGGCGCTCCGGCACGCTTCGCGCGCCTCCGCGGTCGAAGCCGATCAGTAGATCAGTAATTATAAAAATATACTGATCACTGATACTGATATGCCTTCTCTCCTACTCTCTGATTTTTTTACTCTTTCGGTTGCACATAGGAGGCGCTCCGGCACGCTTCGCGCGCCTCCGCGGTCAAAGTATATCAGTAGATCAGTAATAATAAGAATATATTGATCACTGCTACTGATATGAATTTTTTTCGACTCTCTGATATTTTACTTTCTCGTATGCACAAATAAAGCGCTCCGGCGCTCTTCGCGCACCTCCGCGGTCAAACTTTATCAGTATATCAGTAATACTAAGAATATATTGATCACTGCTACTGATATGAATTTTCTCCGACTTTCTGATCGTTCATTTTCTCGTATGCACATAGCTCAGATACTGTTCTACACAGTGTACTACACAAAAATTTTCTACACGGCGAGATTGGAATAGCACTGAGTGCAACACGGCGGTGGCGTGTAAAAAACTGAGTTTGACACAGCGTGTAGGACGGTGTAAAGAGATCAAGAAATCGGGGTTAATGACTGTGTAGAAGTGTGTAGTGTGTGTGTATAGTCGTGTACTCGATCGTATTTGAATTAGCTCAGCCCTTTATCTAACAAACAAAACGACATAACGGTTGATGACAAACAGAACAACAAAACAATCGATGAGCAAATAACAAACAACAGGTGAGAACACCAACAATAGAGGAGTGAGTAGGGTGCGATAGCATACTCACAGCAAAAAAAAACGAGGATCGGTGGTGAATGCAATCCAATTTTAACGACCAATGTGAATACCCCCGTGGGTGGTGTACGAGGGCAGGTTGTCGAGGTTGAACGTCTCCATGACGACTCTCTGGCTTGAGGAGGCCGCGTCTCCATTCATCAGGATGGCCATTGTGTGGTCTCACTCCGTGTCGCCCTCGTAGAACGCCTCGGCTCGAACCTGCAACACACACATGAAAGCAGCATTCAACACGATCATCATCAGTAGAAAACAAGCAAAGCATCGTGAAGCGACTGACCCTTACCGGCGGGCTCGAGAAGCTAAAACGGCGAGAGGGTGGTGGACAGCGTCTGGCAGCACACGTTGGTAAGCACGTTGAGGCAACCGCGGTGCGGCATGCCAATCAGCACAGAGTCCACACCCATCGACGACTGGTCAATCACCTGCAACGCAAGTATGATTACATGTCCGATTGGCACAACGCATGTAAGCACCTGCTTGATGGCCGGGATCGCATCCCTTGAAACCGAAGCTTCTCGCTAGGTCACTTCTTGGCGAGGAACTCCTCAAACTTCTGTCGAGCGAATCAGACGCTTGAACAAAAGGCGACCTGAAAAAAAAATGAAACAAGAACCAAGAAACATTTTCCCCACCTTCTTCTGCTCGGGCGAGAGCTCCGTGGCGCGCGGGGCTTCGAAGCGCTCGCGGATGCAGTAGATGTTCTGCAACATGTATATGTTTCAATTTTATTAATACAACCACCAAGAACAACTAATTCGATAAGCTGTAACTCACCTTGAGCCTGTTGGCAGTGTCCCTGAAAGTGAGGCTCTTGGCGTCCTCCGATAAAGGTGGTCGGCAGCAGGATGACCTCCCCGTCGAGATCCTTCTTGGTAAGACCGCAGTACGACAGCCAGAGGTCGGGCGGGATAGTGTCGTCCAGATCGGCTGAGTTTATTCCAAGCGGGTCGAGGTCGGCAAGGTTGTGACCGCGGGTCTGAAATTAGCAACTTGAATGAGAAAAACGAAAACAAATGTTACATATTCACAGACACAATCATAGTAGCACGCACCTGGCAGCTTCTGATAAGAAGCTGGATCTTGAGGTGGTCGGTGATGGTCCTGGGTGGGGACGACTCCGGTCTGAACGGGCGCCTGAGCACCCACCGACGAGAGCCAAGCCTCCAAGCGGTGACAGATACGGGCGGAGCCTGCGAATAACCAAACATATATATTCGATACGTATGTTGTTGAAAATGTTCCTGCACAAAACTCGTCGTTGAAAATATCACGACAAACGCGCATTACTCACGACAAAAGCCTGTCCGGGCGCGGCGCCGTTCTCGACGTTGCGGAGTAGGCGCCCCAGCTGGCGTGCACCGAGGTGCGGTCCTGCTGTCACGACTCGTGCATCTGCTCGATGTACGCGACGCTGCTGCCGTTCATAAGGGCTCGTGCTTCACCGACGACGACGAGGCGCGCACCTAAACGGCGTCTTAGGGTTTGTCTCCGAGTAGCAGCAATGTACCTGATGGATGCGGGCGACGGCGAGAGCTTTGGTGGAGGCCATCTTGCTGGCGACCCGCGACGGCGACGCCAGGCGACACAACATGCCCGCGCGGTGCATGCTCAGCACAGACCCGAGCTGCAAGCAATGACATGAGGGGGCGGCCATGGCGATTCAATGATATAGTCCGTCAATCATTCGGCATGTCCGAGAACATTGAACGTACTTCACTTTTGCACGTATACGAAAATCAAATGATCGATGCACGAAAGGGTGAGTAATGAAATAATACATAGACAAATAAACGGTTCAAGCTCAAGCAGTTTCGTAATGATGATTACGTAAAACCAAACACACGCAATGCACAAGTATCAGAAGCACCTACATCAAGGAATTCTCGATATAAAATGACGATCGGAAAACCAAACAGAACTGAACAATCAACAACAATATCATTGAAAAAATGAAAAAAATCGCTGCTGCGCAACAAGCCCCGCCCACTCTCACCGCAATTACGCGAATTGTGCACACTTTCAACGAATAGCTCCTCCCACACAAACAATGAATAATATTAAATAATATAGTGGGTCCCCCGTTTTGGCGGTAGGCAAGTTGCGAATCGTCATTCTTTTATTATGCACAGGCGAATACTAGATGCGTCCGAAAATCTAGTTCATTGCGCGCTATCTGAACCGATGGACCGGTGTCATTTTTGAGAAAAAATTCGGTTCTCATAATTTAGATAACTAGCATGATCTGAATTACTTTATAACATAACTTGGAATCAAGTGATGCTATCGATCGATATCAAACTTGTGCGTAATAGAGACACTTCTGAGGATGAAATAACGTTAAAAACTGAAACATTGTTACCTACAATCTAGGAGTTTCCCCACCGAGCATACACTTATCACAAAATAACTCTTCAACGGCTTGTCTAAATTCGACCAAACTTATCACATGTATACAAATTGACCCGCTCTACAAACGTATGATCTCAGAATTGAAAATATCTTTTCTCGAAATACCGTAATCATCGACATAATCATTGGCACTGGTGGAATGAGGTACATTTACATAATTTTCTCATCGGTCTGCGTCATTTTTCTGGCCAAAGATAATTCGCCTACCGCGAAAACGGGGGACCCACTATATACTTTTACACTAAAAGACACATATGTGAAATATGCACGTCGAAAAAAAATCCAGCATTACAACCAGCGCGGCAGCGCTGGTTGGTTTGTGTTAACCCTAGTCGCGCGCTAGAATCGGCAAAAGGCGACTGAACGAAAGTTCCCTTAGAATCTTTGCGAGAACAATGTGATGCTGATAGATGTTATCAGGATGTTAGAAAATGGTTAAGTTTCGATTTTGGTAACGCTAGCTGTTGTAGGAAGCGAGATACGCGCGCGCGCCCCCTGAGGGGCAGGCAATCCCCTGTGTGCTGATGGTTTTTTAGGGGGGGGGGGGGGGGGGTGGCGCGCACCGGCTGCCCCCAGCAGACAGGAGGTGCACATTCCGCACTGCCTGTGGACTGCAGTGATATCGTTCAGATCGCGTGCTCTGCCGTGCGCACAGTAGTGTTGTGGTTAGCGATTCCGCCCGTTGAGACACATGGCTCGAGTTCGGTTCCGGCTGGAGGCAAACCTTTTGTAATATATGATTTCACATAGAAATGACATTGGAATTGTAAACTTTCCCATCAGCATTACCTAAACTCTTTTTTGCAAAATTTATACAATTTTGGGCTCAACAAGATGGGTGAACTGTTGGATTTCTTTAAAAAAATGTTTTGTGGTTCATGTTAATGTAGATAGATTTATATGAAATCCAATAAAAGTACATTCATTATCTTTTAAAAGGACTTCCGTAAGAGAAGAGTTTGTGTTACTCAACGTAATGCAACAAAAGCTCATGCATTTTATCAATCGAAATAGTACACAAACCTGCTCCAATAGTTCAACAAGATATATACATATAATCGATCGGATACCGAAATCAATTTGCCGAAGTACAACATTTGCTCGCATTAGTTTTTATTGCAGAAAGAGCAGGTTTGTTTACTATTTCGATTGATAAAATGCATGAGCTTTTGTTGCATTACGTTGAGTAACACAAACTCTTCTCTTACGGAAGTCCTTTTAAAAGATAATGATAAGCTGTTATCTCACGCGCATACACACGCGGCTGCGTGCATGAGATAGCAAGCGAGAGGCCCTCTCGCTTGCTATCCCTCTCCCTCTCCCCGTCCTGTGTGGTAGCTAGAGAGAGAGAGAGAGAGAGAGAGAGAGAGAGAGAGAGAGAGAGAGAGAGAGAGAGAAGAGAGAGAGAAGAGAGAGAGAGAGAGAGAGAGAGAGAGGGGAGAGAGAGAGGGGGGGAGAGGACACCCGGGCTCGCACCCGATCATTGGGAGTTCAATCTCAGCTTCCCATATTCTCCTTACCTCCTTCCGACCCGGGAGAGCCACAGCCCCGGCTCTGCATTTTGAAACCGCTACACACCCCAACACACGTGTCATATCCCCACACTTCTCTACACCGTGTCAAAAATGGATCCAACTTTCTACACTGGTGTCGTGGTGTGTAGCTCTTTCTACACCACCGTGTAGAGCTGTGTAGAAAACTCATTGTGTAGTACACGGTGTACGACTTTACCTGAGAGAAAGCGCTCCGGCACGCTTCCCGCCTCCGCGGTGAAAGCCGATCAGTAGATCAGTAATTATAACAATATATTGAACACTGATACTGATATGCATTCTTTCCTACTCTCTGATCTTTCACTCTCTCGAATGCACATAGAGGGCGCTCCGGCACACTCCGCGGTAAAAGCCTATCAGTAGATGGTTGACAATTTTTATTTATTATAGATCCAAGTATAATTTATACTTATCACTGGTCTAATATTATAAAATATAAGCGAGAGAGAGAAAGAAAGACGAAAGAGAGAGATAGATAGAGAGGAAGAGAGGGAGAGACGAAAAAGAGAGATGAGAAAAGAAATTGGATGAAAAAAGGAGGTTACATAGTATTTCGCCTCGCCTCACTTCCCTGACTGAATATAGAATGACGTGAGTGCATATAGTAATAATTTTCTGAGCACATACAATGTTTTATTGTATGTGCTCAGAACATAAAATTTGCACAGTTTGTTGGAGTGTGGTGAGCTGTTTCGTAGTGCGTGGTGATGTTCTCGCTCATTTGCACAATTGACTGTCTTTTTCTCTGACAGCAGACAGACTGGCAGCTGGCGCACTCTCACCTCGCCACACTCTCTCGTCGCGGGGCAATAAAACGACGTCGATTAAAGGAATTCAATTGATTGCAGGCGTCAGAGGTCACAAAAAGATGCAAATTTTGGTAGAAGTGTAGTGGCCACCTATATGCATGTTGTAGTAAAGGGAGACCTTACACGGTTGTCTAGTTTTCTTGAACAGCCCGCGACAATTGTTTGGTGTCGCCTCGCCTCGATTAAATCACTTCGTGAAAGGAAACCAGGAGGAGTTATAAAAAGATTACGGGCAGATTGGTGGATTAGGAAGTTTAGAGAAGTGACGTCAAAACCGTTTCTCGAAAGCTGGAGTCTGCGATTCGCAGTACTCGTTCTTGTAAGGCCTACTCGATGCAATCGTTTAACCACCTACCCGTCTCCTCGCCTCACATACTATTTCGCTGCTTTTCTGTCTGACGCTCTCTGATTACGCGCTATTTCGTCGGACTTTCTCGGGCTTATAGCTCCGCGGATATGAGAGATATGATAACATAAAGATTTTGGGAGCATCTCCAGACCGAGGGCTTTACAGCCATACCAAATTTAGCCGGATCCATGCATCGGTGGCCTTTGTGGAGCCATGTATGGACGGACACCATAGCACATTTAGCCAGACCGGCGCAGCGGGCGCTGCGACTAGCGCGCTTCGCGCGCTAGAAATATAGGTAGAAAATAGAGGAGAAAATTATCTATCGATTGAAAAATAGATTGACTTGAAATGTGCTCTGGAAGTGCTATTAGGGTGCTAGAAGTGTTGTTGTCAGAGCCTTCTAAAAATGAGTGATCTTTATTGTATTTCCTTAATTTATTGAATTACAGTATCATCAAATGTTAGAACAGTGTCAATTTCTAACAGTAGCTAGTTGATAATTTTCGATTCTCGACTGATATTATCGTACCTATGCTCAGAGAAGGCGCTCCGAGATGCAGCCGAAGACTATCGGTATATGAGTGATAACTATGTCATTACTAAACTACACTTTCCGTTTCCCCGCTTCTCTCTCTCTCTCTCTGTCTCTCTCTGTCTCTCTCTCTCTCTCTCTCTTTGCTCTAGAAGGCGCTCCGGCACGCTTCGCGCGCCTCCGCGGTCAACGTCTATCAGTAGATCAGTAATAATAAGAATATATTGATCACTGTTACTGATATGCATTTTCTCCGACTCTCTTATCTTTCACTTTCTCGTATGCACATAGAAAGCGCTCCGGCACGCTCCGCGCCTCCGCGGTCAAACTCTATCAGTAGATCAGTAATTATAATAATACATTGATCACTGATACAGATATGCATTTTCTTATACTCTGATCTTTCACTTTCTCGTCATAAAATAACTACTCTACGATCACAGATAGCCGCTCCGCGCGCCTCCGCGGTCAAATTCTATCAGTAGCTGGTTGACAATGATTAGTTATCACTGATCTAATATTATAAAATCTCTACTCTCGCCTATGATCATAGACATCCGCTCCGCGCGCCTCCGCGGTCAAATTCTATCAGTAGCTGGTTGACAATGATTAGTTATCACGGATCTAATATTATAAAATCTCTACTCTCGCCTATGATCATAGACATCCGCTCCGCGCGCCTCCGCGGTCAAATCCTATCAGTAGCTGGTTGACAATGATTAGTTATCACGGATCTAATATTATAAAATCTCTACTCTCGCCTATGATCATAGACAGCTGCTCCGCGCGCCTCAACGGTCAAATTCTATCAGTAGCTGGTTGACAATTATTAGTTATCACGGATCTAATATTATAAAAACTCTACTGTCGCCTATGATCATAGACAGCCGCTCCGCGCGCCTCCGCGGTCAAATTCTATCAGTAGCTGGTTGACAATGATTAGTTATTACGGATCTAATATTATAAAATATCTACTTTCGCCTATGATCATAGACAGCCGCTCCGCGCGTCTCTGCGGTCAAATTCTATCAGTAGCTGGTTGACAATGATTAGTTATCACGGATCTAATATTATAAAATATTTACTCTCGCCTATAATCATAGATAGCTGCTCCGCGCGTCTCTGCGGTCAAATTCTATCAGTAGCTGGTTGACAATGGTTAGTTATCACAGATCTAATATTATAAAATATCTACTCTCGCCTATGATCATAGACAGCTGCTCCGCGCGCCTCCGCGGTCAAATTCTATCAGTAGCTGGTTGACAATGGTTAGTTATCACAGATCTAATATTATAAAATATCTACTCTCGCCTATGATCATAGACAGCTGCTCCGCGCGCCTCCGCGGTCAAATTCTATCAGTAGCTGGTTGACAATGATTAGTTATCACGGATATAATATTGTAAAATATCTACTCTCGCCTATGATCATAGACAGCTGCTCCGCGCGTCTCTGCGGTCAAATTCTATCAGTAGCTGGTTGACAATGATTAGTTATCACGGATATAATTTTGTAAAATATTTACTCTTGCCTATAATCATAGATAGCCGCTTCGCGCGCATCAGCGGTCAAATCTTGTCAGTAGCTGGTTGACAATCATTATTTATTTTAGATACGAGTAGACTTTATAGTTATCACTGATCTAATATTATAAAATTCATGAAAGAAAGACAGATAGATAGAAAGAGAGAGAGAGAGAGAGAGAGAGAGAGAGAGAGAGATAGACGAAAAAAGAGAGATGATAAAATGAGGTGGTATTTCGCCTCGCCTCACTTCCCTGTTTGAACATACAATGACGTGAGTGCATAATGTTTTATTGTATGTGCTCAGAAAATAAAATTTGCACAGTTTGTTGGAGTGTGGTGAGCTGTTTCGTAGTGCGTGGTGATGTTCTCGCTCATTTGCACATTTGACTGTCTCTTTCTCTAACAGCAGACAGACTGGCAGCTGGCGCACTCTCACCTCGCCACACTCTCTCGTCGCGTGGCAATAAAGTGGCGTCGATTAGAGGAATTTAATTGATAGCGGGCGTCAGAGGTCACAAAAAGATGCAAATTTTGGTAGAAGTGTAGTGGCCACCTATTTGCATGTTGTAGTAAAGGGAGACCTTACACGATTGCCTAGTTTTCTTGAACAGCCCGCGACAACTGTTTGGTGTCGCCTCGCCTCGACTAAATCACTTCGTGAAAGGAAACCAGGAGGAATTATAAAAAGATTACGGGCAGATTTGTAGGTAAGGGATTGTAGAGGAGTGACGTCGAAACCGTTTCTCGAATGCTGAAGTCTGCGATTCGCAGTACTCGTTCTTGTAAGGTCTACTCGCCGCAGCCGATTCGTCAGTGACCTGTCTCTTCATCTGACACACTATCTCGCCTCTTTTCTGTCTGACGCTCTCTGATTACGCGCTATTTCGTCGGACTTTCTTGAGCTTATAGCTCCGGGGATTTGAGAGATAAAAGGGTGGAGGTTTAAACTGAGCATCTACAGATCGAGAGCTTTCCGGCAATATCAAATTTAGCGAAATCCATAGAGCCGTGGCGCAGGGAAAACCATGTACGGATGTACACCATAGGACATTTAGACAGACCGGCGCAGCGGGCGCTGCGACTAGCGGCCGGAGGCTCGCTTCGCTCGCCTCCGGCCGCTAGTGGCGGCGCTTCGCGCCGCGTTCGCTCCAAAGCTCGCGCGCCTTCGGCGCGCTCGCCTTTTCGCTGTAACCTTTAAAACACATTTCTGAGTTGTTTACAAACTTGTTTACTTGTTTACTTCATTTGTAAACACCAAATATGAACTCAGTACTTGGTCTAGTACAGGTTAGATACCTTTAAAATGATACTTGGAGTTGTTTACTTATTTGTTTACTTGTTCACATGCCAAATAAACAACCTAATCGAACTGAGTACTTGTTGTACTACATGTTAGAGACCTTCAAAACACATTTCTGAGTTGTTTACAAACTTGTTTACTTCACTTGTAAACAACAAATATGAACTTAGTACTTGGTCTAGTACACGTGAGATACCTTTTAAATGAGATTTGGAGTTGTTTACTTATTTGTTTACTTGTTTACTGTTGATGTTTACCAAAAAATTGAACTTGTTTACTTGTTACCTGTACCAAGTATCAAGTCTCTAGGTCTAAAACTGACTGAGAAACTAATTTTACTATTTAAAAAGTAATTTAGAGACAACATTTACCGTATTTGGGAATATGCAAATAAGGTGACATTATAAAATCTGATTATCGACGTTTATCTTGTCATAACCCTAGAAAGGTATCTTCATATCTCAAAAATGAGATGAAGTTTACATAGAAGTTCTGAAAAATGAAAATTTGAACATGTGTTTATTGTTTACTTGTTTGTTTACTTGTTTACCTGTATTGTTTACCCAAACTATAGGTCTTGTGTACTTGTCATATGTACCAAGTACCTATGAAATGAAGCGAGTTATGACAAAAATTCGGTCGAAAAGTGCCATTTTCAGTCCATGTCCAGGTGTCAGGTTGCCAGTGAACCCCTAGAAGGAGATATGCAAATGAGATGTCATAGTAACCATCGCGTCTCAGGTAGTACTGAACCTTAACTCCAAAGTTGTATCCTGATTCGTACAAAGAGTAATGAGTTATGAGTCTGGACAACAGACACCATAGGAAATTTTAGGGGGGGGAGAGAGGTCTACTACATGTTCTACTACATCAAAGTCTACTACATGTTACACATCTTTGAAACACGTTTTCAGGTTGTTTACATCTTTGTTTACTTGTTTACAACATCTTTTAACAACATTTTTAAACTCACTAATAATGTTATTAAACTTTCGACATCTTCAAAACACAATTTTAGGTTGTTTACAAAGTTGTTTACTTGTTTACATCATCTGTAAACAACATTTTTGAACTTGCCTCTCGGTCAACATCATCTTAGATACCTTCAGAACAAACTTTAAATTTGTTTACAAAGTTGTTTACTTGTTGACAAACATGTAAACAACTAATCGCTGACTTGTCTCCAGGTCACATACCAAGTTTGGACTCTTTGGCATCAAAACTGACCGAGATACGTCATTACCATATTTGGAAATATGCAAATGAGGTCAAAAATCAAAACTTGAATTCTCGACCCTACAGTACCTTAACCTCAAAACAACAAACCTGAACTCAGTACTTGGTCTAGTACACGTTATTGTTTACTTGTTTACATGTCAAATGAACAATAAAATCGAACTGAGTACTTTGTGTACTACACGTTAGAGACCTTTAAAACACATTTCTGAGTTGTTTACAAACTTGTTTACTTATTTACTTTACTTGTAAACAATAAATATGAACTCAGTACTTGGTCTAGTACACCTTAGATACCTTTGAAATGGTACTTGGAGTTGTTTACCTTTTTGTTTACTTGTTTACATGTCATATAAACGATAAAATCGAACTGAGTACTTTGTGTACTACATGTTAGAGACCTTTAAAACACATTTCTAAAATGTTTACAAACTTGTTTACTTGTTTACTTCACTTGCAAACAACAAATATGAACTCAGTACTTGGTCCAGTACACGTTAGATACCTTTTGAATGATACTTGGAGTTGTTTACTTATTTGTTTACTTGTTTACATGCCAAATAAACAACCTAATCGAACTGAGTACTTGTTGTACTACATGTTAGAGACCTTCAAAACACATTTTTGAGTTGTTTACGAAATTGTTTACTTGTTTACTTCACTTGTAAACAACAAATATGAACTTAGTACTTGGTCTCGTACACGTTAGACACCACTAAAATGAGATTTGTACTTGTTTACTTTTTTATTCACTTGTTTACATCAGAAATAAACAACCTGATCGAACTGAGTACTTTGTGTACTACATGTTAGAAACCTTTAAAACACATTTCTGAGTTGTTTACAAACTTGTTTACTTCACTTGTAAACAACAAATATGAACTCAGTACTTGGTCTAGTACACGTTAGATACCTTTAAAATGAGATTTGGAGTTGTTTACTTATTTGTTTACTTGTTTACTGTTGTTGTTTACCAAAAATTTCGAATTTGTTTACTTGTTACTTGTACCAAGTATCAAGTGTCTAGGTCTAAAACTGACAGAGTTCATATAGAAAATTCACAAATTTCAGATTCTGAGTCCAGAGTTGTTAGTGAACCCATATAAGGAGATATGCAAATGAGATGTGTGATTTATGCTGACATCCCAGGGACCATAAGAGCTTAAGTTTAGAAAGGGGTCCCAATGGCTGGTTACAGAAGAGCTGTACCTCTGCCGACAGAAATCCCGCAAACAGACACCATAGGAAATTTTAGGGGGGGAGAGAGGCGACTAGCGGGCCGGAGGCTCGCTTCGCTCGCCTCCGGCCCGCTAGTGGCGGCGGCTTCGCCGCCGCACTGCGTTCCGAGGCTCGCGCGCCTTCGGCGCGCTCGCCTCTCCGCGTCAACTCCTCAAAAAATCAAATCTGAACTCTCCTATGGGTCTAGTACACATCAGACATCGGAATTTCAAGTATTGGAGTTGTTTACTACTTCGTTTATTTGTTTACCTAACTGGTAAACACTACTTTGTAAATGTCCGATTGATTTAGTATCGATTAGACATCAAAATCACAAGATTTGGAGTTGTTTACTGTTGTTGTTTACGAAAAAAGTTGAACTTGCTTTTCTTGTTACTTGTACCAAGTATGGACGTTCTACCTTGAAAACCAACCGAGATATAAATTTTAGTACAATTTTCAGTTTCAAACAGACGAAAACAGGAAAAAAATAAAATTGAAACGTTTTTAAAAAAAAATGTGAATTAATTCATGAATAAAGGTATTACGGTAGTGATAATTAAACAGAAAAATCCAGGTGTCAACTCTGATCTAGACGAAAGTTACAGGGTCGTAAAGTGAAATTTGAAGTTTATGCTAATTTATCTCAGGTGAGAAGCGACAGGTGAGATGGTACATGGCAGGTACTCAGAACCTAAGGTGTCATTGGTGGAAGGGATGAGAGAATTAATCATTTTTTCTAAGAAGTTGAAACATAGTTGTACTGTATTTTACGTTTTGCATCTTACCTGATTGATCCTGTCAGCGACCAATATGCTCAACTGCAAAAATGAGCCACATTTAGTTGAAAATCAAGGTTTTTTTGAAAAAGTGAAATCCTTCCACAGTGAAGCGAAAAATCTGAATCTTTGTCAGTAACTATTAGTTTTTGAGTTATGAATTACTGTGCAAAATCCAGGTCTCAACTCTTATATAGTAAGAGATTGTAGTTGATCTAGTGAATCATGAAATATGATTTTTATTTTCAGTAATAGAGTTGAGCATAAGTGTTTGTGTTGATTGTGTTATAGAGAGTAATTTACCATGAAAATTTGAAAAACTAATATTGAAAACGAAAGAAGTTATGATCAAAAATGTAAAATTTCTACGAAAATTTGAATATTTATATTTTGAAAACGGAATAAGTATTTTATTTGAAATTGAAATGGTGTGAACGGCCAAGTGTCTTCTATCATCAGCTGAAGTTTGAAATTTTAGTCTTTAAAACTAACGAACATATTCAAGGTTTTTGCGTTTTGCATCTTACGTGATTGATCCTGTCAGAAAATGAAAAATGCTGTAAAACTTTTTTGAACTGGTTTTTCGAAATGAAACTGTAAAACTGTAAATAACATGCATGTTTCATGTTACTGTGCAAGTTTCATGAAAAAATATGAAGTTTGAAGGTAGGTTTACATAGAAGTGAACCGAGTTGTTAGTGCCTATTTAAGGAAATTAGATAGGAACCTATGCTAATGTGTGTCTGTTAAGAGTGATTAGTTGATCGTAAGTTTGTAGTTTAAGTGTGAAACTTTTCTTCAGTATTGAGTTATGTCCTTCTGAAATTTTGGAAATTCTATATAAACCCATATAAGGAGTTATCGGAATGAGTCCTAGTGACGTTTGTCAAGTCAATATAATGTGCTGAGTCTAAGTTTACAGTATTAGATTCACATCTTGAAACATGGACTGAGCATATGGGTGAAAAGTTTTTCAGGCTATGTCAAGTTGTTAGTAAAGTCATACGGTAAGTAGAGCTGTGATTGTGAAAATGAAACGATTGCATGCTGTCACAAGAAGAATGTTAAGTTTAGCGTATGAGCCGTGAATGTGCAGTGTGACTTGAGTAATGTGCCCGGACAAACAAACACACAAGGACCATAGCAAATTTTATATAGCCCCAGCCGGGGCGACTAGCGGCCGGAGGCTCGCTTCGCTCGCCTCCGGCCGCTAGTGGCGGCGCTTCGCGCCGCGTTCGCTCCAAGGCTCGCGCGCCTTCGGCGCGCTCGCCTTTTCGCTGTAACCTTTAAAACACATTTCTGAGTTGTTTACAAACTTGTTTACTTGTTTACTTCATTTGTAAACACCAAATATGAACTCAGTACTTGGTCTAGTACAGGTTAGATACCTTTAAAATGATACTTGGAGTTGTTTACTTATTTGTTTACTTGTTCACATGCCAAATAAACAACCTAATCGAACTGAGTACTTGTTGTACTACATGTTAGAGACCTTCAAAACACATTTCTGAGTTGTTTACAAACTTGTTTACTTCACTTGTAAACAACAAATATGAACTTAGTACTTGGTCTAGTACACGTGAGATACCTTTTAAATGAGATTTGGAGTTGTTTACTTATTTGTTTACTTGTTTACTGTTGATGTTTACCAAAAAAATTGAACTTGTTTACTTGTTACCTGTACCAAGTATCAAGTCTCTAGGTCTAAAACTGACTGAGAAACTAATTTTACTATTTAAAAAGTAATTTAGAGACAACATTTACCGTATTTGGGAATATGCAAATAAGGTGACGTTATAAAATCTGATTATCGACGTTTATCTTGTCATAACCCTAGAAAGGTATCTTCATATCTCAAAAATGAGATGAAGTTTACATAGAAGTTCTGAAAAATGAAAATTTGAACATGTGTTTATTGTTTACTTGTTTGTTTACTTGTTTACCTGTATTGTTTACCCAAACTATAGGTCTTGTGTACTTGTCATATGTACCAAGTAGTAACCGTGTACCTATGAAATGAAGCGAGTTATGACAAAAATTCGGTCGAAAAGTGCCATTTTCAGTCCATGTCCAGGTGTCAGGTTGCCAGTGAACCCCTAGAAGGAGATATGCAAATGAGATGTCATAGTAACCATCGCGTCTCAGGTAGTACTGAACCTTAACTCCAAAGTTGTATCCTGATTCGTACAAAGAGTAATGAGTTATGAGTCTGGACAACAGACACCATAGGAAATTTTAGGGGGGGGAGAGAGGTCTACTACATGTTCTACTACATCAAAGTCTACTACATGTTACACATCTTTGAAACACGTTTTCAGGTTGTTTACATCTTTGTTTACTTGTTTACAACATCTTTTAACAACATTTTTAAACTCACTAATAATGTTATTAAACTTTCGACATCTTCAAAACACAATTTTAGGTTGTTTACAAAGTTGTTTACTTGTTTACATCATCTGTAAACAACATTTTTGAACTTGCCTCTCGGTCAACATCATCTTAGATACCTTCAGAACAAACTTTAAATTTGTTTACAAAGTTGTTTACTTGTTGACAAACATGTAAACAACTAATCGCTGACTTGTCTCCAGGTCACATACCAAGTTTGGACTCTTTGGCATCAAAACTGACCGAGATACGTCATTACCATATTTGGAAATATGCAAATGAGGTCAAAAATCAAAACTTGAATTCTCGACCCTACAGTACCTTAAAGGGAGTGTACACTCTGATTTCCGAAGTTGAGTTAGCACCGGGATGTGAAAATATGTTGAAAACGACTCAGTTTTGTCAATACAACTATTTGCTGAAAATGTCTGCAAGTTGGTGAAAATTGAGCGCAAAATGTATCAAAATGCAGAAATTGGTGCCAATTGGTGCCAATTTTCAATGTTCAACAGAATTTTTCATCGACTTATAGGTATCTCCGACACATAGTTGCAATGACAAAAGTACATCATTTTCAACATATTTTCACATCCCGGTGCTAACTCAACTTCGAAATTCAGAGTGTACACTCCCTTTAACCTCAAAACAACAAACCTGAACTCAGTACTTGGTCTAGTACACGTTATTGTTTACTTGTTTACATGTCAAATGAACAATAAAATCGAACTGAGTACTTTGTGTACTACACGTTAGAGACCTTTAAAACACATTTCTGAGTTGTTTACAAACTTGTTTACTTATTTACTTTACTTGTAAACAATAAATATGAACTCAGTACTTGGTCTAGTACACCTTAGATACCTTTGAAATGGTACTTGGAGTTGTTTACCTTTTTGTTTACTTGTTTACATGTCATATAAACGATAAAATCGAACTGAGTACTTTGTGTACTACATGTTAGAGACCTTTAAAACACATTTCTAAAATGTTTACAAACTTGTTTACTTGTTTACTTCACTTGCAAACAACAAATATGAACTCAGTACTTGGTCCAGTACACGTTAGATACCTTTTGAATGATACTTGGAGTTGTTTACTTATTTGTTTACTTGTTTACATGCCAAATAAACAACCTAATCGAACTGAGTACTTGTTGTACTACATGTTAGAGACCTTCAAAACACATTTTTGAGTTGTTTACGAAATTGTTTACTTGTTTACTTCACTTGTAAACAACAAATATGAACTTAGTACTTGGTCTCGTACACGTTAGACACCACTAAAATGAGATTTGTACTTGTTTACTTTTTTATTCACTTGTTTACATCAGAAATAAACAACCTGATCGAACTGAGTACTTTGTGTACTACATGTTAGAGACCTTTAAAACACATTTCTGAGTTGTTTACAAACTTGTTTACTTCACTTGTAAACAACAAATATGAACTCAGTACTTGGTCTAGTACACGTTAGATACCTTTAAAATGAGATTTGGAGTTGTTTACTTATTTGTTTACTTGTTTACTGTTGTTGTTTACCAAAAATTTCGAATTTGTTTACTTGTTACTTGTACCAAGTATCAAGTGTCTAGGTCTAAAACTGACAGAGTTCATATAGAAAATTCACAAATTTCAGATTCTGAGTCCAGAGTTGTTAGTGAACCCATATAAGGAGATATGCAAATGAGATGTGTGATTTATGCTGACATCCCAGGGACCATAAGAGCTTAAGTTTAGAAAGGGGTCCCAATGGCTGGTTACAGAAGAGCTGTACCTCTGCCGACAGAAATCCCGCAAACAGACACCATAGGAAATTTTAGGGGGGGAGAGAGGCGACTAGCCCGAGCGGCGCTGGCGCGCCGCTCGGGCTAGGGCCGCCTTCGGCGGCCTCAACTCTCAAACCACACTTAAATCTAATTTCATAACTAATTTATGTCCGCAAACCTCTAAACCAACTAAGAAGTACATTACAATACAGAAAACAGAAAATTGAAGACAATTGGACGTTGTTTACAAATTTGTTTACTTGTTTACACTTTATGTAAACAACATTTTTGAACTCGCCTCTAAGTCTACTACACGTTAAACACCTTTAAAACACGTTTTCAGGTTGTTTACATATTTGTTTACTTGTTTACAACATCTGTAAACAACCTTTTTTAACTCACCAATAATGTTACTAAACATTTGACACCTTCAAAACACATTTTCATGTTGTTTACATAGTTGTTTACTTGTTTACTTCATCTATAAACAACATTTTTAAACTCGCCTCTTGGTGTACTACATCTTAGACACCTTCAAAACAAACTTTACATTTGTTTACAAACTTGTTTACTTGTTGACAAACATGTAAACAACAACATCGCTGACTTGCCTCCAGGTCACATACCAAGTTTGGACTCTTTGGCATCAAAACTGACCGAGATACAACATTACCATATTTGGAAATATGCAAATGAGGTCATTAATCAAAATTTAAATCACCGACCCTACAGTACCCTAACCCTAAAAGGGCATCTCAGTAGCTCGGAAACGAAGTATAGTTTACATAGAACTGGCCATCTCTCAGATTCTATGTTCTCAAATATGCAAATTTTCTAGGGAGAACCCATATAAGGAATGATCAGATCAAGACCCCAGGTAAAATTTTGCGTGCGGTCACCACCTGAGATCTAATTTCCATACCTCAACCCCCATCGATCACTACAACTTGAGATACAACCTCGGACAGACAGACAGACAGACAGACAAACAAACTCCATAGCATAATTTATAGGGGGTGGGCGGGTGAAAGAGGCGACCGGAGGCTCGCTTCGCTCGCCTCCGGCCGCTAGTGGCGGCGCTTCGCGCCGCGTTTGCTCCAAGACTCGCGCGCCTTCGGCGCGCTCGCCTTTTCGCTGTATAACCTCTAAATATATACTCATAACATAACAACTCTGAACTCAGTACCCGGTCTAGTACACGTTAGATACCTATTAAATGAGATTTGTACTTGTTTACTCTTTTGTTTACTTGTTTACATCAGAAACAAAAAACAAAATCGAACTCTGTACTTTGTGTACTTCATGTTAGAGACTTTTAAAAACACATTTCTGAGTTGTTTACAAACTTGTTTACTTGTTTACTTCATTTAAAAACAACAACTATGAACTCAGTACTTGGTCTAGTACATTCTAGACACCTTTAAAAAGAGATTTGTACTTGTTTACTTTTTTGTTTACTTGTTTACATGCCAAATAAACAAGAAAATGGAACTGAGTACGTTGTGTACTGTATGTTAGAGACCTTTAAAACACATTTTTGAGTTGTTTACAAACTTGTTTACTTGTTTACTTCATTTAAAAACAACAACTATGAACTCAGTACTTGGTCTAGTACATTCTAGACACCTTTAAAAAGAGATTTGTACTTGTTTACTTTTTTGTTTACTTGTTTACATGCCAAATAAACAAGAAAATGGAACTGAGTACGTTGTGTACTGTATGTTAGAGACCTTTAAAACACATTTTTGAGTTGTTTACAAACTTGTTTACTTGTTTACTTCACTTGTAAACAACAAATATGAACTCAGTACTTGGTCTAGTACACGTTAGATACCTTTAAAATGAGATTTGGAGTTGTTTACTTATTTGTTTACTTGTTTACTGTTGTTGTTTACCAAAAAAATTGAACTTGTTTACTTGTTACTTGTACCAAGTATAAAGTCTCTAGGTCGAAAACTGACAGAGTTCATATAGAAGTATCACAAATTTCAGATTCTAAGTCCAGAGTTGTTAGTGAACCCATATAAGGAGTTATGCAAATGAGATGTCAGAGTAGCCATCGCGTCTTAGGTAGTACCGAAGCTTAACTCCGGAGTTATAACCTGATTCGTTAAAAGAGTAATGAGTTATGAGTCTGGACATCAGACGGACACCATAGGAAATTTTAGGGGGGGAGAGAGGCGACTAGCGGCCGGAGGCTCGCTTCGCTCGCCTCCGGCCGCTAGTGGCGGCGCTTCGCGCCGCGTTTGCTCCAAGGCTCGCGCGCCTTCGGCGTGCTCGCCTTTCCGCTGTATAACCTTAAAATAAATACGTATAACATAACTTTATACAACTAATATGAACTGAGAACTTGGTATAGTACACGTTAGATATCTATTAGATGAGAATTGTACTTGTTTACTTTTTGTTTACTTGTTTACATGTCAAATAAACAATAAAATCGAACTGAGTACTTTGTATACTACACGTTAGAGACATTAAAAACACACTTCTGAGTTGTTTACAAAGTTGTTTACTTGTTTACTTCGCTTGTAAACAACAAATATGAACTCAGTACTCGGTCTAATATACGTTAGGTACCTTTTAAATGAGATTTGGAGTTGTTTACAAATTTGTTTACTTGTTTACATTTCATGTAAACAACAAATTTGAACTCAGTACATGGTCTAGTACACGTTAGATACCTCTTAAATGATAAATTGTGTTGTTTACTTCTTTGTTTACTTGTTGACATGAGTTGTTTACTATCATAAATGTACTTGTGTACTTGTGTTATGGTATGAGTATGAAGTGTCTACCTTGAAAACTAACAAAGTTATTGAGGTTTCCGAGATTGTTTACATAATTTGTTTACTTGTTTACTTGTTTACATAATATGTTTACCAAAAGTTTTGTCTTAGTTAGGTTGTTGTATGGTGTAAATATGAACTGTCTACCTCAATTCGTTATTCAGTTATAGTGAAAAGTCTGTTTTCGAGTCAAAGTCCAAAGTTCCTCTCGTGGAACCCATATAAGGAGTTATGCAAATGAGATGTCAGAGTAACCATCGCGTCTCAGGTGACACCAAACCTTAACCGCAAAGTTGTATCCTGATTCGTGAAAAGAGTAATGAGTTATGACTCTGGACATACGGTCGCCATAGGAAATTTTAGGGGGAGAGAGAGGCGAAGCGGCCGGAGGCTCGCTTCGCTCGCCTCCGGCCGCTAGTGGCGGCGCTTCGCGCCGCGTTTGCTCCAAGGCTCGCGCGCCTTCGGCGCGCTCGCCTTTCTGTTGTATAATCTCTAAGTATATACTCATAACATAACTTTAAACAACAACTTTGAACTCAGTACTCGATCTAGTACACGTTAGATACCTAATAAATGAGATTTGTACTTGCTTATTTTTTTTACTTGTTTTCATGTCAAATAAGCAATGAAATAGAACTGAGTACTTTGTATACTACACGTTAAAGACTTTAAAAACACATTTCTGAATTGTTTACAAAGTTGTTTACTTGTTTACTTCACTTGTAAACAACAAATATGAACTCAGTACTTGGTCTAGTATACGTTAGATATCTTTAAAATGAGATTTGTGGTTGTTCCCGTTCTTGTTTACTTGTGTACAAGCCAAATAAACAACAAAATCGAACTGAGTACTTTGTGTACTATATGTTAAAGACCTTTAAAACATATTTCTGAGTTGTTTACAAACTTGGTTACTTGTTTACTTCACTTGTAAACAACAAATATGAACTCAGTACTTGGTCTAGTACACGTTAGATACCTTTAAAATGAGATTTGAAGTTGTTTATTTATTTGTTTACTTGTTTACATCAGAAACAAACAACAAAATCGAACTCAGTAATTTGTGTACTACATGTTAGAGACCTTTAAAAAACCTTTCTGAGTTGTTTACATACTTGTTTACTTGTTTACTTCAGTTGTAAACAACAAATCTGACCTCAGTACTTGGTCTAGTACACGTTAGATACCTTAAAAATGAGATTTGGAGTTGTTTACTTATTTGTTTATTTGTTTACTGTTGTTGTTTACCAAAAAATTGAACTTGTTTACTTGTTACCTGTACCGAGTTTGAACCTTTTAGCTCAAAAACCGAACCAAATTATTAAAATGAATGTGATTCTGAGTAATTAAAAGTGACATTTAAAAAAAATTAAAATTCAAAAAATAGATAAAAAAAATCTGGAAAAATTCACAGTGAAAGGTGTTAAGGTACTGATAATTAAATTACAGAATCCAGCTCTCAACTCTCGCTCAGTAAAAAGTTACAGGGGTGCAAAATTTTTACCAAATATGGAATATGCAAATGAGGTGTCAAAGAAACGATTGCGTGCCAGACCCCAACCATGTTTAACCCCAAAAGGAGAGCCCTGAGAGTCTACTCAGTATTGAGTTCTGAGACTGGACAGACACCATAGGAAATTTTAGGGGGGGGAGAGAGGCGACTAGCGGGCCGGAGGCTCGCTTCGCTCGCCTCCGGCCCGCTAGTGGCAGCGGCTTCGCCGCCGCATTGCGCGCCAAGGCTCGCGCGCCTTCGGCGCGCTCGCCTTTTTGCGATAATAAGTAAAAAAGATCTCTAACAGGATTCTACTTGAATATGGAACGTTTGAGCTTTGTTTACTTTTTGTTTACTTGTTTACTTCACTTGTGAACAATAGTTTTGAACTCAGTACTTGGTCTAGTACACGTTAGACACCTTTAAGAAGAGATTTGGCGTTGTTTACCTTTTTGTTTACTTGTTTACATGTGTTGTAAACAATAAATATGAACTCAGTACTTGGTCAAGTACACGTTAGATACCTTTAGAATGAGATTTGGAGTTGTTTACTTATTTGTTTACTTGTTTACATCTCAAATAAACAACAAAATCGAACTTAGTGTTTTGCGTACTACACGTTGAAGACCTTTAAAACACATTTCTGAGTTGTTTACAGATTTGTTTACTTGTTTACATGACTTGTAAACAATAAATATGAACTGAGTATTTGGTCTAGTACACGTTAGATACCTTTAAAAAGAGATTTGGAGTTGTTTACTTCTTTGTTTACTTGTTTACTGTTGTTGTTTACCAAAAATTTTGACGTTGTTTACTTGTTACTTGTACCAAGTATCAAGTCTCTAGGTCTAAAACTGACAGAGTTCATATAGAAACGTCACAAGTTTCAGATTCTAAGTCCAGAGTTCTTAGTGAACCCATATAAGGAATTATGCAAATGAGGTGCCAGGTAAACGCGAGCGTCACAGGACTATATCAACTGTAACCCTATAAGGAGAAGTTTCTAGGTCGACGCCATAGAGCTGGAGACCTCTGGACAAACAAACAAACAGACAGACACACGCCATAGCAAATTTAAGGGAGCCGGCAGGGGCAGACTAGCGGCCTGCGGCCGCTAGTGAGCTTCAGAACAAGTCAAACATATGAGTATAGATTATAGACTGAGGCCAATTTCTTTACAAAAACTCTTTGCCATAATTCATCTATTAAAACGGCTACAATATTATCTCAAACAAGCGTAGACAAAACAGTCAGTCAATTCAGGTGCATATATTGTTTACAAACTTGTTTACTTGTTTATTTCAAACAACAAATATGGACTCACTACTCGGTTTAGTAGACATTAGATACCTTAAGAATGAAATTTGGAGTTGTTTACTTAATTGTTTACTCGACTTGTTTACCAAACATTTTGTAGTTGTTTACTTGTTACCTGTACCGAGTATCGAGTTTGTATCTACAATAGGAGCTGAGCTATGCACATGACCTTATTTGGAATATGCAAATGATGTATAATTAGATGAATTGTATACTAAACAATAAGTATTCCAGCACTTCGTACCTATACGAAGTATCAAAGTCGTAGCTGTAATAGGAGCTGAGATATGACCAAATTTGAATATGCAAAAGAGGTATAATACTATGGCAACCGTCGTAGTAGTGGGTACTGGTGTCGTTGAGACACAGACTCCCTCTCTCTCTCCCTCCTTTCCTCTCTCCTTCCTCCCCCCCCTCTCTCTCTCTCTGACTTGTGTCGTCTTTGTCTTGTGCGATGAGAAGAGACCGCGTGTGAGGAGAAGGAGGAGGGAGAAATGGCAACCGTCGTGGTAGTGGGTACTGGTGTAGTTGAGACACAGACTCTCTCTCTCTCCCTCCTTCCCTCTCTCCTTCCCCCCTCTCTCTTCCTCCTTCCCTCTCTCCTTCCCCCCTCCCTATCTCTCTCTCTGACTTGTGTCGTCTTTGTCTTGTGCGATGAGAAGAGACCGCGTGTGAGGAGAAGAAGGATGGAGAAATGGCAACCGTCGTGGTAATGGGTACTGGTGTAGTTGAGACACAGACTCCCTCTCTCTCTCCCTCCTTCCCTCTCTCCCTCCTTCCCTCTCTCCTTCCCCCCTTCTCTCTTCCTCCCTCTCTCTCTCCTTCCTCTCCTTCCTCTCTCTCTCTCTCTCTCTCTCTCTCTCTCTCTCTCTCTCTCTCTCTCTCTCTCTGACTTATGTCGTCTTTGTCTTGTGCGATGAGAA
This sequence comes from Rhabditoides inermis, assembly GCA_963966185.1. Taxonomy (NCBI): domain Eukaryota; kingdom Metazoa; phylum Nematoda; class Chromadorea; order Rhabditida; family Rhabditidae; genus Rhabditoides; species Rhabditoides inermis. Next base: position 58,841 of record CAWZYM010000198.1, on the reverse strand, counting down.
GAGACCACGTGTGAGGAGAAGGAGGAGGGAGAAATGGCAACCGTCGTGGCAGTGGGTACTGGTGTAGTTGAGACACAGACTCCCTCTCTCTCTCCCTCCTTCCCTCTCTCCTTCCCCCCTTCTCTCTTCCTCCTTCCCTCTCTCCTTCCCCTCTCTCTCTCTCTCTCTCTCTCTCTCTCTGACTTGTGTCGTCTTTGTCTTGTGCGATGAGAAGAGACCACGTGTGAGGAGAAGGAGGAGGGAGAAATGGCAACCGTCGTGGCAGTGGGTACTGGTGTAGTTGAGACACAGACTCTCTCTCTCCCTCCTTCCCTCTCTCCTTCCCTCCTCTCTCTCTCTTTCTCTGACTTGTGTCGTCTTTGTCTTGTGCGATGAGAAGAGACCGCGTGTGAGGAGAAGGAGGAGGGAGAAATGGCAACCGTCGTGGTAGTGGGTACTGGTGTAGTTGAGACACAGACTCCCTCTCTCTCTCTCCCTCCTTCCCTCTCTCATTCCTCTCTCTCTCTCTCTCTCTCTCTCTCTCTCTCTCTCTCTCTCTCTCTCTCTCTCTGACTTGTGTCGTCTTTGTCTTGTGCGATGAGAAGAGACCGCGTGTGAGGAGAAGGAGGAGGGAGAAATGGCAACCGTCGTGGTAGTGGGTACTGGTGTAGTTGAGACTCAGACTCTCTCTCTCTCCCTCCTTCCCTCTCTCCTTCCCTCTCTCTCTCTCTGACTTGTGTCGTCTTTGTCTTGTGCGATGAGAAGAGACCGCGTGTGAGGAGAAGGAGGAGGGAGAATTGGCAACCGTCGTGGTAGTGGTTACTGGTGTAGTTGAGACACAGACTCCCTCTCTCTCTCTTCCTCCCTCTCTCTCTCCTTCCTCTCCTCTCTCTCTCTCTCTCTCTCTCTCTCTCTCTGACTTGTGTCGTCTTTGTCTTGTGCGATGAGAAGAGACCGCGTGTGAGGGGAAGGAGGAGGGAGAAATGGCAACCGTCGTGGTAGTGGTTACTGGTGTAGTTGAGACACAGACTCTCTCTGTCTCCCTCCTTCCCTCTCTCCTTCCCCCCTCTCTCTTCCTTCTTACCTCTCTCCTTCTCACCCTCTCTTTTTCTGACTTGTGTCGTCTTTGTCTTGTGCGATAAGAAGAGACCGCGTGTGAGGAGAAGGAGGAGGGAGAAATGGCAACCGTCGTGGTAGTGGGTACTGGTGTAGTTGAGACACAGACTCCCTCTCTCTCTCTTCCTCCTTCCCTCTCTCCTTCCCCCCTCTCTCTCTATGACTTGTGTCGTCTTTGTCTTGTGCGATGAGAAGAGACCGCGTGTGAGGAGAAGGAGGAGGGAGAAATGGCAACCGTCGTGGTAGTGGGTACTGGTGTAGTTGAGACACAGACTCTCTTTCTCTCCCTCCTTCCCTCTCTCCTTCCCCCCTCTCTCTTCCTCCTTCCCTCTCTCCTTCCCCTCCCCCCTCCCTCTCTCTCTCTCTCTCTTTCTCTCTCTCTCTCTCTCTCTCTCTCTCTCTCTCTCTCTCTCTCTGACTTGTGTCGTCTTTGTCTTGTGCGATGAGAAGAGACCGCGTGTGAGGAGAAGGAGGAGGGAGAAATGGCAACCGTCGTGGTAGTGGGTACTGGTGTAGTTGAGACACAGACTCCCCCTCTCTCTCTCCCTCCTTCCCTCTCTCCTTCCCCCCCCCCCTCTCTCCCTTCTTTCCTCTCTCCTTCCCCCCCCCCCTCTCTCTCTCTGACTTGTATCGTCTTTGTCTTGTGCGATGAGAAGAGACCGCGTGTGAGAAGAAGGAGGAGGGAGAAATGGCAACCGTCGTGGTAGTGGGTACTGGTGTAGTTGAGACACAGACTCCCCCTCTCTCTCTCCGTCCTTCCCTCTCTCCTTCCCCCCCCCTCTCCCTTCTTTCCTCTCTCCTTCCCCCCCCCCCCTCTCTCTCTCTCTCTGACTTGTATCGTCTTTGTCTTGTGCGATGAGAAGAGACCGCGTGTGAGAAGAAGGAGGAGGGAGAAATGGCAACCGTCGTGGTAGTGGGTACTGGTATAGTTGAGACACAGACTCCCCCTCTCTCTCTTCCTCCTTCCCTCTCTCCTTCCCCCCTCCCTCTCTCTATGACTTGTGTCGTCATTGTCTTGTGCGATAAGAAGAGACCGCGTGTGAGGAGAAGGAGGAGGGAGAAATGGCAACCGTCGTGGTAGTGGGTACTGGTGTAGTTGAGACACAGACTCTCTCTCTCTATCTCTCCCTCCTTCCCTCTCTCCTTCCCCCCTTCCTCTCTCTCTCTCTCTCTCTCTCTCTGACTTGTGTCGTCTTTGTCTTGTGCAATGAGAAGAGACCGCGTGTGAGGAGAAGGAGGAGGGAGAAATGGCAACCGTCGTGGTAGTGGGTACTGGTGTAGTTGAGACACAGACTCTCTCTCTCTCCCTTCTTCCCTCTCTCCTTCCCCTCTCTCTCTTCCTTCTTCCCTCTCTCCTTCCCCCCCCCCTCTCTCTCTCTCTCTCTGACTTGTGTCGTCTTTGTCTTGTGCGATGAGAAGAGACCGCGTGTGAGGAGAAGGAGGAGGGAGAAATTGCAACCGTCGTGGTAGTGGTTACTGGTGTAGTTGAGACACAGACTCCCTCTCTCTCTCTTTCTCCTTCCCCCCCCCCCCTCTCTCTCTCTCTCTCTCTCTCTCTGACTTGTGTCGTCTTTGTCTTGTGCGATGAGAAGAGACCGCGTGTGAGGGGAAGGAGGAGGGAGAAATGGCAACCGTCGTGGTAGTGGGTACTGGTGTAGTTGAGACACAGACTCTCTCTCTCTCCCTCTTTCCCTCTCTCCTTCCCCCCTTTCTCTTTCTGACTTGTGTCGTCTTTGTCTTGTGCGATAAGAAGAGACCGCGTGTGAGGAGAAGGAGGAGGGAGAATTGGCAACCGTCGTGGTAGTGGGTACTGGTGTAGTTGAGACACAGACTCCCTCTCTCTCTCTCTTCCTCCTTCCCTCTCTCCTTCCCCCTCTCTCTCTATGACTTGTGTCGTCTTTGTCTTGTGCGATGAGAAGAGACCGCGTGTGAGGAGAAGGAGGAGGGAGAAATGGCAACCGTCGTGGTAGTGGGTACTGGTGTAGTTGAGGCACAGACTCCCTCTCTCTCTTCCTCCTTCCCTCTCTCCTTCCCCCCCCCCCTCTCTCTCTCTCTGACTTGTGTCGTCATTGTCTTGTGCGATGAGAAGAGACCGCGTGTGAGGAGAAGGAGGAGGGAGAAATGGCAACCGTCGTGGTAGTGGGTACTGGTGTAGTTGAGACACAGACTCCCTCTCTCTCTTCCTCCTTCCCTCTTTTCTCCCCCCCCCCCCCCTCTCTCTGACTTGTGTTGTCTTCGTGATGAGAGAATAGGAAACAGCTGCACTCTCTCCCTCTCTTTCTCTTTCTCTCCCTCTTTCTCTCTCTCACTAATTCTTCTTCCCTCTCTTTCCCTGTAGGTAACAATCTGCAGATAATAGGAGCTGAGATATGAACATGACCTTATTAGGGATATTCAAATGAGGTCTAATTAGATATATACGAAACATTTTGTACTCCAGTACGTTGTACTTATATCAAGTACCAAGAATGTAGTTATAACAGGAGCTGAGATATGAACAAGACCTTATTTGGGATATTCAATTGAGTTTAATTAAATAATTTGAATACGAAACAGTTTGTACCCAAGTATTTTGTACTTATTCCAAGTATCAAGATTGTAGCTATAAAATGAGCTGAGCTATAAACATGACCTTATTTAGAATATGCAAATGAGGTATAATTAGATAAGTTGTATACCAAACAGTTTGTTCTCAAGTACTTTGTACTTACTCCAACCTTCAATACTGTAGCTATAATAGGAGCTGAGATATAAACAGGACCTTAATTGGGATATGCAAATGAGGTTTAATTAAATAAGTTTTATACCAAACAGTTTGTACTCAAATACTTTGTACAAATACCAAGTATCGAGATTGGCGCTATAATAGGAACTGAGATATAAACATGACCTTATTTGGGACATGCAAATGAGGTTTAATTAAATAAGTTATATACGAAACAGATTGTACTCGAGTACTTTGTACTTACACCAAGTATCAAGATTGTAGCTATAATAGGAACTGAGATATAAACATGACCTTATTTGGGACATGCAAATGAGGTTTAATTAAATAAGTTATATACGAAACAGTTTGTACTCGAGTACCTCGTACTTTCATCAAGTATCAAGATTGTAGCTATAACAGAAGCCGAGATATGAACATGACCTTATTTGGGATATTCAAATAAGGTTATTTAGAATTTAAATTTATCTAAAAAAAGGTCACTTATTTACCTGTTACCTGTACAAAGAAAGAACCTTCTACCTAGAAAAACGAGCGAGTTATGAATTTGTAAATGTTTCTGAGTATTTGAAATGTGAAATTTTGGAAATTGATTAAATTTCAAAAATTAGTTAAAAATCTGAGTTAATTCATGAACGAAGGTATTACGGTAGTGATAATTAAATGACAAAATGCAGGTGTTAACTCTCACTGAGACGAAAGTTACAGACCATTCGCCGAGAGGGTAATTTGCAAACCTAATTTGCATGTATGCAAATGAGTTGAGAAAAATCGGTGACCGACTGGGGGCCTATGCTAGTCTACCCCTAAGAGATGAACTCTCAGGACTCAAAGAGTAAAGAGTTATGTGAAATGCATGTTAAAGACTTATGAAATTCATTTCAGAGTTGTTTACATAATTGTTTACTTGTTTACGTCACTTGTAAACAACAAATATGAACTCAGTACTTGGTCTAGTACACTATAGATACCTTTTAAATGAATATTTAAGTTGTTTACTTATTTGTTTACTTGTTTACTTGACTTGTTTACCTAATGTTTTAAACTTGTTTACTTGTTACCTGTACCAAGTATCGAGATTGGCGCTATAATAGGAACTGAGATATAAACATGACCTTATTTGGGACATGCAAATGAGGTTTAATTAAATAAGTTATATACGAAACAGTTTGTACTCAAGTACTTTGTACTCGTACCAACTATCAAGATTGTAGCTATAATAGGAGCTGAGATATAAACTATAAACATGCCCTTATTTGGAATATGCAAATGAGGTTTAATCAAATAAGTTGTATACCAAACAGTTTGTACTGAAGCACTTTGTACTTGTACCATGTGCGAAGATTGTAGCTATAATAGGAAGTGAGAAATGAATGTGACCTTATTTGGAGTATGCAAATGAGGTGAGAACAAGCGGTGACCATTCTCGGGCCTGGGCTAGTCTATGCCTAAGAGATGAACGCCCAGGACCTAAAGAGTAAAGTGTTATGCGTCCGGACAAACACTGACCTAAGCAAATTTATATGTCCAACCCAGGCGACTAGCGGCCGGAGGCTCGCTGCGCTCGCCTCCGGCCGCTAGATGTGCTTTAGAACAAGTCAAACACATGATGTGCACCAAACATTTTGGATTTGTTTACTTGTTACCTGTACCAAGTATCAAGTTTGTATCTACAATAGGAGCTGAGCTAAGAACATGATTTTATTCAGGATATTGAAATGAAATTAAATAAATTGTATACCAACAAGTTTGTACTCAAGAGAAATAGAGAGAGAAAGAGAGAGAGAGAAAGAGAGAGAGAGAGAGAGAGAAAGAAAGAAAGAAAGAAAGAAAGAGAGAAAGAGAAATAGAGAGATAGAGAGAGAAAGAGAGAGAGAGAGACGATCTTACTTGTGGCCTGACCTGTAGTGTGACCTGCTCTGACAGTTTCACGGCCTCTTCTCTCAAAGGCGGTCCGCGCTTTATTGACTGCAGCGTACGCTGAGTGTACTTTGTGTGCGAATTTTGTTTCAAATGATATGTTTTTGTATGTTTTATACTAAGGCGTGGATTGTGTACAGCTTTGTCATGTCTTGATTCGTGATAACAGTAACAGTAAACAGTGATTACATTCTATTTCATCAATTTGTTTCGTTCATTTCCACTATCATATCCCGGTAGACACGTTTCTTTGTTGATTGCAAATAATGATACAAGTCTGTGGTAACGATTACTTGTAGTGGCCAGTACGTTTCTATCGCATGATGCTAACATCTACGAGCACTGTGCTTCACGAAATGTGAGTGTTTTTACATTCTATTTTTTTTACTTTTGTTCCGTGTCATATTTCACTTGTGAGAGTTTAACAGTGACTGAATAATGTTATAACTTTTGCATAGTACCTTTTTTGATAATATTGATACGTATCTGTACACATTTCGAGAAAATATAGCCATATGAATTTGGCAAAACATTTTTGGGGGTCGGGGACCCGATCCCCTCGCTCGGAAACAAGCGATAGGCCGCCAGTCGCGCACACTGCCACTGGACTATGCGGCCTTGAGAATATGACCTGGCGTTTTGAAAGTCATGCCAGTAACAGCGCGTTGTTTTGAGAGATGCACGAAGTTTGACCGATATGAGCATATCCCATATATGTTTGAGTTATACATATTTGCTGCGATTCGATTGAGATATAGATCTCACTGGTTGTGTGTGTGTGAGAGAGAGTAAGTGAGTTCGTGAGAGAGAGAGAGAGAGAGAGAGAGAGAGTGAGTGAGTGAGTGAGTGAGTGAGTGAGTGAGAGAGAGGGAGAGAGAGAGAGAGAGAGACTCAGATAAATGTGGAAAGTGTGTCATCATAGTGATCGTTCATGCCCATGTCAATCGGTGGCTCTTCTTCGTCATGAGTGATGTCTTTCTCGGAACATTTGCATATGATGTGATGGAATGATGCACATTGTGTCTAACAAGTGACAGTGATGACTCACTCTGTTTCATTCCCAGTCTCTTGTCGGGCAATGGGGCGAGTAGTGGCATGAGATCTTTGCAGTGATGCTTGTATCCGAGCCTTCCGAGCAGGTGGATGAGCACTTAACAGAGCGGGTCCATCAAGAGACTGAAATGTATACATTAAATTCCTATTGACCAGAGCGATCATGATGATGAAGTACATGAGTGAAAAAAACGTGAAAAAAAACGTGAAAAATTACGTAGTTTCACCTGCAATACGATAGCAGTCTTTTCTTTCCGGAATGAATGTATAAGACGAGAAGAGGCCAGGGATCGAGCGGGCGGCCGGTCTTCTCAGTGAATGAGTAGTACGATCTGTCCTTCGCGCACAAGTCCATACGTCTTCTGAAGCGGAATTTCTCTATGCCTCTCCCCTCTCTCCCTGCATCTCTCTCTCCCTCTCTCCCTCTCCCTCTCCCCCCCCCTCTCCCTCTTTCTTCTCCCTCCTCGGAATGCACAGTGCGCATGTTCTGGGCTCCCACCCCGGTCTCTCCAACGTCCATCGGCTTGAATCCGTCGTCTGCCTCCTCCTCCTCCAGGTTTACGTCGGCCATCTCCTCTATTCTCAGTCTTCAAAGCTCCTTTGAGGAGTGAGGATAGCATTGCATGGACGACCTTGGCATTCCCTCTCTCTCCCCCCTCTCTCTATCTCTCTCTCTTTTCTTTCTCTTTCTTATTCTCTCTTTTTCTCTTTCTCTCTCTTTCTCTCTCTTTCTCTCTTTCTCTCTCTCACTCTCTCACTCTCTCACTCTCTCACTCTCTCACTCTCTCACTCTCTCACTCTCTCACTCTCTCACGCTCTCACGCTCTCACGCTCTCACGCTCTCACCATTGTTTCTATTATTTGAGTGCCCATTGTACATTCTAGATGAACGAGCAATTGATGCATTAATTTCGTTTTTGTGAAGAGTTCCGTGGTGCAATGGTACCGTTAATATACACCAAACATGTATTTTGCATTCTGAGATATAGTGAAAACATTCCGTAAAAAAAGAGAGAAATAAACAGAACAAATAAACAAAACAATGACGCATGTGTAATGTACAAATAAATTCAATATGTTGTATACATTTATCTTCAAATTTTTAACAATAATGATAATGTGACCATCCTGCATATCTGCATTAGTCTACAATAGTGATGAATAGTGAAAACAATCAATGTACAATATGAATAACAACAACGAGATACGAGAATCTATGTACAAATGAGAACAACAACGAACAATTTGTATGTGGTTCAGAATACAGACATATTCCTGGACATCAAATGAAACTCGCAATAGTATCATGAATCAACAGAACAGTCTATTCGAACTCTCTCTCAATCTCCATCTCGAGTTCCCTCTCATACTCACTCTCCCCCTCCGTCTCCCCTTCCCCCTCACTGTCCATGTCCTCGTCTCCGGACTCGTCCATCTCCATCGCCCGCGCCTCGCGCTCTCCCTCTCCGGCGTCTCCGCCCTCCTCCATCCCGTCCTCGTCCTCGTCTCCTCCCATCCTCACGCCCTCCTCACCCTCACCCAACATTACCTCGATTGCCTTCGGGTACACGATGTTGCGCATCTGACAGAGCGGCGCACGGTGACCGTGGCGACACTCCTTGTGTGCCGGAACAGACTGGAATTTGTCATCTCTCTCTCTCTCTCTCTACCTCTTTCTCTCTCTTTCTTTCACTTTCCCACTCTCTCTTTTTCTTTTTATTCCTTCTCTCTCCCTTCCCCTCTCTCTATCTCTCTATCCCTCCCCCCTTTCTCCCTCTTGCTTCTCCCGTCTTTCTTCACCTGCATGGATGTGAAGATCCGAATCGACTTCCGATCGCGCACCCTGCTCATGGCCACGAATAACTGGCCATGGCTGAAGACCGGGTTGGTGAGGATCAGACCCACCTACAAGAAACAAACTATAATATATAGGAATAAGGGCTCACCTTTCCCAGAGTGGCTCCCTGTGCCTTGTTGATGGTGATGGCGAAGGCCAAACGGATCGGAAATTGAAATCTCGAGAAGAGCGCCTTGCCCGTCTCCGAGTGCTGGAGCAGCATCCTGAAATCATCGACTCCTCCCCCACCCTCTCTCTCTCTCCCTCTTTCTCCCTTCTCTCTCACTCTCCCCCTTTCCTCCACTCACTTGCTCAATTCGAAGTTCTCCTCGTTTCCCTCGTTGATCCTCTGCACGACCAGTGAGTGTTCCCTCTGAAAGCAGAAAAGTTAAGAATGTATTGAACGATCTCACCATCTTGCGAATGATGATCCGCGTGCCGTTGGTCAATCCTCGACGCACATCTACGTTTTTGATCAACATGCAGGTCGCACCGAGCGAAAAGAAAAAGAAGTCATTCAACCTGTTGTCATCAGATACCTTGAGGTGGAGAGTGTGGGGAGGCATTCCGGTAGGGCACTGCCTGTGACAGTCCTCCGGAGCCAGCTGCAGTCCTCCCGTTGAGTCCGGCGAGTCAATCGACAGGTAGGTGTGTTCCGAGTAGCTTCCCTCACTCTCGATTTTCGGCATCCTCTCCAGCACCTGGCAACAAAGAAATGATCACACAGAAGCAAGTATCTACTTACCATCTGGTTGTACTGTTCCACGTGGTCGTTGGTCAAGGCGAGAATGCAGCTGTCCACCCTCTTCTCCTCCACCTCCATCTCATCAAACGTCCAGTCGACGACATCTTGCGGAGACGGGAGGAACACAGGGAAGCACTCCGAACACACCTACAAATACCTTACGTCCTTTCTGTCTTCCCTCTTTCTTCCCCCCTCTCCCACTCTCTTTCTTTTTCTCCTCACTCACGCTCTCTCCTCACTCACTTACTCTCTTCTCACTCACTTACTCTCTTCTCACTCACGATCACTCCGAACACACCTCTCTCTCCTCACTCACTCTCCTCACTCACTCTCTCTCTTCACTCACTTACTCTCTCCTCACTCACTCATTCTCTATCTATCTATCTCTCTTCTCACTCACCTCACTCACTCTCTCTCTCCTCACTCTCTCACTCTCCCTCCCTCTCTCCTCACTCTCTCCCTCTCTCTCTTCTCCCCCCCCTCTCTCTCTTTCTCTCTCTCTCTCTCTCTCTCTCTCTCTCTCTCTCTCATACACTCACTTGCACAGTGCCGTCTCGGGTGTCGACTCCATCGCCGATCTGCTTGATGAGTGCCGCGTAGTCCTCGTCGTCCACTGCTCGCATGTTCTTCTCCAGGATAGTCTTTTCCGCCTCATCCCACATCGGGTGGTTGATGAGAGACTCGACCAGCACCTGGTCTCCTTCGAGATCCTTGATGATTGGCAGCGTCTATACCCAGTTTCTTATTTCAAAGAATATGACACGAAACAATTATTCCAAACTACTGTTTTTTTAAGTTTGTGGGTTCAAAAAAAGCCATTTTAAACAACATTTGGTTGATAATCGCTCCGGATATACTATCAACACAAGTACCGTATACACAAATTCCAAATAGCACATACCCAAGTAGTGCAATAAATCCGTACCGTATACCGAGTACCAAATACACCAACCAAGTATTGTGTATCCGCACTCCAAGTACAGCAAAATTCAGAGTAACGTATACCTGTATGGCCGTAAAAGTACCGTATACAACTATTGTATTCCGCAGATTCACGTACCCGTTTATTATCCAAGTACCGTCAGAGTCAACAATACATGTAGGTCAGTGGTGATCGATTATCGATAATCAGCTAGACAGTCGAAAATCGATAGTCGATAATCTCTTTCTTGCTTTTCTGCTGTTGATCGAAAACCAGGTGATAGCATCGGTATATATGGTAATTTCAATAACACTGATAACTCTAACTCTCGTAACGATAACTCTCTTTTCTCACCTGGCGAAAGTCTCCGACCAGAATGACCTTCTTGCCACCGAAGAATACGTCGATTCCAGTGGCCTTCCGGAGAAGCTGGTCGAGCAGGTCGATGATCTCGCAGTCGAGCATTGACATCTCGTCAATGACGAACAGCTCTGTCTGCAAACATTTCTCTCTCTCTCTCCTCTCTCTCTCTCTCTCTCTCTCTCTCTCTCTCTCTCCTCTCTCTCTCTCCTGATAATCTAATAATTTTGTTTACCTCGATGAGCTCTTTCTCCTTTCCACTCCAGCCAGTGATCTTGGAGTACAGCTCTCCATTCGCCTTCGAGTTGATCCAGAAATGACGGTGCAGAGTCCGGCCCTCCGGAAGGAGATGAGCTGCACATCCCGTGTATGCCAGACAAGTGGCCTACAAGAATATGATTGGGGTGAGATTGAGCGAGATGATTGAGAGAGACAAAGAGACGCACCTTCTTTCCTTCATCTAGGACAGCGAAGTAGATAGCTCGGAGCAGCGTAGTCTTGCCGCATCCGCCGGAACCCAATACGATCTGCGGCTTCCAAGCACCTTAACAAAACATTGATCGTCTAGATAATCAAGTACTTTCATTTTCTTGGCTACTTTTTAAGTTATGTATATGTTTATAAAGATATCGAACAATAAGCAAAACTCACTTTCCTCCCGATCCATCTCCTCTTCGTCCTCTCGAATAATGTTCATAATGCGGTTAAAGATGGTCATCTGCTCGGAATTGAGCATATCCTGTAAAGTACTAATCTCATGCAGTCTTTGTCTACCTTCCCTTTCTGTCTCTCTTTCTCACTTAGAGGAGGAGTCTTTCACCCCTCCCCCCCTCTCTCTCTCTCTCTCTCTCTCTCTCTTTCTCTCTCTCTCTCTCTTTCCCCCTCTCTCCCCTTTCTCTTCATTTCTCTCTCTCTCTCTTTTTATCTCTCTCTCACCCTGGTCTCCTTGGCCAGTTGCTGCACAGTCTTTCCCTTCTCGACCACGAGGTCGTCGATGAAGTCCTCCTCGTCCTGTGCCGTCTTGTCCAGCAGTGTCCAGTCTGCAGCCGGTAGTCCGAACTGCTCCAACGAGCAGTCGTGTCTTGCCAGCATAGTCTCAAACAGTTCAATGCAATTCCAAACAAACTATACAAAGTATGTACCTCAAGAGCAGCGAGGAGAATGTTCATCTGCCTGGCCCTCTGCCTGTCCGTCTTGGATCTGTGCAGAAACATCGCATCCGCATTCTCCTCCAACATCTCGAGTGGAACATCCTGCAACACAAACATCCATGATAGAAATCAACTGATATCGATCGATCGATCGAATGAGAGAGAGAGAAAGAGAGTGATTTTCAATTCACTCATATGTTCTAAAACGAGAACGTCTAACGGATTACTGTAAATTAACGGATTACTGTAAATTACCGTAATATGACCGTACACATCACTATCAAGTTAAAGAGCAAATGAAACTGAAGAAGGAAATAGAAAACAACACTTCACCTTGCTCGGTCCTCCATGAACAAGGAGAAGAACGAAGAAGCGCGCGACTCTGCGGGGCGACACATCCGAAGAGGCAACCTCCCTGAGCGCCTTTCTCAGCTGCAGGTCGTCCGTCAGCAGGTCCAGCTCGGCCGCAGCCTCCGCGAACGTCGAGCACACACGTCCTTCCACCTGAACAGATATCTTACGTTTCTATTCCCCGTATACTTTCCATTTCTATTTGAGTCGTTTCTTCATTATTGAATTTGAATACTCATATATTGTTTTCAAATTTTATAATTGTCTACTCACAGTCGCAAGTTTCCTGAAGGAATCGGCTCCTCTCACGTTGCTGAACAACAGCCTCAACGCGTAGTTCTCTCTTCGGGATGGATCCACAGGTCGGAGACGGAGAATAGGCTAAACAATAATATTTCATTCCTATTGTTTTTCTTTTGGTCATCTTCTCTCTCTCTCTCTCTCTCTCTCTCTCTCTCTCTTAATCTCTCTATCTTTTGCGTTCTCTCCTTCCCTCCCTTCCCCTCTCTCTCTCCCTTTTTCTCCCTCCCCCTCTCTCTCCCCCCTCTCTCCTCTCTCCTCACTCACCGGATGAAGCCTCTGCTTGCGCGCCCTCCGCGTCCACTTGTAGCCGAACCTCTTCTTCTCGTACTTGAAGTGCTTGATGGCCTCGTTGATGGTGTAGCGGTGGGCCAGCTCGTCCTTGCTGTTCAGTTCCAGCCATCCCTCAATCACCGACAGGGACTCTTGCGAATCGATCTCTGCGAGAATCTGAAAGCATTTCTCTCTCTTTCTCTTTCTCTTTCTCTTTCTCTTTCTCTTTCTCTTTCTCTTTCTCTTTCTCTTTCTCTTTCTCTTTCTCTTTCTCTTTCTCTTTCTCTTTTTCTTTCTCTCTCTCTCTCTCTCTTTCTTTCTCTCTCTCTCTCTCTCTCTCTCTCTCTCTCTCTCCTCTACTCCCTCTTCCTCTCACCTCCTCATAGTCGTCCTCTTTGTCAAACACGACAGCCGCATTCCTTGGAAGATGCACAGTCGCAAACCGCACTTCGTGCGAGATCTAATTATTTTCCAAAATTATCTTATTGAGCATACTAACAAACTATTTTAACTTCATAAGACACGTTGCATTTCCACTCACACGAGAGATGGGCAGATCACGAATGGACCACATGGCCTGGTTGGCAGTGATCAGCATACGAGTCGTCCACTGCGCATACTCGTCGAAAATGACAACATTCTTCAAACCGGGCGGCAGAGGGTCTTCCAGCAACTGAAATGACAACGCTATTTCTCTCTCCATTTTTCTCTTTCTCTTTTTTTTCTTTCTATCCATCCCCACCTCGAGTTCCTTGAGCAGCTTCTGCGCGTCCTCGTTTAGATGTTTCCTTTGAGTTGCATTAAGATCCAGAGAAGCGGAAAGAAGACACTGCAATAGTAATTCTTTTTTCACACACTCTCTCTTTTTTCTATCTCTTACTCGTTTCATCACACTTTTTGCACCCCACTCACATGATCGAAAGTCGTCATGTTCGGAAGTCCCTCATGACTGCCGTCGTTGGCGACAACGCTGTCGATCAGCTCGCAGAGCGCACGATCAAAACCCTGAAAGCACTCTCTCTCTCTCTCTCTCTCTCTCTCTCTCTCTCTCTCTCTCTCTCTCTCTCTCTTTCTTTCTTTCTTTCTTTCTTTCTTTCTTTCTTTTTCTC
>CAWZYM010000198.1:0-40000 GCA_963966185.1 Rhabditoides inermis | reverse complement strand
GTGTTCGCACTGTTCCTCCTCCATGTCTCCCACGTCCAAAAGCTCCACTCCCTCGCTGCGAGACAGGAAACCAGCTACAAAGGGAAAACATCGAATGCTATATAGAAATACTACTAACTACTTACGATTCTTTGGTGCATGCAGATGTTGAGCTCGACGCTCGTTCTCTGTCTCAAGCTCATCATACGACACTAAAAAACAACATTGTTTACCCTCCTCTTTCCCCTCTTTCTCCTTCTTTTCCCCTTTTAAATATACTAACTTCGGCTTTTACGGTTACCGAATCGCGACCGGTCGCGTTCCTTGCGTTTCTCGTGATCATCAGTAGATTCTGGAGAAAAGGAACAATATAATGAAACCAGTGACTTCAGATGGACAATCTCCACCTGTACGTCTCCTGGAACGGGACCGATCTGCTGCCGCCCTGAGACGCGCAGCGTGTTCCATAGCAGATTCTAAACATTTCGAGTTGTATGGTTTGGAAATATTATTGCGGTAACGTCACGATATCATACCTTGATCCCTTTTCTGCCGTTTGTACTCAGTGTTGCGCATCTTCTTCTCCTTCGGAGTCAACTTTTTGTGACTGAATCAAAAACAGAAAATTAAAAATGTAAACAGTATAAACGTTACCTCTTTGGACATCTTCCACGTGATTGCGTGACACTGCTGGAACGAGAGGTCTCGTCTGTTGATGCCGTATCTCCCTCGGGTGTCGCCTCCCTCTCTCGCCTCGCTCGCACTGTGAGTGCCGCCGGCGGATCCATTCCACCCACATGTGTCTCCGTCGCACGCTTCTTCTCTTTCTTTAACGACGGACGTTTCTCGAACCGAGATCTAAGCGACATATTACAAACTACGCATGTATAAAACGGTAAACTGGACCACAATAAGAACGGAATGTACCTGTCAAGTTTGATGTTGATGTTGTGTGTGCGGTTGTTTAGAGACAGACTCAGAGGAACAATAGAGAGTGTTGGCGACTCGGAACGACGACCCTCCCTGAATGCGAAGTTACGAAACATTTAATTCAATCGCACTCACACTCCGAGAACTGCATTCTCATAGTCTTGCCAGCTGCCTCTCCTGTGCATAGCATCGGTGAGAAGGTGGCACAGCGAGCGTGTATCCCAGGCAAAACTGAACGGTTTTTTCGTATATTCTACTGCCCTATTTATGAGAGGATGAGATTCCTACTGTAAAACAGTAAACGTGGTGGTTCAGTGGGGGTCAAAGAATATAACGATAACCGTAAAAGCCCTCTCTTCCCAATATATCAATAACCAATATATTAAAGGTTTATTAGAGAATATAATATGAGATTCTGGGAGGGAGGCGAGCCACCGCCTCCTGTCACGCTCCTCAGAAGTCTGGTCTGCCCTCGGGGCGGGGCTTCTAGCCGGGTGTAGAGAGAAGAGAGAGACGAGAGAATGGAGGGCGCAGACAGCGCCGGCAGGTCCTCTCTCTCCGGTGGTTGTCGAGAAGAGGTCGATAGGAGAACGCGGGTACATTTCGTAGACCTTAGCGTGGTGAGAGTATCTCATCCACGACACTCCCCCGGGCGACTTGATGGCTCCTGGTGTCAGTCGCGCTGGCAGTGGAGGTCGCTGGGGCGGACGAGTGGACGGGATGTAGACGCGAAGACGACGAAGAAGAACTCGTACCCTGGGGTACGAGTTAGAAGAACCTTTGTGGTTCTTGTAGGATTGTAGACATAACAAATATGCCGTTCACGCTTGTAGTTTACATTTTACAGGTATTTCTTTTGCGTACTACACTAGCAGTGTATGTGGGCACCTCCCGGGCGACGGCGAAAAGGAAAACAATGTTTTATGTACGCAGGAAATAAACATATGTTCTTGAACAAACGAGTAAGAATCAGGATTTAAGAGATTATATACTTAAGTTTGAAACGCGATAAGACGATAAGAAACATTGTATATTTATTGAAACATATTGATATTACTTGCTTTTCTCTGACTTGAAAACATATGGATACTGTTCCTTTATTTCATCTGTTCCTTTATTTCATAAAAATAGCGGAAATAACACAATACGTATGTCATATTCTTCCTTGATAAAACGTGTACAACGTTGTTTACTTTTTTCTGTTTTTTTTTTTAATGCAGGAATAGGTATAGGTGATGCAAAAACGAATTGTTCATAAGAAAATGGGAACACTTTTTTTTTTTTTCGATATGATTAGTTTTGGTCAGTGTATTCGTTATCTTCTTCATCAGGATAAGTTGTCGAACAACAAGTGAAGTGATGGTCATCTTCTCCGCATGCTTCGCAATTTTCTCCATTGCAATCTTCAATGTCGTGATCAAATGTATTGAGACACTTGTAGCACCTGTCTTGGTCAAGTAGAGCTTGGCGACGCTCTTCTCCGGTGCGATATTCATCGCAATCGAGAGAACTATGTTGATCGTTACCACAATATTCACAAACTTCTTCGAATTTCTCCTGCTCACCGTATTCATGATGAGCAAACATCGTATGCATCTCACGAGAGTAGTCGGAGTAGGTATCTTTGCAATCTGAAACAACCGACTCTTTGCGTTCGATAATGTCTTCAATGAAGTTCAGCATTTCTTTTGTGTCCATGTCGGTGTCTGGTGACTCGTTCTTTTTCATCAATTCGTCGATTATAGAAAGTGGCATCTTGCGTCGGATGAGATGTGTGATAAATACACTGTTGATGCTTACATCAAGAGTTTCGAGTTCGTAAACAATGGATGTTACCTTATTAAAGGTTTCTCGAATGTTGTCAATTTGTTCTGTTGCTGGTTTTATGTGCGTTAGTTGATCGTAGAGATCACTCAACTGGCATTGTTTCGCTCCATACTTATGTCTTAATTTGTCGTATGCGCGAATGTATAATTCTTCTCTTAGTTTAAACCGTGAGATGAGAGATAATGCTGTTCCATGTAGTTTCGATTTGAGTGTCAGAAACTTCAGAACGACAGGAATTTGTGTATTCCTATGAACGAGGGTATCGAAGATTGATATAAACTCTAAGAAGCTTTCTCCGGGTTCTCCGGAGAATGTCATTATCTTGTCTTTTGTTAGTATCTTGCTGACGGTATCAACTGAGATACCTTTGTCGGACGAATGCGAAGTGTGTGAGGAGGATTCCTGCTTGAAGTCAGGTTCATTTTCAACTCCAATCATTTCCTGAATGATGTCCATCAACGTGTTCAGTTTGCACTTTGTGGTTATCTCTATGTCCGTGTAATAATCTTTTCTAGGCAACGATATTATGATCGTTGTTTGCAGATGCTCAGCCAGAGCTTGAATTTCCTCAAGACGTTTCATGAGTGCCATGTTTGTTTGTTTCACCTTAGAAGACAATTCTTCCACTATGCTTTGTTTATTTTTCAGGATGGTGTGTATCTGTAAAAGATCTTCTTGTCTCTTTGTTCTTTGATGTGTGTTCGTCACTCCTTTTGTGATGTAGTCAAGCATTGCATCCATTGATGTCGCAATGAGTTCCAAATCAGTTTTTATTTTTTCTTTGTTTTCGTTGGCGAGCTGGACTTGTGCTTCGACTCCGCCTGTGTAGGCGGTTCCATGTGAGTGGTTTGAAATTGCTGCTGCTGTAAAACTTTTAACTATTTGAACATGGATGTCGATTTTCGACGCGAATTCGACCAGATTCACCATCTCCGATTGTTCCTGAATAAGGATGTTGTAATATCACGAGTAATCAATGACAAACTGTGAGAAAGAGCGATTGTATGATCGACACGAAGTGTCAAGGGTATAGGTTAGGAGAGATAATCGATTTCGGATCGATGTGACAAGTGACACAGGTGTCAAGAGGAAACTCCGTGCGGAGTGTTATATTCGGACTCCGTTCGGAGTGTCAGTTGTAATGGCTTTAGGCCACCGTAAGTTGTAATGGCTCGAGGCCACCGTCAGTGGTAATGGCTCTAGGCCACCGTTCCTCTCGTTTAAAGCGAGAGGTGGCGCGAAGGGTACACAACAAATGCGCGGCAAAAAAATACACGAAACGAGAGAAACTGACGAACAAAATCAATATCGTATACGGTATTATTGAGAGAAGTGTAAGGAAAATTAAGAGGGTAAGGTAGAGGAGAGCGACCTCTCCTGAGCAGCGCAGGCTGGGAAGTGAGGGATGGAGAAACGGGAGTGTCTTATATACTCCTCTGCGTTCCGGAACACGCCCCCTTGGTCCTATTGGAGCCCTTTTCGTTTGATTTTTTTCTATAAGTCTCCACCTCCTTTGCCTATTGGTGGTGAGTGGAAATGGGTGGAGGCAAAACTACCGTAACCGACACGTCACTAATATGATAACTCAAATGAGTATGATTATGTAATGACAGAAACGTTGAGTATATAAGAATTGCTGTTCAGTATATAATGCGTATATGCGTTGCGCGTTTGTGATTTGTCATTGAGTATGTATGTACTGCATTGTGCAAATTATTATGTCAGCATTCGCAATAGACAGTCGGGAAGCTGGCGATTATCGGTTACGCGACGAGATGTCGACGAGATGTCGATTATCGAGACACAAATGACCAAATGATATTTGAAAGACAGACTGGACGAGAATCTGTGCTGTGTATGTAGAAGAGTCTGTGCTGTGTATGTAGAACAATACGTATCGTTGGCGTAGATAGTAGATAGTGCATGTAATGGCTTTATATGCGGACTGAAAGTGAACATATGTATGTATGTATTTTGTAACCCCTCTATTTGTGAGCGAATAGTTTCGTATGTCGGTTGCTCTGCGAGGAGCGAGGTATGAGGAATAAGCAATTTCGCACGCATGAAAGAGGTTTTCGCGGAAAGCGGAGGGAGCGGGGTGCCGAACACTTGAATGAGCAATTGGCATGATTGCCGGAAGCTGCGCGGCGGCCCCTTGAATATGCAATTTGGTGCGCGCGAATGGGTGTACGGTAGCGAGCAGACATCACTTCCTCTTGACTGCCCTTCTGCCTGATTGGTTATTCAAGTACTCTTTTTTTGTGGCCAGCTTTTTTTGTGGACAGATCCATGGCTTATTCAAGAGCGCCGCGCTCACACGAGATAATTGTATATGTAACGCGCACGCTTGACTGATTGCGGGCCGCTGCGACCAAGAAACATGTCAGTCTTACTGTAGTGTTCAAAGTTCCAAACGGAAGGAGAGACTGCAAATGCACGTATGAAAGTATTGTAACTTTGTGAGACGTGCGCTGCGTGCGATGCATCTATGAAAGGAATAGTTAAAACGAAATTATGAATTATGATGTTCTCGCATTGAAGAAGTATAAGTATAAACGAAAGGAAATCGTGTTGTGTTGGTTGTAAGTTGAGTAGTTACATTTTTGTACGTATATTCATTCATTTCAATTAGCCGACTGTATGTGGCTTTGTTATGCAGAATCCAGTGGAGCGCTCTGATACAAATTATTGTGACTGAATGCGTAACTCAGAGACCAGAGGTTCAGCTATCGTTTCTCGGCGATTGGCAATGCTAGGTTCCTTTTTGAATACTCTGAAGAATTCAGCTGTGCGGTACTTGAGATTTCTGCATGGTATGCACAATTGCGTTATTTGTTGTGGAACACATATTTGTGTGGAACACAGTATATTGAAATAAGCATTTTCAAGCGGAACTGGTAATAGGTATGTATGCTTCTTTAGCAGAGTTAGCAGGCCGACGTCGTCACGTCGCCAAAAAAAAAGAAGATGTACACTTCAGTACGCAAAGAAACAAGCCGTGTGATCATATGGGCCCTTGACTACACGACTATCTCAAAGCGCACATGTTGTGTCATTGAAATTCGAGGTCATTCACTCAGACTCTCTGTTTGCACGTATGTTTGTAAAAACGCACTATTGCGTGTAAACGTATTTTTCAAACTGTCTGTCTATTAGTTTAACGGTTTACCGTTCTCATCCATGAAGGTGACGCAATTAGTATTTTTCTAGAACTCTTTTTCGTTCCGAAATGTGAAGTTGAAGTACGGAAATCAGTGTCATTGTCATTTGTAATGAGCGTAGTTGCGGTCGGATCCGCTAGTATATGTGGGTTTATGTTACCAATAATCCACCACTTGAGAGAGCAGTTGCCAGATTTTGTGTCAGCCAGTCTTGCCGCTGTCAGTCGGGCGGCTGGTGACTATAAAGAGCATGTGGGTGTCCTGAGATAGGAACCGAACCCCCGAGATCACTCGGTTGGCTGATGTACGCCGGAGCGCAAGCAAGAGAGAGAGAGTCGAAGGAGAGGAAGAGTGAGTCGCAATTGACACACCTTCCTTCCAACGCTCAATGTAAGTGGTAACAGTCGCATACGTACTGCTGTATGATAGGAACAGTCTCAAGTACTGTTGTAATCGGATTCGACAATCACGAGTTTGCTTCGCCATTGAGGGATTGCACCCTGTTTAGCTAAGCGCACTCCGACAAAGGTTGCATACATATCATCTGTTATCACAATATATCACACATGAGGAATACTATCTAGAATGCGAGCGGGAGTGATAACAGATGATAGATCACAGAGCCTATGTGGTGTCAAAGCGGATAGATGAGCGCAGAGACAATGATTGCGTCCAAACGAGAAACCACATGGAAACAACACGGGAAGAGAGAGTAGAAACGGTGTATAAACGGGTAGACAAATCACGGATCGAATGCACCATTTCGTATATTCTACTGCCCTATTTATGAGAGGATGAGATTCCTACTGTAAAACAGTAAACGTGGTGGTTCAGTGGGGGTCAAAGAATATAACGATAACCGTAAAAGCCCTCTCTTCCCAATATATCAATAACCAATATATTAAAGGTTTATTAGAGAATATAATATGAGATTCTGGGAGGGAGGCGAGCCACCGCCTCCTGTCACGCTCCTCAGAAGTCTGGTCTGCCCTCGGGGCGGGGCTTCTAGCCGGGTGTAGAGAGAAGAGAGAGACGAGAGAATGGAGGGCGCAGACAGCGCCGGCAGGTCCTCTCTCTCCGGTGGTTGTCGAGAAGAGGTCGATAGGAGAACGCGGGTACATTTCGTAGACCTTAGCGTGGTGAGAGTATCTCATCCACGACAGGTTTATTGGAATGCCCTTCGCAACAATGTAAATATTCTAAAACAGGATGTGACTAACTCTGCCGGATCCCTCCCGCACAGAAGTGCGATGAATGCGCCGAACGCACGGAAACCACATGACCAATCCTCCTTAAAAACTGATCGTGAGATAAAAAAGTAGCGTATCGATTACTCACTGTCTGACAATCATAATCGGTCTCCAGGTCTATGGTGATGTCTCCCTGTGGAAAGACGCGTTGGAAGAAGACGCCAATCTGCCGGAATGTAGACGAGTACTTTTCGCGAATCTGAAGGTTGAAATGCTATTTATCGGGAGAAAGAGAGAGAACGCGCGAGAGAGAGAGAGAGAGAGAGAGAGAGAGAGAGAGAGGAGAAAAGGGAGAGAGAGATAAAGAGAGCGTGAAAGAGATAGAGAGAGAAAGAGAGAGAGAGAGAGAGAGAGAGAGAAAGAGAAAGAGAAAGTGAGTGTGTGAGAGAGAGAAAGAGAGAGAGGGGGGATACCTCACCCAGTTCACTGCCTTCTCTCCCTTGCCATTCACAGTGCTGTCCAGCCATCGGATTCTTTTTGTTGCGGGATCGTAGCTATTATAGGATTTTCTAACTACTTGTCAAATGAAGTGAGTCGTACCTCATAAGAACGAAGTGACTTTGTTCGAACAGAATCTGTAGTACAGGGAAATCGCCAGATGGAAGCTCAACTGAGTCCACAGCTACCCCCGCACCCTGCAATCATTATCATACGAGTGAGAGTGTGAAAAAAGGTGAACGTGTGAGAGATAGTGAGAGAAGGACTTACCAGAAGGACAACATCCTCAATCCTCTGTCCTCCCTGGAAGAAAGCACGAGGCGCTCGCAGCTCGATCAGGTACTGACACGCGTCGTACAGCCAGCCAGAATCCAACATTTGGCCCTCCGTTGGCTACAACAATTCCTTACGTTTGATATTCGATCAATATAGTTGTCAGTATTTATACAGTTTGAATCGTCTTTTTAAACTTACAATATGCACAATTTTTACGGATTCTCAACTTCCAGATGGTACTACGTAAATTCATGTGTTTTCTTGTTTGTGTGAGTGACAGTAATCAAAGTTGTCGATTCCATCAATTATAAACCAGTCTAATAATTGGCACAATCTTTGAGTATCGTAATTGATTCAACATTCTTCATACCGTCTGTCTGAGTGGCTGACGTCCTTTGTCGTCGTCTCGCCTCGCATCCCATGCGTTTGGAGGAGACAGGTTGGCAGATGGAGGGGGAGTAGACTTGGGGACCAGTCGAACAGTAGCACTGCAAAGCTTCTCTCTCTATTTCTCTATCATTCTCTCTCTCTCTCTCCGTCCCTCCCCCCCCCCCTCTCTCTACCTCGATCTCAAGTGATGAGTGTGTGTGTCGAGATGGACGCGCAGGTACGCATCACTCGTTACGGTACGATCACTGTGGATATGCTATGTACAAGGTGTGAATTGTACACCGTCATACCTCCCCAGTGGCAGCGCCTCGATCGTCTCCCATGTCACCTCCATCTCCCGGAAAATCGCTTGCGAGAGTGCCAGGAGAACTCTGATATCGTACGTGAACCTAAGAGAAAGTATGTAAATAAATATGAAACATGATAAGAAGCGGATAACATACTGGCACACGTCCTGTCCACGAATGAACGCGATGAGAGCTCCGAGTGCGCGGAGAGATGCACATCCGGTCTGTAGTGACACATAAAAGAGGGAATATGGAGAGTACTCACATCAGTTGTCGGCTTCGGATCGATTGTCTCCGCTACAACGATGGGCACTTCGCGGGGGAACACGCGTCCATACACTCGCCCCAGTTGGGACAGGATAGTAGGATGGAACTAATCAATCGAATATCAATCGAATATCAATCGATATCAAACAGCGACTCACTCTATGTGTGAGTGACTGATTGATTCGCTGTCCGTATGTGGGGTCGACAATGATCACGTAATTGAAAGTGGTGATGTAACTGTAATGGAATAGTGAGACGGTTGTAATACTCTTTTCCTACTCACATAGTGAGGGAGAGCACTCCGGTGACAGGATGGCGGATCAGCTGCACAATGTTGTCGTTTCCAGACACGGGCGAGTCGTGCTGAAAACATATCACATTTGCGGAACACAATTCATTTTGATAACTCGCTTCGTGACAGCAAACTGTTTTGACAGTTTTCTGTAGTCCTGGGTTACTGTATTTGAGTATTCAAACACGATACATATCTGAACTGAACTTGAAAAAGGGAACTTTATTAAGAAGTGAATTCGTTGTAGGGGACGGTGCCAAGGCGAATACGTATAATAATTCGGGAAAGGGAAACTGACTTCAGAGGGTAGATAGACGACTTGCTGCCCGGTGGCACTCTCGCAGAGAGCCAGCACGTGGGGGATCAGCTCGTCCAGTTCCTTCTCGTCAATGCGCGTGGGAATGACTCTCTGCAAGCAACAGCTGATTGGACAGAATATCGATTGACTCACCGGGGGAGTCGCTTTCGGGCTTGTCGATGGCGGAGGCGGCTCTTGTCCACTGCTTCTTCTTACTCTTTTCGAGTGTTTGCGGTTTGACATATTTGCTTAAAGTTTTGTTGAACAATGCGTTTCACAAAATGCATGGATTGACTTTCAAAAAGAGCAATTGTTTCCAAAGTAGGTGGAATATGTAATATTTTGAAGGAAATGTTCGAAAAGAAGGACAGTCTGTTTTAATAAATGTAGAAATGTAAAAACGAGTTCTGGCGCAAGGCGACCATAGCATGGGAGTAGGGCATTGTGCAAGAAGCGTGCATGACCTGCGTTGCGAAATAATTGGTTTGAATGAGAATGAGAGGAAAAGCGCGGGAAAATTAGCATATTTAAAATTCCCGTGATATGTGTTTTTGAAACGGGTGAAAATTGATGAAAGTCGGACAAAAAGGTAATATACTTGATAAAAATATGTACACGAGTGGAAATGCTCGTATCAGCTGAGATTGGATAGCGGGATAAAACAGTAACTAATGGAGACAATCTATCGAAATCACCCGGCTACTCACTCTGAAAATGAGCATATTTTTCAGTAACAGATTCAGTTGTAGCAACTCTTTTCCTCTTCCGAGATTTAGGCGAAACCAACAAGCGTGTTCTTGTATGAGGGAAAATATCACGAGAATTTTACACCGAAAACAAGAAAATGTCGTGAAAGCGACAGAATAGATATGTGAGGATAGAGACGTGCGTTTGGGTAAAACGATTGGGTGGCTGGCGACATGTCTCGTAATGGGCGTTTTGCAGTGTGAGAGGTCACTGGAGATAATGAGAGAAGAGCGCGGGATATGCCGCGAGACATTCACTATTTACAAATACATTACTTCTGGCAACGGATAACAAACATGGGTTGAAATCAAATAAAATCATTTATTCAGAATCAGCGTGAATATGGTATTTACTATAGTTTACGGTGCTGATCCTGCAATCGCCTTGCTCCACTCTTCGGGGTCTCCTCGTGCCAGTTGAATGCACTCATCAGCTCCGATACGTCCTTCTCGCACCAGGACTTCCTTCAGGTCGTCACTCTAGAACACGTGGGGTGCTCCAACGAGAGAAGCGAAGGCGGTTCTGTCCCACTCTCTGTTCTTCTCTGTCATTCTGTGTCTCTTTTTCAACTCTTTCTTTCTCTCTGTCTCTCGCCTCTCTCTCGCCCCTCTCTCTCTCTCTCTCTCTCTCTCTCTCTCGCGCGCGCGCGCGCGCGCTCTCTCCTCTCTCTCTCTCTCTCTCTCTCTCGCTCTTTCTCGCGCGTGACGCATGGAAACATGAAACAATGAAAGGAAAAAGCGAAATAGCGAGAGAAGACATAATCTCAGATAAAAGAAGCCCGTCCGCTTACTGATTGGCTCAATGCGTGTGTGCGCCGTTATGGCGCTGAACTCGCCGGTTCGAGTCCTGTCTTCGGCATATGTTTTGCATGAGTGGCAATACGCGTTTCAGAGAGCTAGAGGCAGAATAAAGTCACCGCTGTGCCTTTCACGCTCCTGTGTGGTAATTGTTAACGCCCCTGGGCCTTATGCGTACTTCATGTTGCAGACCTGTAAAACACTTGTTTACAAAATTGTTTAAGTACTTGTTTACTGTTACAAGAAAATTTAACTGAGTACTTTGTGTACTTTATGTTAGAGATGTTTAAAACTGAATTTAGACAATCAATATTAACTAATTGCTTGTTCTAATACACGTTAGGTACCTTTAAAATAAGTTTTGGAGTTGTTTACTTATTTGTTTACTTGTTTACATCACGAATAAGCAAAAAAATTGAGTTCTATACTTTGTGTACTACATGTTAGAGACCTTTAAAGCACATTTCTGAGTTGTTTACTAATTTGTTTACTTGTTTGGATGACTTGTAAACAATAAATATGAACTCAGTACTTGGTCTAGTACACCTAAGATACGATTAAAATGAGATTTGTGGTTGTTTACAAATTTGTTTACTTGTTTACTTTTTTTGTAAATAACAAATTTGAACTGAGTAAACTGTCTAGTACACGTTGGACACCTTTAAAATGGAAGTTTCTGTTGTTTACTTGTTTGTTTACTTGTTGACATAAGTTGTTTACTATCATAAATGTACTTGTGTACTTGTGTTATGGTACAAGTACGAAGTATCTACCTTCAAACCTGACCGAGTTATTAAGCTTTCCGAGAATGTTTACATAATTTGTTTACTTGTTTACTTGTTTACATAATTTGTTTACTAAAACTTTTGTATTAGTTAAGTTGTTGTACAGTGTGAACATGAACCTTCTACCTGAAAGTGTTACTGATTTATAGTAAAAAGTCTGTTTTCGAGTCAAAGTCCAAAGTTCCTCTCGTGGAACCCATATAAGGACTAATGCAAATCAGATGTCTGATTTATGCTGACGTTCCAGGGACCATAGAACCTTAACTCTGAAAGGGCATCTCTGAGTGTCGTTCCGTAAGAGCTGTACCTCGACTGACATACAGAGTCCATAGGAAATTTTAGGGGGGGAGAGAGGCGATCCAAGCGAAAATTTAAAATGTAGTTAAAATTCTGAAAATATTCTTAGTAGATGATGTGAGTGTACTGATAATTAAACTATGAAATCCAACTGTAAAAGGAATCGGCAACGAAGGAATCGACTTGGTTCTAGTGAAGGGACTGAATTTGATCTTTTGCTGCACGAGCATGTGGGCAGTACTCGGTCTAGTACATGTTAGATACCTTTACAAAGAGATTTGCAGTACGAAACATTTTGTACTCCAGTACGTTGTACTTATATCAAGTATGAAGATTATAGCTATAATAGGATATGAGATATGAACATGACCTTATTAGGGATATTCAAATGAGGTATAAGTAGATAAGTTGTTTATCCAACAGTTTGTACTCAAGTACTTTGTACTTATATCAAGTATCAAGATTGTAGCTATAATAGGAGCTGAGATATAGGCATGACCTTATTTGGAGTATGCAAATGAGATTTAATTGAATAAGTTGTATACCAAACAGTTTGTACTCAAGTACTTTGTACTTATACCAACTATCAAGATTGTAGCTATAATAGGAGCTGAGATATGAACATGACCTTATTTGGAGCATGCAAATGAGATTTAATTAAATACATTGTATACCAAACAGTTTGTACTTAAGTACTTTGTACTTATACCAAGTATCAAGACTGTAGCTATAATAGACGCTGAGATAAAAACACGACCTTATTTGGGCTTCTTTGTTTACTTGTTGACATAAGTTGTTTACTATCATAAATGTACTTGTGTACTTGTGTTATGGTACAAGTACGAAGTATCTACCTTCAAACTTGACCGACTTATTAAGCTTTCCGAGAATGTTTACATAATTTGTTTACTTGTTTACTTGTTTACATAATTTATTTACTAAAACTTTTGTATTAGTTAGGTTGTTGTATGGTGTAAATATGAACTCGCTACCTCAAAGCGTTATAAAGTTATAGTGAAAAGTGTGTTTTCGAGTCAAAGTCCAAAGTTCCTCTCGTGGAACCCATATAAGGAGATATGCTAATGAGATGTCTGATTTACGCTGACATCCCAGGGACCATAGAACCTTAACTGTGAAAGGGCATCTCTGAGTGTCGTTCCGTAAGAGCTGTACCTCGACTGACATACCGACGCCATAGGAAATTTTAGGGGGGAGAGAGGCGATCCAAGCGAAAATTTAAAATGTAGTTAAAATTCTGAAAATATTCTTAGTAGATGATGTGAGTGTACTGATAATTAAACTATGAAATCCAACTGTAAAAGGAATCGGCAACGAAGGAATCGACTTGGTTCTAGTGAAGGGACTGAATTTGATCTTTTGCTGCACGAGCATGTGGGCAGTACTCGGTCTAGTACATGTTAGATACCTTTACAAAGAGATTTGCAGTACGAAACATTTTGTACTCCAGTACGTTGTACTTATATCAAGTATGAAGATTATAGCTATAATAGGATATGAGATATGAACATGACCTTATTAGGGATATTCAAATGAGGTATAAGTAGATAAGTTGTTTATCCAACAGTTTGTACTCAAGTACTTTGTACTTATATCAAGTATCAAGATTGTAGCTATAATAGGAGCTGAGATATAGGCATGACCTTATTTGGAGTATGCAAATGAGATTTAATTGAATAAGTTGTATACCAAACAGTTTGTACTCAAGTACTTTGTACTTATACCAACTATCAAGATTGTAGCTATAATAGGAGCTGAGATATGAACATGACCTTATTTGGAGCATGCAAATGAGATTTAATTAAATACATTGTATACCAAACAGTTTGTACTTAAGTACTTTGTACTTATACCAAGTATCAAGACTGTAGCTATAATAGACGCTGAGATAAAAACACGACCTTATTTGGGCTTCTTTGTTTACTTGTTGACATAAGTTGTTTACTATCATAAATGTACTTGTGTACTTGTGTTATGGTACAAGTACGAAGTATCTACCTTCAAACTTGACCGACTTATTAAGCTTTCCGAGAATGTTTACATAATTTGTTTACTTGTTTACTTGTTTACATAATTTATTTACTAAAACTTTTGTATTAGTTAGGTTGTTGTATGGTGTAAATATGAACTCGCTACCTCAAAGCGTTATAAAGTTATAGTGAAAAGTGTGTTTTCGAGTCAAAGTCCAAAGTTCCTCTCGTGGAACCCATATAAGGAGATATGCTAATGAGATGTCTGATTTACGCTGACATCCCAGGGACCATAGAACCTTAACTGTGAAAGGGCATCTCTGAGTGTCGTTCCGTAAGAGCTGTACCTCGACTGACATACCGACGCCATAGGAAATTTTAGGGGGGAGAGAGGCGATCCAAGCGAAAATTTAAAATGTAGTTAAAATTCTGAAAATATTCTTAGTAGATGATGTGAGTGTACTGATAATTAAACTATGAAATCCAACTGTAAAAGGAATCGGCAACGAAGGAATCGACTTGGTTCTAGTGAAGGGACTGAATTTGATCTTTTGCTGCACGAGCATGTGGGCAGTACTCGGTCTAGTACATGTTAGATACCTTTACAAAGAGATTTGCAGTACGAAACATTTTGTACTCCAGTACGTTGTACTTATATCAAGTATGAAGATTATAGCTATAATAGGATATGAGATATGAACATGACCTTATTAGGGATATTCAAATGAGGTATAAGTAGATAAGTTGTTTATCCAACAGTTTGTACTCAAGTACTTTGTACTTATATCAAGTATCAAGATTGTAGCTATAATAGGAGCTGAGATATAGGCATGACCTTATTTGGAGTATGCAAATGAGATTTAATTGAATAAGTTGTATACCAAACAGTTTGTACTCAAGTACTTTGTACTTATACCAACTATCAAGATTGTAGCTATAATAGGAGCTGAGATATGAACATGACCTTATTTGGAGCATGCAAATGAGATTTAATTAAATACATTGTATACCAAACAGTTTGTACTTAAGTACTTTGTACTTATACCAAGTATCAAGACTGTAGCTATAATAGACGCTGAGATAAAAACACGACCTTATTTGGGCTTCTTTGTTTACTTGTTGACATAAGTTGTTTACTATCATAAATGTACTTGTGTACTTGTGTTATGGTACAAGTACGAAGTATCTACCTTCAAACTTGACCGACTTATTAAGCTTTCCGAGAATGTTTACATAATTTGTTTACTTGTTTACTTGTTTACATAATTTATTTACTAAAACTTTTGTATTAGTTAGGTTGTTGTATGGTGTAAATATGAACTCGCTACCTCAAAGCGTTATAAAGTTATAGTGAAAAGTGTGTTTTCGAGTCAAAGTCCAAAGTTCCTCTCGTGGAACCCATATAAGGAGATATGCTAATGAGATGTCTGATTTACGCTGACATCCCAGGGACCATAGAACCTTAACTGTGAAAGGGCATCTCTGAGTGTCGTTCCGTAAGAGCTGTACCTCGACTGACATACCGACGCCATAGGAAATTTTAGGGGGGAGAGAGGCGATCCAAGCGAAAATTTAAAATGTAGTTAAAATTCTGAAAATATTCTTAGTAGATGATGTGAGTGTACTGATAATTAAACTATGAAATCCAACTGTAAAAGGAATCGGCAACGAAGGAATCGACTTGGTTCTAGTGAAGGGACTGAATTTGATCTTTTGCTGCACGAGCATGTGGGCAGTACTCGGTCTAGTACATGTTAGATACCTTTACAAAGAGATTTGCAGTACGAAACATTTTGTACTCCAGTACGTTGTACTTATATCAAGTATGAAGATTATAGCTATAATAGGATATGAGATATGAACATGACCTTATTAGGGATATTCAAATGAGGTATAAGTAGATAAGTTGTTTATCCAACAGTTTGTACTCAAGTACTTTGTACTTATATCAAGTATCAAGATTGTAGCTATAATAGGAGCTGAGATATAGGCATGACCTTATTTGGAGTATGCAAATGAGATTTAATTGAATAAGTTGTATACCAAACAGTTTGTACTCAAGTACTTTGTACTTATACCAACTATCAAGATTGTAGCTATAATAGGAGCTGAGATATGAACATGACCTTATTTGGAGCATGCAAATGAGATTTAATTAAATACATTGTATACCAAACAGTTTGTACTTAAGTACTTTGTACTTATACCAAGTATCAAGACTGTAGCTATAATAGACGCTGAGATAAAAACACGACCTTATTTGGGCTTCTTTGTTTACTTGTTGACATAAGTTGTTTACTATCATAAATGTACTTGTGTACTTGTGTTATGGTACAAGTACGAAGTATCTACCTTCAAACTTGACCGACTTATTAAGCTTTCCGAGAATGTTTACATAATTTGTTTACTTGTTTACTTGTTTACATAATTTATTTACTAAAACTTTTGTATTAGTTAGGTTGTTGTATGGTGTAAATATGAACTCGCTACCTCAAAGCGTTATAAAGTTATAGTGAAAAGTGTGTTTTCGAGTCAAAGTCCAAAGTTCCTCTCGTGGAACCCATATAAGGAGATATGCTAATGAGATGTCTGATTTACGCTGACATCCCAGGGACCATAGAACCTTAACTGTGAAAGGGCATCTCTGAGTGTCGTTCCGTAAGAGCTGTACCTCGACTGACATACCGACGCCATAGGAAATTTTAGGGGGGAGAGAGGCGATCCAAGCGAAAATTTAAAATGTAGTTAAAATTCTGAAAATATTCTTAGTAGATGATGTGAGTGTACTGATAATTAAACTATGAAATCCAACTGTAAAAGGAATCGGCAACGAAGGAATCGACTTGGTTCTAGTGAAGGGACTGAATTTGATCTTTTGCTGCACGAGCATGTGGGCAGTACTCGGTCTAGTACATGTTAGATACCTTTACAAAGAGATTTGCAGTACGAAACATTTTGTACTCCAGTACGTTGTACTTATATCAAGTATGAAGATTATAGCTATAATAGGATATGAGATATGAACATGACCTTATTAGGGATATTCAAATGAGGTATAAGTAGATAAGTTGTTTATCCAACAGTTTGTACTCAAGTACTTTGTACTTATATCAAGTATCAAGATTGTAGCTATAATAGGAGCTGAGATATAGGCATGACCTTATTTGGAGTATGCAAATGAGATTTAATTGAATAAGTTGTATACCAAACAGTTTGTACTCAAGTACTTTGTACTTATACCAACTATCAAGATTGTAGCTATAATAGGAGCTGAGATATGAACATGACCTTATTTGGAGCATGCAAATGAGATTTAATTAAATACATTGTATACCAAACAGTTTGTACTTAAGTACTTTGTACTTATACCAAGTATCAAGACTGTAGCTATAATAGACGCTGAGATAAAAACACGACCTTATTTGGGCTTCTTTGTTTACTTGTTGACATAAGTTGTTTACTATCATAAATGTACTTGTGTACTTGTGTTATGGTACAAGTACGAAGTATCTACCTTCAAACTTGACCGACTTATTAAGCTTTCCGAGAATGTTTACATAATTTGTTTACTTGTTTACTTGTTTACATAATTTATTTACTAAAACTTTTGTATTAGTTAGGTTGTTGTATGGTGTAAATATGAACTCGCTACCTCAAAGCGTTATAAAGTTATAGTGAAAAGTGTGTTTTCGAGTCAAAGTCCAAAGTTCCTCTCGTGGAACCCATATAAGGAGATATGCTAATGAGATGTCTGATTTACGCTGACATCCCAGGGACCATAGAACCTTAACTGTGAAAGGGCATCTCTGAGTGTCGTTCCGTAAGAGCTGTACCTCGACTGACATACCGACGCCATAGGAAATTTTAGGGGGGAGAGAGGCGATCCAAGCGAAAATTTAAAATGTAGTTAAAATTCTGAAAATATTCTTAGTAGATGATGTGAGTGTACTGATAATTAAACTATGAAATCCAACTGTAAAAGGAATCGGCAACGAAGGAATCGACTTGGTTCTAGTGAAGGGACTGAATTTGATCTTTTGCTGCACGAGCATGTGGGCAGTACTCGGTCTAGTACATGTTAGATACCTTTACAAAGAGATTTGCAGTACGAAACATTTTGTACTCCAGTACGTTGTACTTATATCAAGTATGAAGATTATAGCTATAATAGGATATGAGATATGAACATGACCTTATTAGGGATATTCAAATGAGGTATAAGTAGATAAGTTGTTTATCCAACAGTTTGTACTCAAGTACTTTGTACTTATATCAAGTATCAAGATTGTAGCTATAATAGGAGCTGAGATATAGGCATGACCTTATTTGGAGTATGCAAATGAGATTTAATTGAATAAGTTGTATACCAAACAGTTTGTACTCAAGTACTTTGTACTTATACCAACTATCAAGATTGTAGCTATAATAGGAGCTGAGATATGAACATGACCTTATTTGGAGCATGCAAATGAGATTTAATTAAATACATTGTATACCAAACAGTTTGTACTTAAGTACTTTGTACTTATACCAAGTATCAAGACTGTAGCTATAATAGACGCTGAGATAAAAACACGACCTTATTTGGGCTTCTTTGTTTACTTGTTGACATAAGTTGTTTACTATCATAAATGTACTTGTGTACTTGTGTTATGGTACAAGTACGAAGTATCTACCTTCAAACTTGACCGACTTATTAAGCTTTCCGAGAATGTTTACATAATTTGTTTACTTGTTTACTTGTTTACATAATTTATTTACTAAAACTTTTGTATTAGTTAGGTTGTTGTATGGTGTAAATATGAACTCGCTACCTCAAAGCGTTATAAAGTTATAGTGAAAAGTGTGTTTTCGAGTCAAAGTCCAAAGTTCCTCTCGTGGAACCCATATAAGGAGATATGCTAATGAGATGTCTGATTTACGCTGACATCCCAGGGACCATAGAACCTTAACTGTGAAAGGGCATCTCTGAGTGTCGTTCCGTAAGAGCTGTACCTCGACTGACATACCGACGCCATAGGAAATTTTAGGGGGGAGAGAGGCGATCCAAGCGAAAATTTAAAATGTAGTTAAAATTCTGAAAATATTCTTAGTAGATGATGTGAGTGTACTGATAATTAAACTATGAAATCCAACTGTAAAAGGAATCGGCAACGAAGGAATCGACTTGGTTCTAGTGAAGGGACTGAATTTGATCTTTTGCTGCACGAGCATGTGGGCAGTACTCGGTCTAGTACATGTTAGATACCTTTACAAAGAGATTTGCAGTACGAAACATTTTGTACTCCAGTACGTTGTACTTATATCAAGTATGAAGATTATAGCTATAATAGGATATGAGATATGAACATGACCTTATTAGGGATATTCAAATGAGGTATAAGTAGATAAGTTGTTTATCCAACAGTTTGTACTCAAGTACTTTGTACTTATATCAAGTATCAAGATTGTAGCTATAATAGGAGCTGAGATATAGGCATGACCTTATTTGGAGTATGCAAATGAGATTTAATTGAATAAGTTGTATACCAAACAGTTTGTACTCAAGTACTTTGTACTTATACCAACTATCAAGATTGTAGCTATAATAGGAGCTGAGATATGAACATGACCTTATTTGGAGCATGCAAATGAGATTTAATTAAATACATTGTATACCAAACAGTTTGTACTTAAGTACTTTGTACTTATACCAAGTATCAAGACTGTAGCTATAATAGACGCTGAGATAAAAACACGACCTTATTTGGGCTTCTTTGTTTACTTGTTGACATAAGTTGTTTACTATCATAAATGTACTTGTGTACTTGTGTTATGGTACAAGTACGAAGTATCTACCTTCAAACTTGACCGACTTATTAAGCTTTCCGAGAATGTTTACATAATTTGTTTACTTGTTTACTTGTTTACATAATTTATTTACTAAAACTTTTGTATTAGTTAGGTTGTTGTATGGTGTAAATATGAACTCGCTACCTCAAAGCGTTATAAAGTTATAGTGAAAAGTGTGTTTTCGAGTCAAAGTCCAAAGTTCCTCTCGTGGAACCCATATAAGGAGATATGCTAATGAGATGTCTGATTTACGCTGACATCCCAGGGACCATAGAACCTTAACTGTGAAAGGGCATCTCTGAGTGTCGTTCCGTAAGAGCTGTACCTCGACTGACATACCGACGCCATAGGAAATTTTAGGGGGGAGAGAGGCGACTAGCGGCCGGAGGCTCGCTTCGCTCGCCTCCGGCCGCTAGTGGCGGCGCTTCGCGCCGCGTTTGCTTCAAGGCTCGCGCGCCTTCGGCGCGCTCGCCTTTCCGCTGTATAACCTCTAAAAATATACTCATAACATAACTTTAAACAACAACTCTGAACTCAGTACCCGGTCTAGTACACGTTAGATACCTATTAAATGAGATTTGTACTTGTTTACTTTTTTGTTTACTTGTTTGCATGCCGAATAAACAATAAAATCGAACTGAGTACTTTGTATACTACATGTTAGAGACCTTTAAAACACTTTTCTGAGTTGTTTACAAAGTTGTTTACTTGTTTACTTCACTTGTAAACAACAAATATGAACTCAGCAGTTGGTCAAGTACACGTTAGATACCTTTAAAATGAAATTTGGAGTTGTTTACAAGTTTGTTTACTTGTTTACTTTTCATGTAAACAACTAATTTGAACTCAGTACATGGTCTAGTACACGTTAGATACCTCTGAAATGAAATTTTATGTTGTTTACTTCTTTGTTTACTTGTTGTCATGAGTTGTTTACTATCATAAATGTACTTGTGTTCTTGTATTATGGTATGAGTATGCAGTGTCCACCTTGAAAACTAACAAAGTTATTAAAGTTTCCGAGATTGTTTACATAATTTGTTTACTTGTTTACTTGTTTACATAAAATGTTTACTAAAAGTTTTGTCTTAGTTAGGTTGTTGTATGGTGTGAATATGAACTCTCTACCTCAATTCGTTCTTGAGTTATAGTGAAAAGTTTGTTTTCGAGTCAAAGTCCAAAGTTCCTCTCGTGGAACCCATATAAGGAGTTATGCAAATGAGATGTCTGATTTATGCTGACGTTCCAGGGACCATAGAACCTTAACTCTGAAAGGGCATCTCTTAGTCGAGTTCCGTAAGAGCTGTACCTCAGCTGACAAACAGAGTCCATAGGAAATTTTAAGGGGGGAGAGTGGCGATCCAAGCGAAAATTTAAAATGTAGTTAAAATTCTGAAAATATT
Organism: Rhabditoides inermis; assembly: GCA_963966185.1. Taxonomy (NCBI): domain Eukaryota; kingdom Metazoa; phylum Nematoda; class Chromadorea; order Rhabditida; family Rhabditidae; genus Rhabditoides; species Rhabditoides inermis. Next base: position 18,756 of record CAWZYM010000198.1, on the reverse strand, counting down.
CTTAGTAGATGATGTGAGTGTACTGATAATTAAACTATGAAATCCAACTGTAAAAGGAATCGGCAACGAAGGAATCGACTTGGTTCTAGTGAAGGGACTGAATTTGATCTTTTGCTGCACGAGCATGTGGGCAGTACTCGGTCTAGTACATGTTAGATACCTTTACAAAGAGATTTGCAGTACGAAACATTTTGTACTCCAGTACGTTGTACTTATATCAAGTATGAAGATTATAGCTATAATAGGATATGAGATATGAACATGACCTTATTAGGGATATTCAAATGAGGTATAAGTAGATAAGTTGTTTATCCAACAGTTTGTACTCAAGTACTTTGTACTTATATCAAGTATCAAGATTGTAGCTATAATAGGAGCTGAGATATAGGCATGACCTTATTTGGAGTATGCAAATGAGATTTAATTGAATAAGTTGTATACCAAACAGTTTGTACTCAAGTACTTTGTACTTATACCAACTATCAAGATTGTAGCTATAATAGGAGCTGAGATATGAACATGACCTTATTTGGAGCATGCAAATGAGATTTAATTAAATACATTGTATACCAAACAGTTTGTACTTAAGTACTTTGTACTTATACCAAGTATCAAGACTGTAGCTATAATAGACGCTGAGATAAAAACACGACCTTATTTGGGCTTCTTTGTTTACTTGTTGACATAAGTTGTTTACTATCATAAATGTACTTGTGTACTTGTGTTATGGTACAAGTACGAAGTATCTACCTTCAAACTTGACCGACTTATTAAGCTTTCCGAGAATGTTTACATAATTTGTTTACTTGTTTACTTGTTTACATAATTTATTTACTAAAACTTTTGTATTAGTTAGGTTGTTGTATGGTGTAAATATGAACTCGCTACCTCAAAGCGTTATAAAGTTATAGTGAAAAGTGTGTTTTCGAGTCAAAGTCCAAAGTTCCTCTCGTGGAACCCATATAAGGAGATATGCTAATGAGATGTCTGATTTACGCTGACATCCCAGGGACCATAGAACCTTAACTGTGAAAGGGCATCTCTGAGTGTCGTTCCGTAAGAGCTGTACCTCGACTGACATACCGACGCCATAGGAAATTTTAGGGGGGAGAGAGGCGACTAGCGGCCGGAGGCTCGCTTCGCTCGCCTCCGGCCGCTAGTGGCGGCGCTTCGCGCCGCGTTTGCTTCAAGGCTCGCGCGCCTTCGGCGCGCTCGCCTTTCCGCTGTATAACCTCTAAAAATATACTCATAACATAACTTTAAACAACAACTCTGAACTCAGTACCCGGTCTAGTACACGTTAGATACCTATTAAATGAGATTTGTACTTGTTTACTTTTTTGTTTACTTGTTTGCATGCCGAATAAACAATAAAATCGAACTGAGTACTTTGTATACTACATGTTAGAGACCTTTAAAACACTTTTCTGAGTTGTTTACAAAGTTGTTTACTTGTTTACTTCACTTGTAAACAACAAATATGAACTCAGCAGTTGGTCAAGTACACGTTAGATACCTTTAAAATGAAATTTGGAGTTGTTTACAAGTTTGTTTACTTGTTTACTTTTCATGTAAACAACTAATTTGAACTCAGTACATGGTCTAGTACACGTTAGATACCTCTGAAATGAAATTTTATGTTGTTTACTTCTTTGTTTACTTGTTGTCATGAGTTGTTTACTATCATAAATGTACTTGTGTTCTTGTGTTATGGTATGAGTATGCAGTGTCCACCTTGAAAACTAACAAAGTTATTAAAGTTTCCGAGATTGTATACATAATTTGTTTACTTGTTTACTTGTTTACATAAAATGTTTACTAAAAGTTTTGTCTTAGTTAGGTTGTTGTATGGTGTGAATATGAACTCTCTACCTCAATTCGTTCTTGAGTTATAGTGAAAAGTTTGTTTTCGAGTCAAAGTCCAAAGTTCCTCTCGTGGAACCCATATAAGGAGTTATGCAAATGAGATGTCTGATTTATGCTGACGTTCCAGGGACCATAGAACCTTAACTCTGAAAGGGCATCTCTTAGTCGAGTTCCGTAAGAGCTGTACCTCAGCTGACAAACAGAGTCCATAGGAAATTTTAGGGGGGGAGAGTGGCGATCCAAGCGAAAATTTAAAATGTAGTTAAAATTCTGAAAATATTCTTAGTAGATGATGTGAGTGTACTGATAATTAAACTATGAAATCCAACTGTAAAAGGAATCGGCAACGAAGGAATCGACTTGGTTCTAGTGAAGGGACTGAATTTGATCTTTTGCTGCACGAGCATGTGGGCAGTACTCGGTCTAGTACATGTTAGATACCTTTACAAAGAGATTTGCAGTACGAAACATTTTGTACTCCAGTACGTTGTACTTATATCAAGTATGAAGATTATAGCTATAATAGGATATGAGATATGAACATGACCTTATTAGGGATATTCAAATGAGGTATAAGTAGATAAGTTGTTTATCCAACAGTTTGTACTCAAGTACTTTGTACTTATATCAAGTATCAAGATTGTAGCTATAATAGGAGCTGAGATATAGGCATGACCTTATTTGGAGTATGCAAATGAGATTTAATTGAATAAGTTGTATACCAAACAGTTTGTACTCAAGTACTTTGTACTTATACCAACTATCAAGATTGTAGCTATAATAGGAGCTGAGATATGAACATGACCTTATTTGGAGCATGCAAATGAGATTTAATTAAATACATTGTATACCAAACAGTTTGTACTTAAGTACTTTGTACTTATACCAAGTATCAAGACTGTAGCTATAATAGACGCTGAGATAAAAACACGACCTTATTTGGGCTTCTTTGTTTACTTGTTGACATAAGTTGTTTACTATCATAAATGTACTTGTGTACTTGTGTTATGGTACAAGTACGAAGTATCTACCTTTAAACTTGACCGACTTATTAAGCTTTCCGAGAATGTTTACATAATTTGTTTACTTGTTTACTTGTTTACATAATTTATTTACTAAAACTTTTGTATTAGTTAGGTTGTTGTATGGTGTAAATATGAACTCGCTACCTCAAAGCGTTATAAAGTTATAGTGAAAAGTGTGTTTTCGAGTCAAAGTCCAAAGTTCCTCTCGTGGAACCCATATAAGGAGATATGCTAATGAGATGTCTGATTTACGCTGACATCCCAGGGACCATAGAACCTTAACTGTGAAAGGGCATCTCTGAGTGTCGTTCCGTAAGAGCTGTACCTCGACTGACATACCGACGCCATAGGAAATTTTAGGGGGGAGAGAGGCGATCCAAGCGAAAATTTAAAATGTAGTTAAAATTCTGAAAATATTCTTAGTAGATGATGTGAGTGTACTGATAATTAAACTATGAAATCCAACTGTAAAAGGAATCGGCAACGAAGGAATCGACTTGGTTCTAGTGAAGGGACTGAATTTGATCTTTTGCTGCACGAGCATGTGGGCAGTACTCGGTCTAGTACATGTTAGATACCTTTACAAAGAGATTTGCAGTACGAAACATTTTGTACTCCAGTACGTTGTACTTATATCAAGTATGAAGATTATAGCTATAATAGGATATGAGATATGAACATGACCTTATTAGGGATATTCAAATGAGGTATAAGTAGATAAGTTGTTTATCCAACAGTTTGTACTCAAGTACTTTGTACTTATATCAAGTATCAAGATTGTAGCTATAATAGGAGCTGAGATATAGGCATGACCTTATTTGGAGTATGCAAATGAGATTTAATTGAATAAGTTGTATACCAAACAGTTTGTACTCAAGTACTTTGTACTTATACCAACTATCAAGATTGTAGCTATAATAGGAGCTGAGATATGAACATGACCTTATTTGGAGCATGCAAATGAGATTTAATTAAATACATTGTATACCAAACAGTTTGTACTTAAGTACTTTGTACTTATACCAAGTATCAAGACTGTAGCTATAATAGACGCTGAGATAAAAACACGACCTTATTTGGGCTTCTTTGTTTACTTGTTGACATAAGTTGTTTACTATCATAAATGTACTTGTGTACTTGTGTTATGGTACAAGTACGAAGTATCTACCTTCAAACTTGACCGACTTATTAAGCTTTCCGAGAATGTTTACATAATTTGTTTACTTGTTTACTTGTTTACATAATTTATTTACTAAAACTTTTGTATTAGTTAGGTTGTTGTATGGTGTAAATATGAACTCGCTACCTCAAAGCGTTATAAAGTTATAGTGAAAAGTGTGTTTTCGAGTCAAAGTCCAAAGTTCCTCTCGTGGAACCCATATAAGGAGATATGCTAATGAGATGTCTGATTTACGCTGACATCCCAGGGACCATAGAACCTTAACTGTGAAAGGGCATCTCTGAGTGTCGTTCCGTAAGAGCTGTACCTCGACTGACATACCGACGCCATAGGAAATTTTAGGGGGGAGAGAGGCGATCCAAGCGAAAATTTAAAATGTAGTTAAAATTCTGAAAATATTCTTAGTAGATGATGTGAGTGTACTGATAATTAAACTATGAAATCCAACTGTAAAAGGAATCGGCAACGAAGGAATCGACTTGGTTCTAGTGAAGGGACTGAAATTGATCTTTTGCTGCACGAGCATGTGGGCAGTACTCGGTCTAGTACATGTTAGATACCTTTACAAAGAGATTTGCAGTACGAAACATTTTGTACTCCAGTACGTTGTACCTATATCAAGTATGAAGATTATAGCTATAATAGGATATGAGATATGAACATGACCTTATTAGGGATATTCAAATGAGGTATAAGTAGATAAGTTGTTTATCCAACAGTTTGTACTCAAGTACTTTGTACTTATATCAAGTATCAAGATTGTAGCTATAATAGGAGCTGAGATATAGGCATGACCTTATTTGGAGTATGCAAATGAGATTTAATTGAATAAGTTGTATACCAAACAGTTTGTACTCAAGTACTTTGTACTTATACCAACTATCAAGATTGTAGCTATAATAGGAGCTGAGATATGAACATGACCTTATTTGGAGCATGCAAATGAGATTTAATTAAATACATTGTATACCAAACAGTTTGTACTTAAGTACTTTGTACTTATACCAAGTATCAAGACTGTAGCTATAATAGACGCTGAGATAAAAACACGACCTTATTTGGGCTTCTTTGTTTACTTGTTGACATAAGTTGTTTACTATCATAAATGTACTTGTGTACTTGTGTTATGGTACAAGTACGAAGTATCTACCTTCAAACTTGACCGACTTATTAAGCTTTCCGAGAATGTTTACATAATTTGTTTACTTGTTTACTTGTTTACATAATTTATTTACTAAAACTTTTGTATTAGTTAGGTTGTTGTATGGTGTAAATATGAACTCGCTACCTCAAAGCGTTATAAAGTTATAGTGAAAAGTGTGTTTTCGAGTCAAAGTCCAAAGTTCCTCTCGTGGAACCCATATAAGGAGATATGCTAATGAGATGTCTGATTTACGCTGACATCCCAGGGACCATAGAACCTTAACTGTGAAAGGGCATCTCTGAGTGTCGTTCCGTAAGAGCTGTACCTCGACTGACATACCGACGCCATAGGAAATTTTAGGGGGGAGAGAGGCGATCCAAGCGAAAATTTAAAATGTAGTTAAAATTCTGAAAATATTCTTAGTAGATGATGTGAGTGTACTGATAATTAAACTATGAAATCCAACTGTAAAAGGAATCGGCAACGAAGGAATCGACTTGGTTCTAGTGAAGGGACTGAATTTGATCTTTTGCTGCACGAGCATGTGGGCAGTACTCGGTCTAGTACATGTTAGATACCTTTACAAAGAGATTTGCAGTACGAAACATTTTGTACTCCAGTACGTTGTACTTATATCAAGTATGAAGATTATAGCTATAATAGGATATGAGATATGAACATGACCTTATTAGGGATATTCAAATGAGGTATAAGTAGATAAGTTGTTTATCCAACAGTTTGTACTCAAGTACTTTGTACTTATATCAAGTATCAAGATTGTAGCTATAATAGGAGCTGAGATATAGGCATGACCTTATTTGGAGTATGCAAATGAGATTTAATTGAATAAGTTGTATACCAAACAGTTTGTACTCAAGTACTTTGTACTTATACCAACTATCAAGATTGTAGCTATAATAGGAGCTGAGATATGAACATGACCTTATTTGGAGCATGCAAATGAGATTTAATTAAATACATTGTATACCAAACAGTTTGTACTTAAGTACTTTGTACTTATACCAAGTATCAAGACTGTAGCTATAATAGACGCTGAGATAAAAACACGACCTTATTTGGGCTTCTTTGTTTACTTGTTGACATAAGTTGTTTACTATCATAAATGTACTTGTGTACTTGTGTTATGGTACAAGTACGAAGTATCTACCTTCAAACTTGACCGACTTATTAAGCTTTCCGAGAATGTTTACATAATTTGTTTACTTGTTTACTTGTTTACATAATTTATTTACTAAAACTTTTGTATTAGTTAGGTTGTTGTATGGTGTAAATATGAACTCGCTACCTCAAAGCGTTATAAAGTTATAGTGAAAAGTGTGTTTTCGAGTCAAAGTCCAAAGTTCCTCTCGTGGAACCCATATAAGGAGATATGCTAATGAGATGTCTGATTTACGCTGACATCCCAGGGACCATAGAACCTTAACTGTGAAAGGGCATCTCTGAGTGTCGTTCCGTAAGAGCTGTACCTCGACTGACATACCGACGCCATAGGAAATTTTAGGGGGGAGAGAGGCGATCCAAGCGAAAATTTAAAATGTAGTTAAAATTCTGAAAATATTCTTAGTAGATGATGTGAGTGTACTGATAATTAAACTATGAAATCCAACTGTAAAAGGAATCGGCAACGAAGGAATCGACTTGGTTCTAGTGAAGGGACTGAATTTGATCTTTTGCTGCACGAGCATGTGGGCAGTACTCGGTCTAGTACATGTTAGATACCTTTACAAAGAGATTTGCAGTACGAAACATTTTGTACTCCAGTACGTTGTACTTATATCAAGTATGAAGATTATAGCTATAATAGGATATGAGATATGAACATGACCTTATTAGGGATATTCAAATGAGGTATAAGTAGATAAGTTGTTTATCCAACAGTTTGTACTCAAGTACTTTGTACTTATATCAAGTATCAAGATTGTAGCTATAATAGGAGCTGAGATATAGGCATGACCTTATTTGGAGTATGCAAATGAGATTTAATTGAATAAGTTGTATACCAAACAGTTTGTACTCAAGTACTTTGTACTTATACCAACTATCAAGATTGTAGCTATAATAGGAGCTGAGATATGAACATGACCTTATTTGGAGCATGCAAATGAGATTTAATTAAATACATTGTATACCAAACAGTTTGTACTTAAGTACTTTGTACTTATACCAAGTATCAAGACTGTAGCTATAATAGACGCTGAGATAAAAACACGACCTTATTTGGGCTTCTTTGTTTACTTGTTGACATAAGTTGTTTACTATCATAAATGTACTTGTGTACTTGTGTTATGGTACAAGTACGAAGTATCTACCTTCAAACTTGACCGACTTATTAAGCTTTCCGAGAATGTTTACATAATTTGTTTACTTGTTTACTTGTTTACATAATTTATTTACTAAAACTTTTGTATTAGTTAGGTTGTTGTATGGTGTAAATATGAACTCGCTACCTCAAAGCGTTATAAAGTTATAGTGAAAAGTGTGTTTTCGAGTCAAAGTCCAAAGTTCCTCTCGTGGAACCCATATAAGGAGATATGCTAATGAGATGTCTGATTTACGCTGACATCCCAGGGACCATAGAACCTTAACTGTGAAAGGGCATCTCTGAGTGTCGTTCCGTAAGAGCTGTACCTCGACTGACATACCGACGCCATAGGAAATTTTAGGGGGGAGAGAGGCGATCCAAGCGAAAATTTAAAATGTAGTTAAAATTCTGAAAATATTCTTAGTAGATGATGTGAGTGTACTGATAATTAAACTATGAAATCCAACTGTAAAAGGAATCGGCAACGAAGGAATCGACTTGGTTCTAGTGAAGGGACTGAATTTGATCTTTTGCTGCACGAGCATGTGGGCAGTACTCGGTCTAGTACATGTTAGATACCTTTACAAAGAGATTTGCAGTACGAAACATTTTGTACTCCAGTACGTTGTACTTATATCAAGTATGAAGATTATAGCTATAATAGGATATGAGATATGAACATGACCTTATTAGGGATATTCAAATGAGGTATAAGTAGATAAGTTGTTTATCCAACAGTTTGTACTCAAGTACTTTGTACTTATATCAAGTATCAAGATTGTAGCTATAATAGGAGCTGAGATATAGGCATGACCTTATTTGGAGTATGCAAATGAGATTTAATTGAATAAGTTGTATACCAAACAGTTTCTACTCAAGTACTTTGTACTTATACCAACTATCAAGATTGTAGCTATAATAGGAGCTGAGATATGAACATGACCTTATTTGGAGCATGCAAATGAGATTTAATTAAATACATTGTATACCAAACAGTTTGTACTTAAGTACTTTGTACTTATACCAAGTATCAAGACTGTAGCTATAATAGACGCTGAGATAAAAACACGACCTTATTTGGGCTTCTTTGTTTACTTGTTGACATAAGTTGTTTACTATCATAAATGTACTTGTGTACTTGTGTTATGGTACAAGTACGAAGTATCTACCTTCAAACTTGACCGACTTATTAAGCTTTCCGAGAATGTTTACATAATTTGTTTACTTGTTTACTTGTTTACATAATTTATTTACTAAAACTTTTGTATTAGTTAGGTTGTTGTATGGTGTAAATATGAACTCGCTACCTCAAAGCGTTATAAAGTTATAGTGAAAAGTGTGTTTTCGAGTCAAAGTCCAAAGTTCCTCTCGTGGAACCCATATAAGGAGATATGCTAATGAGATGTCTGATTTACGCTGACATCCCAGGGACCATAGAACCTTAACTGTGAAAGGGCATCTCTGAGTGTCGTTCCGTAAGAGCTGTACCTCGACTGACATACCGACGCCATAGGAAATTTTAGGGGGGAGAGAGGCGACTAGCGGCCGGAGGCTCGCTTCGCTCGCCTCCGGCCGCTAGTGGCGGCGCTTCGCGCCGCGTTTGCTTCAAGGCTCGCGCGCCTTCGGCGCGCTCGCCTTTCCGCTGTATAACCTCTAAAAATATACTCATAACATAACTTTAAACAACAACTCTGAACTCAGTACCCGGTCTAGTACACGTTAGATACCTATTAAATGAGATTTGTACTTGTTTACTTTTTTGTTTACTTGTTTGCATGCCGAATAAACAATAAAATCGAACTGAGTACTTTGTATACTACATGTTAGAGACCTTTAAAACACTTTTCTGAGTTGTTTACAAAGTTGTTTACTTGTTTACTTCACTTGTAAACAACAAATATGAACTCAGCAGTTGGTCAAGTACACGTTAGATACCTTTAAAATGAAATTTGGAGTTGTTTACAAGTTTGTTTACTTGTTTACTTTTCATGTAAACAACTAATTTGAACTCAGTACATGGTCTAGTACACGTTAGATACCTCTGAAATGAAATTTTATGTTGTTTACTTCTTTGTTTACTTGTTGTCATGAGTTGTTTACTATCATAAATGTACTTGTGTTCTTGTGTTATGGTATGAGTATGCAGTGTCCACCTTGAAAACTAACAAAGTTATTAAAGTTTCCGAGATTGTATACATAATTTGTTTACTTGTTTACTTGTTTACATAAAATGTTTACTAAAAGTTTTGTCTTAGTTAGGTTGTTGTATGGTGTGAATATGAACTCTCTACCTCAATTCGTTCTTGAGTTATAGTGAAAAGTTTGTTTTCGAGTCAAAGTCCAAAGTTCCTCTCGTGGAACCCATATAAGGAGTTATGCAAATGAGATGTCTGATTTATGCTGACGTTCCAGGGACCATAGAACCTTAACTCTGAAAGGGCATCTCTTAGTCGAGTTCCGTAAGAGCTGTACCTCAGCTGACAAACAGAGTCCATAGGAAATTTTAGGGGGGGGAGAGTGGCGATCCAAGCGAAAATTTAAAATGTAGTTAAAATTCTGAAAATATTCTTAGTAGATGATGTGAGTGTACTGATAATTAAACTATGAAATCCAACTGTAAAAGGAATCGGCAACGAAGGAATCGACTTGGTTCTAGTGAAGGGACTGAATTTGATCTTTTGCTGCACGAGCATGTGGGCAGTACTCGGTCTAGTACATGTTAGATACCTTTACAAAGAGATTTGCAGTACGAAACATTTTGTACTCCAGTACGTTGTACTTATATCAAGTATGAAGATTATAGCTATAATAGGATATGAGATATGAACATGACCTTATTAGGGATATTCAAATGAGGTATAAGTAGATAAGTTGTTTATCCAACAGTTTGTACTCAAGTACTTTGTACTTATATCAAGTATCAAGATTGTAGCTATAATAGGAGCTGAGATATAGGCATGACCTTATTTGGAGTATGCAAATGAGATTTAATTGAATAAGTTGTATACCAAACAGTTTGTACTCAAGTACTTTGTACTTATACCAACTATCAAGATTGTAGCTATAATAGGAGCTGAGATATGAACATGACCTTATTTGGAGCATGCAAATGAGATTTAATTAAATACATTGTATACCAAACAGTTTGTACTTAAGTACTTTGTACTTATACCAAGTATCAAGACTGTAGCTATAATAGACGCTGAGATAAAAACACGACCTTATTTGGGCTTCTTTGTTTACTTGTTGACATAAGTTGTTTACTATCATAAATGTACTTGTGTACTTGTGTTATGGTACAAGTACGAAGTATCTACCTTCAAACTTGACCGACTTATTAAGCTTTCCGAGAATGTTTACATAATTTGTTTACTTGTTTACTTGTTTACATAATTTATTTACTAAAACTTTTGTATTAGTTAGGTTGTTGTATGGTGTAAATATGAACTCGCTACCTCAAAGCGTTATAAAGTTATAGTGAAAAGTGTGTTTTCGAGTCAAAGTCCAAAGTTCCTCTCGTGGAACCCATATAAGGAGATATGCTAATGAGATGTCTGATTTACGCTGACATCCCAGGGACCATAGAACCTTAACTGTGAAAGGGCATCTCTGAGTGTCGTTCCGTAAGAGCTGTACCTCGACTGACATACCGACGCCATAGGAAATTTTAGGGGGGAGAGAGGCGATCCAAGCGAAAATTTAAAATGTAGTTAAAATTCTGAAAATATTCTTAGTAGATGATGTGAGTGTACTGATAATTAAACTATGAAATCCAACTGTAAAAGGAATCGGCAACGAAGGAATCGACTTGGTTCTAGTGAAGGGACTGAATTTGATCTTTTGCTGCACGAGCATGTGGGCAGTACTCGGTCTAGTACATGTTAGATACCTTTACAAAGAGATTTGCAGTACGAAACATTTTGTACTCCAGTACGTTGTACTTATATCAAGTATGAAGATTATAGCTATAATAGGATATGAGATATGAACATGACCTTATTAGGGATATTCAAATGAGGTATAAGTAGATAAGTTGTTTATCCAACAGTTTGTACTCAAGTACTTTGTACTTATATCAAGTATCAAGATTGTAGCTATAATAGGAGCTGAGATATAGGCATGACCTTATTTGGAGTATGCAAATGAGATTTAATTGAATAAGTTGTATACCAAACAGTTTGTACTCAAGTACTTTGTACTTATACCAACTATCAAGATTGTAGCTATAATAGGAGCTGAGATATGAACATGACCTTATTTGGAGCATGCAAATGAGATTTAATTAAATACATTGTATACCAAACAGTTTGTACTTAAGTACTTTGTACTTATACCAAGTATCAAGACTGTAGCTATAATAGACGCTGAGATAAAAACACGACCTTATTTGGGCTTCTTTGTTTACTTGTTGACATAAGTTGTTTACTATCATAAATGTACTTGTGTACTTGTGTTATGGTACAAGTACGAAGTATCTACCTTCAAACTTGACCGACTTATTAAGCTTTCCGAGAATGTTTACATAATTTGTTTACTTGTTTACTTGTTTACATAATTTATTTACTAAAACTTTTGTATTAGTTAGGTTGTTGTATGGTGTAAATATGAACTCGCTACCTCAAAGCGTTATAAAGTTATAGTGAAAAGTGTGTTTTCGAGTCAAAGTCCAAAGTTCCTCTCGTGGAACCCATATAAGGAGATATGCTAATGAGATGTCTGATTTACGCTGACATCCCAGGGACCATAGAACCTTAACTGTGAAAGGGCATCTCTGAGTGTCGTTCCGTAAGAGCTGTACCTCGACTGACATACCGACGCCATAGGAAATTTTAGGGGGGAGAGAGGCGATCCAAGCGAAAATTTAAAATGTAGTTAAAATTCTGAAAATATTCTTAGTAGATGATGTGAGTGTACTGATAATTAAACTATGAAATCCAACTGTAAAAGGAATCGGCAACGAAGGAATCGACTTGGTTCTAGTGAAGGGACTGAATTTGATCTTTTGCTGCACGAGCATGTGGGCAGTACTCGGTCTAGTACATGTTAGATACCTTTACAAAGAGATTTGCAGTACGAAACATTTTGTACTCCAGTACGTTGTACTTATATCAAGTATGAAGATTATAGCTATAATAGGATATGAGATATGAACATGACCTTATTAGGGATATTCAAATGAGGTATAAGTAGATAAGTTGTTTATCCAACAGTTTGTACTCAAGTACTTTGTACTTATATCAAGTATCAAGATTGTAGCTATAATAGGAGCTGAGATATAGGCATGACCTTATTTGGAGTATGCAAATGAGATTTAATTGAATAAGTTGTATACCAAACAGTTTGTACTCAAGTACTTTGTACTTATACCAACTATCAAGATTGTAGCTATAATAGGAGCTGAGATATGAACATGACCTTATTTGGAGCATGCAAATGAGATTTAATTAAATACATTGTATACCAAACAGTTTGTACTTAAGTACTTTGTACTTATACCAAGTATCAAGACTGTAGCTATAATAGACGCTGAGATAAAAACACGACCTTATTTGGGCTTCTTTGTTTACTTGTTGACATAAGTTGTTTACTATCATAAATGTACTTGTGTACTTGTGTTATGGTACAAGTACGAAGTATCTACCTTCAAACTTGACCGACTTATTAAGCTTTCCGAGAATGTTTACATAATTTGTTTACTTGTTTACTTGTTTACATAATTTATTTACTAAAACTTTTGTATTAGTTAGGTTGTTGTATGGTGTAAATATGAACTCGCTACCTCAAAGCGTTATAAAGTTATAGTGAAAAGTGTGTTTTCGAGTCAAAGTCCAAAGTTCCTCTCGTGGAACCCATATAAGGAGATATGCTAATGAGATGTCTGATTTACGCTGACATCCCAGGGACCATAGAACCTTAACTGTGAAAGGGCATCTCTGAGTGTCGTTCCGTAAGAGCTGTACCTCGACTGACATACCGACGCCATAGGAAATTTTAGGGGGGAGAGAGGCGATCCAAGCGAAAATTTAAAATGTAGTTAAAATTCTGAAAATATTCTTAGTAGATGATGTGAGTGTACTGATAATTAAACTATGAAATCCAACTGTAAAAGGAATCGGCAACGAAGGAATCGACTTGGTTCTAGTGAAGGGACTGAATTTGATCTTTTGCTGCACGAGCATGTGGGCAGTACTCGGTCTAGTACATGTTAGATACCTTTACAAAGAGATTTGCAGTACGAAACATTTTGTACTCCAGTACGTTGTACTTATATCAAGTATGAAGATTATAGCTATAATAGGATATGAGATATGAACATGACCTTATTAGGGATATTCAAATGAGGTATAAGTAGATAAGTTGTTTATCCAACAGTTTGTACTCAAGTACTTTGTACTTATATCAAGTATCAAGATTGTAGCTATAATAGGAGCTGAGATATAGGCATGACCTTATTTGGAGTATGCAAATGAGATTTAATTGAATAAGTTGTATACCAAACAGTTTGTACTCAAGTACTTTGTACTTATACCAACTATCAAGATTGTAGCTATAATAGGAGCTGAGATATGAACATGACCTTATTTGGAGCATGCAAATGAGATTTAATTAAATACATTGTATACCAAACAGTTTGTACTTAAGTACTTTGTACTTATACCAAGTATCAAGACTGTAGCTATAATAGACGCTGAGATAAAAACACGACCTTATTTGGGCTTCTTTGTTTACTTGTTGACATAAGTTGTTTACTATCATAAATGTACTTGTGTACTTGTGTTATGGTACAAGTACGAAGTATCTACCTTCAAACTTGACCGACTTATTAAGCTTTCCGAGAATGTTTACATAATTTGTTTACTTGTTTACTTGTTTACATAATTTATTTACTAAAACTTTTGTATTAGTTAGGTTGTTGTATGGTGTAAATATGAACTCGCTACCTCAAAGCGTTATAAAGTTATAGTGAAAAGTGTGTTTTCGAGTCAAAGTCCAAAGTTCCTCTCGTGGAACCCATATAAGGAGATATGCTAATGAGATGTCTGATTTACGCTGACATCCCAGGGACCATAGAACCTTAACTGTGAAAGGGCATCTCTGAGTGTCGTTCCGTAAGAGCTGTACCTCGACTGACATACCGACGCCATAGGAAATTTTAGGGGGGAGAGAGGCGATCCAAGCGAAAATTTAAAATGTAGTTAAAATTCTGAAAATATTCTTAGTAGATGATGTGAGTGTACTGATAATTAAACTATGAAATCCAACTGTAAAAGGAATCGGCAACGAAGGAATCGACTTGGTTCTAGTGAAGGGACTGAATTTGATCTTTTGCTGCACGAGCATGTGGGCAGTACTCGGTCTAGTACATGTTAGATACCTTTACAAAGAGATTTGCAGTACGAAACATTTTGTACTCCAGTACGTTGTACTTATATCAAGTATGAAGATTATAGCTATAATAGGATATGAGATATGAACATGACCTTATTAGGGATATTCAAATGAGGTATAAGTAGATAAGTTGTTTATCCAACAGTTTGTACTCAAGTACTTTGTACTTATATCAAGTATCAAGATTGTAGCTATAATAGGAGCTGAGATATAGGCATGACCTTATTTGGAGTATGCAAATGAGATTTAATTGAATAAGTTGTATACCAAACAGTTTGTACTCAAGTACTTTGTACTTATACCAACTATCAAGATTGTAGCTATAATAGGAGCTGAGATATGAACATGACCTTATTTGGAGCATGCAAATGAGATTTAATTAAATACATTGTATACCAAACAGTTTGTACTTAAGTACTTTGTACTTATACCAAGTATCAAGACTGTAGCTATAATAGACGCTGAGATAAAAACACGACCTTATTTGGGCTTCTTTGTTTACTTGTTGACATAAGTTGTTTACTATCATAAATGTACTTGTGTACTTGTGTTATGGTACAAGTACGAAGTATCTACCTTCAAACTTGACCGACTTATTAAGCTTTCCGAGAATGTTTACATAATTTGTTTACTTGTTTACTTGTTTACATAATTTATTTACTAAAACTTTTGTATTAGTTAGGTTGTTGTATGGTGTAAATATGAACTCGCTACCTCAAAGCGTTATAAAGTTATAGTGAAAAGTGTGTTTTCGAGTCAAAGTCCAAAGTTCCTCTCGTGGAACCCATATAAGGAGATATGCTAATGAGATGTCTGATTTACGCTGACATCCCAGGGACCATAGAACCTTAACTGTGAAAGGGCATCTCTGAGTGTCGTTCCGTAAGAGCTGTACCTCGACTGACATACCGACGCCATAGGAAATTTTAGGGGGGAGAGAGGCGATCCAAGCGAAAATTTAAAATGTAGTTAAAATTCTGAAAATATTCTTAGTAGATGATGTGAGTGTACTGATAATTAAACTATGAAATCCAACTGTAAAAGGAATCGGCAACGAAGGAATCGACTTGGTTCTAGTGAAGGGACTGAATTTGATCTTTTGCTGCACGAGCATGTGGGCAGTACTCGGTCTAGTACATGTTAGATACCTTTACAAAGAGATTTGCAGTACGAAACATTTTGTACTCCAGTACGTTGTACTTATATCAAGTATGAAGATTATAGCTATAATAGGATATGAGATATGAACATGACCTTATTAGGGATATTCAAATGAGGTATAAGTAGATAAGTTGTTTATCCAACAGTTTGTACTCAAGTACTTTGTACTTATATCAAGTATCAAGATTGTAGCTATAATAGGAGCTGAGATATAGGCATGACCTTATTTGGAGTATGCAAATGAGATTTAATTGAATAAGTTGTATACCAAACAGTTTGTACTCAAGTACTTTGTACTTATACCAACTATCAAGATTGTAGCTATAATAGGAGCTGAGATATGAACATGACCTTATTTGGAGCATGCAAATGAGATTTAATTAAATACATTGTATACCAAACAGTTTGTACTTAAGTACTTTGTACTTATACCAAGTATCAAGACTGTAGCTATAATAGACGCTGAGATAAAAACACGACCTTATTTGGGCTTCTTTGTTTACTTGTTGACATAAGTTGTTTACTATCATAAATGTACTTGTGTACTTGTGTTATGGTACAAGTACGAAGTATCTACCTTCAAACTTGACCGACTTATTAAGCTTTCCGAGAATGTTTACATAATTTGTTTACTTGTTTACTTGTTTACATAATTTATTTACTAAAACTTTTGTATTAGTTAGGTTGTTGTATGGTGTAAATATGAACTCGCTACCTCAAAGCGTTATAAAGTTATAGTGAAAAGTGTGTTTTCGAGTCAAAGTCCAAAGTTCCTCTCGTGGAACCCATATAAGGAGATATGCTAATGAGATGTCTGATTTACGCTGACATCCCAGGGACCATAGAACCTTAACTGTGAAAGGGCATCTCTGAGTGTCGTTCCGTAAGAGCTGTACCTCGACTGACATACCGACGCCATAGGAAATTTTAGGGGGGAGAGAGGCGATCCAAGCGAAAATTTAAAATGTAGTTAAAATTCTGAAAATATTCTTAGTAGATGATGTGAGTGTACTGATAATTAAACTATGAAATCCAACTGTAAAAGGAATCGGCAACGAAGGAATCGACTTGGTTCTAGTGAAGGGACTGAATTTGATCTTTTGCTGCACGAGCATGTGGGCAGTACTCGGTCTAGTACATGTTAGATACCTTTACAAAGAGATTTGCAGTACGAAACATTTTGTACTCCAGTACGTTGTACTTATATCAAGTATGAAGATTATAGCTATAATAGGATATGAGATATGAACATGACCTTATTAGGGATATTCAAATGAGGTATAAGTAGATAAGTTGTTTATCCAACAGTTTGTACTCAAGTACTTTGTACTTATATCAAGTATCAAGATTGTAGCTATAATAGGAACTGAGATATAGGCATGACCTTATTTGGAGTATGCAAATGAGATTTAATTGAATAAGTTGTATACCAAACAGTTTGTACTCAAGTACTTTGTACTTATACCAACTATCAAGATTGTAGCTATAATAGGAGCTGAGATATGAACATGACCTTATTTGGAGCATGCAAATGAGATTTAATTAAATACATTGTATACCAAACAGTTTGTACTTAAGTACTTTGTACTTATACCAAGTATCAAGACTGTAGCTATAATAGACGCTGAGATAAAAACACGACCTTATTTGGGCTTCTTTGTTTACTTGTTGACATAAGTTGTTTACTATCATAAATGTACTTGTGTACTTGTGTTATGGTACAAGTACGAAGTATCTACCTTCAAACTTGACCGACTTATTAAACTTTCCGAGAATGTTTACATAATTTGTTTACTTGTTTACTTGTTTACATAATTTATTTACTAAAACTTTTGTATTAGTTAGGTTGTTGTATGGTGTAAATATGAACTCGCTACCTCAAAGCGTTATAAAGTTATAGTGAAAAGTGTGTTTTCGAGTCAAAGTCCAAAGTTCCTCTCGTGGAACCCATATAAGGAGATATGCTAATGAGATGTCTGATTTACGCTGACATCCCAGGGACCATAGAACCTTAACTGTGAAAGGGCATCTCTGAGTGTCGTTCCGTAAGAGCTGTACCTCGACTGACATACCGACGCCATAGGAAATTTTAGGGGGGAGAGAGGCGATCCAAGCGAAAATTTAAAATGTAGTTAAAATTCTGAAAATATTCTTAGTAGATGATGTGAGTGTACTGATAATTAAACTATGAAATCCAACTGTAAAAGGAATCGGCAACGAAGGAATCGACTTGGTTCTAGTGAAGGGACTGAATTTGATCTTTTGCTGCACGAGCATGTGGGCAGTACTCGGTCTAGTACATGTTAGATACCTTTACAAAGAGATTTGCAGTACGAAACATTTTGTACTCCAGTACGTTGTACTTATATCAAGTATGAAGATTATAGCTATAATAGGATATGAGATATGAACATGACCTTATTAGGGATATTCAAATGAGGTATAAGTAGATAAGTTGTTTATCCAACAGTTTGTACTCAAGTACTTTGTACTTATATCAAGTATCAAGATTGTAGCTATAATAGGAGCTGAGATATAGGCATGACCTTATTTGGAGTATGCAAATGAGATTTAATTGAATAAGTTGTATACCAAACAGTTTGTACTCAAGTACTTTGTACTTATACCAACTATCAAGATTGTAGCTATAATAGGAGCTGAGATATGA